>OX419340.1:20261734-20271734 GCA_948470475.1 Galaxea fascicularis | reverse complement strand
TTGAAAGGCCTTGAAATGGCCTTGAATTTTTGGTCGAAAAAAGTGCACGAACCCTGTCTTTAAACCACTTTGTACAAACGATGACAGGATTGGGCTGTTACGAGGGGCACATGTTCAAAAGTACAAGCTACTGTTTACAGGTTAACTCTTCTTTTTCACGAGAAACCGGGGGCTGTTCAATCGGGCTGTTCACAAAATTTTGAAAGCGCCGCAATTTTCAATCGGATTGTTGTCATGCCCAATCTTCGCGCGCCATAACTTTGCACATGCGCGGACGTTATTCAGCACTGTTGGTCGCCAAGGGTTCCTCACTGTTCCTCATAGTGCCCATTGTTATCAGCTTCGTTCTCCAAAGCCTCAGACACCTGTAAACTAGGTGGACCATTGATATTGCACTGATGGCTGAAGAAACTTTGTTGGATCGATCTTTGGAATTTGATTCAAACGAAGGAAACCGTGCACTTGAGGAAGGGATAAAAAGGTATCGTTTTATTTGAATCTAACGTAAGCTTAATTAAACGAAGACCTTAAACGTTTCGTTTTCGAAGCCAAGATTTCTTAGTTCGGCTTCTGGAGTTAGCTCGAAGACCAAAGACCAAGATACAATCGGTGAAATAGTGGAGCAAATTGACAGGGCTTGAACAATCAATGAAATCGATGATCGATGACAACCGATATAAATTAATCGGTTGACATTGATAATCAATGGTCAATCGATTGCGTAAGTTTTTGTGATGATCCGATTGTCATCAATTATCAATTACAATTGATAAGCCATGAAAGTCGATCAATTAAATAACATCAATTGTCATCAATAATTAATATCAATTGATAATTGAGAGCGAGGTGTGTATTCGTTTGCATCTGACACTGTTTTCAATTAAATATTTATATACAGTAATCTCAAACATTACTACTGGAGTTTAAAAATTACCTATGCGTTAGGTACACTGAGCTGAACATGCCAGCGAAAACCTGAATTGGGTTTGAATGCCAATCAATGGCAATCAATAAAGTTCGTGACAACTTTTGTGTGATTATCAATTGACCAATGCCAATTACCGGGGTAACAATATTTAATCCATTGTTTTCGACTGGTCAACTGATTTTCCGATCATTGATTTCCATCGAGTGTTTATGCCCTGAATTAACTATAGAACACAGAGCCACTTAAGTCCACTTCATTTCACAGGCCAGTGTGATTAATCGATGAAATTGATAATCAATCTAACAATCAATAGCAATCGGTGATAAATGATATCAATAATCAATTGTCATAATTAAGTGAAGTACGATCGTCCCAGTGAGTGTAGTCCTGAGAAGGACTGTTTGTGGTGACATTGACTGACGTTTCGACAACCTGAGGGGAAGTCATCATCAGAGTCAAGCGATTTGTGTAACGTCAGTAGATGGTATAAGTACTGTGAAGTATATATGAAATAATTCATATTTGTACTGCGGTTGTAGATGCAAGTGAAGAGTGATCATCGCAGTAAATTTTCCAATTTAAGCAACTGGAAAGAAGAAGTCTGATTTTTTCAGGCTTCTTCTTTCCAGTTGCTTAAATTGGAAAATTTACTGCGAAGATCACTCTTCACTTGGTATAAGTACTCTGGTCGTTGATGTGATTGGTCAACAAAGTTGTAATGTTATTGGTCGACTGTCAGTTAAGCCTAGTCATCATTGGTCGTCAATGGTTTGGTAATTGAATGGAGGAGGAAAATACATTAACTAAAACTTTTATTCGGGTTGCTATGCCAGAAAACGTTTGCCTTCAATGTGGCAAACTGGTAGACAATCCAGCGTTACAAAGAAAGTTATATTCAGGGAAACAGAAGACAAAAATGTGTCAAAGTCTGGAGCTTCTTCTAGGAGATGTGTTTCCGCAAGACAACGACTTAGGAACTATTTCTGTCGGAGTAAAGCGCTTATTTTAAATGATATGGAAATTTTCAGGTGACCCTGTTTTCTGTAGTCTTGCAAATGTATATCACAAACAATAACAAATCAATCGCTCACCATTTTGCAATGCAGTGACTTTCATCGATAAAAACAGCGTTAAGGTTTTTCCTGAGTTTTCCATGAAAAATTATTCGGTGGCTATTTAAGAGTCAGAGCTTCGGGGCTTCCAAATACCAGCAAGTATTTTCCTTCCGAAATTTCTGTTACTTATTCCCTCATGCAGTCTGCTCCAACTGAAGCAGCCGATATCCCTCGGGCAACTAAAGAGGTAACTTGGTCCTTCATAAGGGCAACCAGTGGCACAACATCTAAGCAGACAACACATTTCCAGTCTTTCACCATGCTCTAAATAGTCGAAAACATAGGGAGCAACTTCAAAAGTCAAGCTTTTTCCTGATCCTGTTGGTGCCGGAAGAAATACATCTTTTCCACTGCAGTAACCCTCAATTACTTTCCTTTGATGTTCAGGAACATCTTTGTAGTGCGCTTTTCGCAACTCATAAGCGGTTGCGTCCTTGACTGAACGCATCGTACAACCAGCTGAAAATTTAAGTTTTAGTAAAAGCCTCTACATAAACAAACAGCAAAGCAAAACACTCGAAGCAAATTTTACTTTCACCCAGACAGGTTTCATGTTTCAAGATCTTGCGCACATGATCTGTTTGATTGACGTGCGGTTTGATAAGACTGCTTCTGATTGGATAACATTACAGGAGGAAAATTCCTCCTGTAAATTTGGCGTGCTGCAAGGGATAAAAGTCATTCGTGCCGGGTCCTACCACACCAGACCAGAAAACCAAGCGAACGACTTTGAGAAAGTCTACCTACAGCCCTTACAACATCCGTGTTGCTCACAAACCCATCACCACTTTACGGCAACTACTGACGAACATTAAGGACAAAGACGAACCAAAGGACAGACAAGGAGCAATTTACAAGATCAAATGCTGCGACTGCCAGGCCACCTATATCGGTGAGACCGGCAGAAACTTGAACGTAAGACTGACTGAACACAAACGAGTGACGAGAAATGGTGACCTCAACAATAACATTGCTGAACACCATTTACAGACAAACCACAGAATCGACTGGGACTCTGCTGAATGCGTTACATACAGTACTAATTACTACCAATGGATCGTACTGGAAAGCTGGTTTACTAACTTAGAACAGACACCACTAAACCATTGCTTACAACTTCCCGCACCTTACAAACAACTTGTTAATGACATAAACAATGGACAAACAACAGACTGACTGACAATGACACACGTACAGACATAATTCTAACAAAAGACGGATCGAAACGCACCAATCATTGTTTACAACAGACAAACAACAGACCAACTAATTTTACTAACAATACATGTACACACATTACACCCACAAAAGTTGGATCAAAACGCACCAATCACTGTGCACAGTCTTCACAGCCAATGACAACTAGGCTTAACTGACAGTCGACCAATAACATCACAACTTCGTTGACCAGTCACATCAACGACCAGAGTATTTATACCATCTACTGATGTTACACAAATCACTTGACTCTGATGATGATTTCCCTCAGGTTGTCGAAACGTCAGTCAATGCCACCACAAACAGTCCTTCTCAGGACTACACTCACCGCGACGATTGTACATGTACTTCACTTAATTATGACATGACTCCTGGGTTCAAACCATTTATGAATAATCAATTGATAATGATTTAATTGATACCAATCGATTGGATTAGTATCGCATGCTAGTGAAGGTCAACGATTATAGATTTTCACACTTTTTGGAGGTCAGGTAGAAAATGCTTTTCTCACAGGCAACCCAATCATGGTGTGTGACATAAAAATATAAATTATCTTTAAAACCAAATTAATAGCAGTGGAAATATTGATTTTCTAGCTGAATGAAGCTTTCCTACAGTGTACCTTCACTCTACTGTTTCTTGTCACTTTCTGGGATGTCTAAGTGCAGTGCCATTGTTATCTTTTAAACAGAGGTAACTGTCCATTCTAAATAAAGGGAAGGCCAGTGACTCGAGATCAAACCAGAAGATGTTTGAAGGCCAATAAACAGAGATCTCCGTAATCCCCGGCGACCGGCGAAAATCGCCGGCTAGTTATCCTGGGCAGGCCGGCTACTCAGATCCAAATAAAAAAATAAAAAAATACTTTGTTTTACATCCAATGGCAACTTTTCCATTTGCTATGCCTACTTTCCCTTGGGTAAATACATTCAGAAATAACTAATGTTTTCCTTAAAGAGCCAAGTGTCCAACTATTGTTTTTGACTGATAAACTTTAAAGTTTCGTCAAGAGTTTCGCCACTCTTGAATCTGCTTGCAGACATCAATTGAACGCAGGCTCAGATTGCGAGGTAGCGGTTACCGACAAAAAACACTCCATATAAGACAACATACTCTGTATTCCAACACGTGCAAAATGGCAGAAAAGCGGCAGCATGGAAGGCACTTGAGCGCCTTAATAAATTCCTCTGCCGGCTACTCCATTTTATTCTCCTTCTACTCCAAAATTTAGGGAGAACCCTGCAATAAATTCCCAAGAAAGTAGAGTATCCACTTCAAATCACTAGCAACAGTCGTGTAGATAAATTTCCTCTCTTTCTTTGCCCACTTGCCCGAAAATTCGACCAACACGAACAGGGAATTGCTCACTTCACCACTCAAATTTGACCATTTTTTGCTGCTGCATCATGTGCGATCCATTTGGATCGAGCACAACATTCAAATATGCTGGCATAGTGACCATGGCTGCTCAACAAAAGGGGCACTTACATGGGGGGAGGGATGGTCATTTTGTCCACATGAATGGATGAATTTGCTGGTAGCTCAAAAACTAATAAATGTTGATTTAGAATGGACAGGTACCTCAGTTTCAAAAAAGTCAGTGGCACTTAAATGTCCCAGAAATTGACAAGAAACAGTAGAGTGAAGGTAGGAAGGCTATAATGATAATGATGAGGATTTATAGAACACTTTTATCCAAAGGGCTCAAAGCGCTTTACAACACTTTTTGGGGGACTTTGCCAGACTGCTTTTTTTAGGCCCAAATTGCAGCCACACAGTTTACGTTCTTATTAGAATGAATAATAGGATCAACACCCAGAACAGAATAAGTTATCGACCATCACACCCTACTAACAATAATTTAATAATAACAAATAATCAGTGTGTGGGTTCTTTAACGTCCCACACCAGTACTGTGAGACACTTTCTCCGGCTGGGGCTTGAACCCCCGACCTCCCGCACAACAGTCCAGTGCTCTACCACTGAGCCAACTGGTTGGCGTTTGACTAGAATATCAATATTTCCACCACTATTTGATTTGTTGGAAATCTAACTTTTAATGGTATATTTTTTTTATATAAACTTTTCATGTCACACACCACAATTGCGCTGCCTGTGCTTTTACAGAAGAAATACCATGAAAAGTAATTACATGACAGTTACGCTTGTGAACAAAAGCAACAACTTTGTCTTATGGGCAACAAATTGCACAATCACCTCAACAGTATACATGTAAGGGCCACTGATAGAAACTCAGTGACACAATTGTTCCCCAGGTTATTAGTGGAGCTGAAGCCGTAAAACAATAAGCTTGACAGCAAACGTTAGTCAATTAAATAATAGATGGTGATCATTGGCAATCTAAGGCAAGCATGTGATTATCTATTGGTCATCAATTGGCCAATCACAATTACCTATTTGTCATTGATTGCATTTCTGATGATTGGCATTAGCTCAGTTGGGAGAGCGCCGGTCTGTTGAGCGGGAGGTCGTGAGTTCGAATCCCGGCCGGACCAACACTCAGGGTCTTAAAATAATTGAGGAGAAAGTGCTGTCTTTGTAATGACATCTGCAAAATAAATGATTAGACTTTCTAGTCTTCTCCGATAAGGACGATAAACCGGAGGTCCCGTCTCATAAACCTTGTTCACATATAACTCTGTGGGACGTTAAAGATCCCACACACTATTCGAAAAAGAGTAGGGGACGTAGTTCCCGGTGTTGTGGTCTATCTTCGTCATTTACATCATCACTTATCATGGGTTGGGAGGGTTCAGTGGGCTCATAAAATGGACCGATAGCGGCTGCCAGCGGCGCCCTTGGTATGCTGACGTCCGAGCCCACCGCAAAAACAAAGCAATGTGAAGGGGACATGTATGTTTGTCCTCTCACTCGCGACATTACCTACATTACATTACATTACATTGATTAATCATACCAGGTTTAAATGTGCCAAGGGATCCATGCCACTTTCTGCCATTTCACAGGAATGGGACAAATTTATATTTTTTCTTGTAAATTTCCAAGTTGAAATTGCAAAAATGGTTTGGAAGTGGTGACCAAGAAATAGCAATGCAATCTGCCTCTTAGCTGTTCCATCAATTCTACTAGCACCAAAGGAAACATGGAAGAATCCTCTTGCTGGTTTTGCACCTCTGTGAAGATTTCTTGCCCTCTCTTAAAGTTGAGCATTGATGCTGAGGATAGCCTTTGAGAATACACTGTAAAGGTGTATAAATTAAGACACTATGTGAATATACATGTTCTCAAGCAACTTTATTACACACTGATATACCCTTATTTAAACTATGCAGTTGTAGCATGGGGAAATACTTATCCATCAAATTTAAACAAGCTGTGTTCTCCTCAAAATAAATGCATTCGTTGTACCGGTATGTTTTTTGCTGATAGTAGAGAGTCATCCCAAGTTTTCTATAAACTTCTTGATATTCTTAAAGTTGATAACATTGTTAAACTGAGTACATGTCTACTTGCACATAAGATATTTAACAAGTCCTCTAATATCCCTTCACTGTTTTATGATTCTCTCAGAACAGTCTCTAGCTTGCACAAGTATAACACCAGATACGCCTCCAAGGGTAATTTTCATAGACCAAAAGTAAGGACTAACACTGGCAAATTTACCTTTGTATAATATATAATATGTTGCCTTTAAATTATGGGAAACGGTACCAACAAACTTGAAACGTCTCTCTATTAGTAGCTTTAAAAAGTGGTACAAAAATCATCTCCTCAATTGTCAGTCATAGTTCTGAATTTCCAACTTAATTTCACTTTATATTCACATCTATCATTGTTTCTGACTTTTTTGTAAGTAATTTTTAATGTAATATCTTCATTCCGTTTTCATAACACTTCTTGCCTTGTGAATTAGTTTAGTCTTAATTATTATTTGTTTCCCTCGTTCCTTTTTTACTTGTGAGTAAGCAGCAGCCAACTCGAAAGCTTTGCTACTTTGGCTGTTGCACACTAATTCAAAAATTGCATATATACTGTATTTATATATCTTTTAAAGGTTGTTGTTGTTGTTGTAAGTAAAACATTGCAAATCCCTAGGGGTATGCAGACACAGGGGGATGGTAACAAGTTGAATTGAACCATGCATTCTGGCAAAGAAAGTGGGAATTATGAGAAGATCCTAAGAATCTTGTGACTGCATTGGCAACTTTAAACCAGATAGACAAATTGTGCTGTATCCCAACAATGCCAATTGCCTCAAAATGTTTGACACCTTACCAGTCACCACATGTGAGTGTGAAAGAAATGGGTCGACTTTGAGGTTACTGAATGGAAAGTAATAGGGGGATTGATTCAAAAAATAATCTGCCGGTTTCAGATTGATCTCCAGAGGTTGGCATTGTGGTTAAATTAGGGTGCAGCAGATCCCTGACCCCACATTCATTCTTTTTCATTCTGCATGTTCACATATGCTTCTTCTTTATTTCACACACTCTTTGTGTGGTGGAGATGCTGCATGAGCAACTCTCTCAGGTTTCTGTTACTTCATTGCTTACAACCAATGATGGTAAATCCTGGAAACCTAACCTTGTATCACTTATAACCGTCATGGTCATACTTCAACTTGACCATCTCTGGATAATTTCCCAGCTATTACTGTTAAGGTGGCAGAAATGATTCCATTTCTCAAAATATGACTTGATCCTTAACTTTTTCACTTTTTCTGGCTGGGTGCCTTTTTTTTCAGTCAGGAAAACGAGTCATTGATGCTAGAGAGGTGTTAAGTGCAAACAATTCTGGGCCACAGATTTAAACAGCCTTACGGGAAAACAATGTGTCATTGCTGTCCTAGTGAACTTGTTCTCAATAATTTGTAATCTCTAAAGTGATGAAAAATGCTCAAACATTATGAGAAATTCAGGTTTCAACTCCTTAGAACTGTGTGTTTACAATGGATAAAAGTTTAAACTCAGTGAGTGAGATATAGCTACAATGACATTAATAATAATTATTAATAATAATAATTTATTTACTTTTATTGCACATGTTACATAGTTAGATGTTCACACGTGCATTACAATAAATAAAGGGAAGTTCCCTTTATTTAGAATGGACAGTGACCTGGGATTTAAAAAAACAATGATATTGCATTTAGACGTCCCAGAAAGGGACAAGAAACAGTAGAGTGAAGGTAGGAAGGCTTTATTTGACTAGAATATAAATATTTCCACCGCTACTTGGTTCATTGGAATTCTAGGTTTTTAACGGTCAATTTGTATGTATCAACTTTTGATGACACACACCACGATTGGGCTGCCTGTGGTCTGGCAAGGTTTCAGTAATTATGCGCTGTCTTCGGACCTTGCTGTGTATTAAAGTGGACGGTTTTGCCGCTAAAATCCTTTATTGAAGAAGCTTCCTTGATAGGCATGAGAAGTAGTAAGACTTACTTTTGTGTGAAATGACCGCTTCTGCTTATAAGCTCTGCGTTCGGAGTGATTGTCGACTGACTTAAACTGTGCACAGGCTACTACTCCTGTTTTGTCTTTTATAATGGACATTTATGCCAAGAAAATTGAATAGCGATTTGTCTTGGTTTGTTACTGTACTTGTGTTATTTTTTCCGATTTCTACGAGAAACATCGAAGAGACAATCGCATCACAGTTTTTTTTTCTTACGTTTTGTTGTTTTCACGCTTTCATCTCAAATTGGTTTGGACTCTTGTTTTTTCCAAATGTTTTCTATCCAATATTTCATCTTGGATCCTAAAATGTTTCATTTTTTCCTGCTGTCGCTTTTTGGGGCACAAAATTTGTTTGAAGAAAAGCCCAGCAAAGTCCGGATGGGTTATAACCTCGGCCCAGCTTGATAAGTTTGACATTTGGAAAACTCTCCGCAAAGAACAACAACTCCTTGCCAAAAGTAATCGTGATTTTTGACAGCTGTAGCATTGGAAATTTCAGCAATATGTTGTCCCTCGCAGCAATTCTTAGCAAAGCAATGATTTTGTGTGAAATGACGGCTATTATGTAAGCTCTGACTGTACACAGCGATTGTTGACTGACCTAAACTGTCCGCATCCGCAGGTTTGTCTTCCTGTTTTGTCTTTTATACGGACACTTATGTCAAGAACACTCGGACTAGTGATTTGCCTAGGTTACTCACGAGTTATGTTTGTTACTTGTCTTATTTTCCAATTTCTACGAGAAACGCCAAAGAAACATTCGTATCGTTTTTTTGTTTTCTTAAGTTTTGTTGTTTTCACGCTTTTACGGTTTAGGCTAAGAAATGTTCATGTTTTTTTCCAAATGTTTTCTATCCAATATTTCATTTTGGATCCCAAAACTCTTCGTTTTCCCTGCTGTCTCACTCATTTTTGGGCGCAAAGAAAGAAAAGCCAAGCGAGGTTTGGACGGTTTAAATCCTCGGCTCCGCTTTATCAGAAACAAGAGCCGGATTGACATTTGGAAAACTCTTGCAAAAAGCAACAACCCCCTTGCCAAAAGTAAACACAATTTTTAACAGCTTCAGCCATTCGAAATGCCAGCAATATGTTTTTCCTCGCAGCAATTCTCGTTGTTAGTGAAAAAATCGCAGACATAAAAAAAGGCTAATTATTGCAGTAAAAACTTTGTCTTTAATTCAATGTTTATGACTGACAAATGTTTTTCTGAAACCGATTTGTTTGTCTGTTGTTATTACCAATCAGATGTTATTATTAACAGTGATGTAAAAAATAATACCGCCCACGACTTG
>OX419340.1:20254234-20259234 GCA_948470475.1 Galaxea fascicularis | reverse complement strand
CCAACTTGGTCTTAATGACCTGGTTGGCAGCATTGCCTGTGATTAAGCAGGTGATTGTTAGTAACAGTGCGAAGTAATTGATCATTGGTGACCACCTATTAGTTTAAAATTGGCTATCAACATTATTTTTTACAGTGAGCATTTTTGCGTCACTGTTGCTATGGTAACAACAATTGCTTGGAAACCGACGAGAAAATAAACTTTGGTGATGAATTAAAATTTCTTATTGAAGACAACCTTCGATTTCCCTGAGACTACAACATCTTTTCGATTTCAATAGGTACACACCAAAGCCGAAAAACTGTTGCGAGCCTCCTTACTGAAATCAGGGGCAGCTTAAGACAGGACAAGCACCTTTTCCAATATTCTGTAATGTCTAGAAATCATCTCGGTATGTTTTTGGGAAGGGTGTAGGAGAGAATGATCACTACAATAAGCTACAATCGCGGACAAAACCTGTTGAGACAATTTCCTTTCAGACTTATGAAAGTGTCCCTTTTCACCTGACATGAAAAAAAAAAAACACCCTTTCCTTCTTTCAGTGTTGCTGTATCTTTTTTACGACAATGTTTTTTCCGAGAAAAAAAATAACCGACAAACCAATATTGGGAAACGGGCAGGGAAAGTATCATATTCAAGCCTGGGTTTAAAAGGAGTGTACATCTTCCTTAGTTGTCTCAACAGTTTTGTCCGCGATTGTAGAGTGACAATCATCATTGTGTACTCTTTACTTCTTTGTTTTAGTACCAGCTGATTTGCCATCGAGCCTCTCTTGCCGCTAATGTGCAGGCAGTATTTGGTGCAGGCATGTTGGTCGGATCATTTGTGTTTGGAGTCATCTCGGATTCGTTTGGGAGACGATTCTGTATGCTGCTGTGTTCACTGCTTACGGTAGGCTTAATTTAGTTTTGCGAAAAAAGCGTGTTTACTATGAGTTCGCGAATGGCTAATTTGCAAATTTTATTTAACAGTGTAAACAATTTACATGCACTACAAAACATACCCGTATCATTTATAGAAGATGTTCCCCTAATAAATTTAGACGAGAAGTTTTGTTGTTGACCTGGGCCCGGTTGTTCGAAAGTCGATTAACGCTAATTCAGGATTAAAAATTAATCAAGGAGGTTATTTCTCTGTCCCCAAACGTTGTTCAATGTCGATATTCTGCAAAATTTTAGATTAGGGAAAGGCAATCCTGAAAAACAAAAAGCAGCGAAAACAACTTTCATCCAATAGTTAAAAACTGCAACCAAAGTTTACGCTAATCCTGGATTATGTTAATTGGCCTTCGAACAACCGGGCCCTGAGGCTTATAAAAATCGGAAAACTCGGATAAACGTCCGTAAATCTCATTCGGTTTTGTTCAAATCTCCAAACTGAAAGCAGAGCAGAATTCTAACAGTTTACAGCTCTCTGCTGTGTTCTTTAGTCTAAAATTTTCTCCAAAACGCCTCTCAGAGAATTTACTTTAGCTGAATACGCTTAATGAGGAGTATTTTGGCTACAACGGCACACCGGAACACCTAAAGATATATATGCTATTCACCGGGTGGGAGGTCTGTATAGGGAAAAACTGCGCCTGAGGTCTTCCGTACTCAAGGACAAGGGCACAGTTTGTCCCTGTATGGACCGACCTGTTTCACTTTTTGCCTGAAGATGAACGAGAACTGAGTTTGCGAAGTCTTTCTACGCGCGCTAAGTAACAGCATGACAGTTAAAATTTAGCTTAGATTGAACAGCGCCACAAATCTAAGACAAAAAAAGACAGTCTTAACAATAAAATATAAATTCAAATATAAATTGGAGCACTCTTGATTGGAACAATAACTGGCATAACGAAAAAAAACCCGTGATATTTCGTACAAATCATAAACTTAAGCTTACAAAAAAATCTCACAAACACAAGGTTTGTCTTGTTGAAAATGAAACCACACTTTCAATATTCGGAGTTCTTCAGACACATGTAGGGCATCACACCAACTAGTATCTTTCTTCATCAGGGTTGATTTAATTAACTATGTAAGTCTGTGTTTGCTTCCTGTCAAGACATTCACACAGATAAATGCTAAAATAAGAAATCTAAGCGAGAAAAACATAATTAAGGCCAATGTGAACATTGCGAGGTTTTTGTTTGACTATTTTTGCCTCTTAGTGAAGGAAAAATTGAACGAAATCAGAAAATTAAACTCTGAAGAAAATAACGAATGTGAAGTGAAAACCTTAGCTCTGAAGTTAGTCGTATACAGCTAAACAGCGTTCAATAGTTGAACAAAAACAACAACTTGACAAACAGCAAAGCAGCAGCAAAGTGTTGTAAACAGAATCAAATGAATACTCACCTTTTTAGAAGAATAACGAGACTTTTATTCCACCACTCATGTTTTTCTTCACTTCACAAAGTTTAGAAAGCAAAAGGTTTCATTCTGGTGTCATTTTAAGAGGAAAAAATGTACTCTTTCGTCACGTCGGTGTAAAAAGATTTTACTTCAAGATTTTCCCGCGGATTTTCTTGTAAGCGAAAGCATTACCGTGACTGTGGCCGTGGGCAGAGATAGGAAATTCCGGACCGCCCTAAGAACCAATCAGATTGCAGGATTCGTTACCGTACCCTCTTATCTTGGAAAAAATGAATGCGAAAATCTAGAAAATTGATTTTTAGTAAATCTAGTAGTGACCGACCCCATTACGCTGGCATGGTAGTTACCATAGCAATCAACCTCGCTTCATCTTAAACTATTTCTAGCATACTGGTAACTGTCGATCTTGTGGATTATTTCTTTCAAAGGGTTTTTAAAAGTTATCATTTTTGACAGCTAACAGGGCTTTCATTAAGGTTTTGAGCAGAAAGGCAATTGCTTTTCACAGGCGGGCAAATATGTTTGGATGAAACTCATCACAAAAAATTTAATGAAACCCCTGAGCCACCTTAATTGCAGTAAAAAGTGTCCCGCTTTTCATTGTAGCTTTATAAGGTCATGGCCATAAAACAAACCTTTCCTTTCCAATCGCGTGATCTTCCTAACAGGGCAGTAACAGCGCTTAAGCTTTAACAGTTCTTAATTCAGTTTTGAGTATTCAACCAGCAAGATATTAATAACTACTTTTCAATAAATTTTATTCTTTAGGCAACGTTTAGTCTTGGTGCATCTTTTGCCCATTCACTAATCCTCTTCACAATTCTTCGTTTTGCCACGGCGGCATCTTTGACGGGATTGTTTGTCGTGCACTATGTGTACATCTTGGAGCTTGTAGGACCCAGTTACCGCACCATGTCTGGCAAGTGTTCAGGGTTTTTCTGGGTGGTTGGATCCAGTACTGCAGTTCTACTGGCCTACTACATACGGAACTGGCGTACACTGCTTCTGGTGGCAAGCTGTCCTCCAGCGTGTTTGGTTTTCATATATGGGTAAGTTTGATCATGTGCCGTGAGGATTGTCAATTAGTGTGAGAGCGGTGATATTTTTATTGTTACCACGGCAATACAGTTTTGCCTTGGCAGGTCTCCTTCCAGATTAGTCTTTCAAGACCTGTAGTAGTGCGCAACATGAAGTATCTACATAGTTTTCCGAATTCCAACAAATTATTTGAACGCCGTTTCTATCAGTATGTATTTCGCACCAACAAGTCGCTTGTCTGCTTTTGCCCCTAGAACCATGCTTATTACATGGCTCATCACACAATACCAGTAAATTTTGATAGCAAAATGTTTGTGGGGTCGTGTAATATATGGATAGTAAGTAAAATTAGATACAATACGCAGTTACATTAATTCTCCTAAAAATACAAATGTTCGATGAGAAATTGAGAACAGTCACACTATAGGAGTTCACACCCAGTCTTGTTATGACAAACAATTGATCTCAGCTATGCCGGCACTTCGCATGTTGTCTTCACCTATTATTGTGAGTAGCGTTGAATGGCTTCAACCTGCTTATTGTACCGTACTTACCCGTGTATAATGGGCGCACGTGTATAATACGCACCCTAATTTTGACCACTTCTTTCCACAACAACAACAAAAAAAAAGAAATCACAACAAAGACCATTTATTAACACTTCATTTTTTTTCTATTTAATCAACTATAACTGGGAATTCACCGCTCAAGGCATTTACAACTATTTCTTATAACCGTTTCCAACAAACTTACCGAGCATACACTTAAAGACCTACTTACAATATGTATGTATATATGTTGTGCCGCGTAGCACTATAAACAGAAGTGGTGAAACAGAGAATTAACTCTGCAGTGTAAATTAAAGTGCTAGAGAAACCCATGAAAAACCCACTGGGCGTTAGCCCTAGTAAAGGGTATCAGGGAACCACACCAGGCAAAGAAAAAATTCTTATGACCTCGGTGGGAATCGAACCCACGACCTCCGGATTAGATCTACCGTTGCTCTGCCGACTAAGCTACGAGGTTGGACAGAGAAAGTCGGGCACGATTAAGGTGGTGAATCGCGGCGAAGAGAAAGTAAGGGTACATATATATGTTGGAACATATAATTCTCTGTTTCACTACTTACAATATGGTCTACTCAAAAACCATTATCTGCTGATAGCTTTAGTAAGTAAAGAATGAATGCTATACCGAGTAATTGCATTGTGACTAAACTTGATAGACAACAAATGCAAGAAAACGATGTTATGAGCTTGTTATATTTCGATATAAATCTATATCATCTACGGACTAAGCGGGATACAGGTAGCAGAGATTTAAATACTGCGAGATTGTATAACAGTATTATCACGTGAAAATGAAAAACAAAGAAACGAAACTGTCAAGAGAATAGGCGGAGTTCCCTACTGGCTTTTAAATGGTCTACTCAATAAAAATAATGTTCAAAAAATGTCGTAACTTATGTACGTAAACCTAAATTCAGAACTGATATTACCATAACAGCAGTTAATAAACACTTAAAATGTTTTAACCCGAATATTTCTACTCACAGCACTACTGGTAGCTTGCATATCACTGCATGTATTCATAGACAACTAAAAT
>OX419340.1:20219234-20239234 GCA_948470475.1 Galaxea fascicularis | reverse complement strand
TGTCATCATTTACATTTTCCTGCAAATTGTAATTTGTATGTTTCACATCAAAGGTACACCACAGCAACCATTTCAGTTGAGTGATCATGTTATTGCAAACCAGACATGCGAATACTGTGTGCGTGTCCTTTGCATTACTGATAAAGAATCAATGGGGAACCAATGACCTTGTTTCATTTTTGAAGTGCTTACCTTATAGAGAGGCGTGGTATACCAGCCATACTCTTGTGACTATGGTCTTGGTGGCCCGAGTCTTGTCTTGCCAGTCTCGTGAAATGGGAACTGAAAAGTCCCGCTGGCGTACAAGGCCTGAAAACTGTTTAGCATAGACAACTTTCCTTAGTTAATTGATTTTGAAAGTTGAAGTTTGGATTCTTTGTCATTTTATGTAACTAAGTGGAACGTTTGCTAAAAATTGGCATCAGTTGATAAAAACATACAGCCTTATTGAGCTTCAGACAAACGGACCCAAGGTTCTTTCTTTTAATCTGCTGGTTTTAGGAATCTTGCACTGGGTGTATGCTCGACGTTCGCTCGAATTGGGTCAATTATCGCTCCTTATATTGTGATGCTGGTAAGAAAGTTTCCTTTGTTAACTAATACGCACCAAGGACATTTCATTGTATAACGTAGACTTTCAACTTTTGGAATACCTTGCGTGAAAATAAGAACTTATAGTTGTAATGTAGTTGTAATGTAGTGGACTCCAGGGCACTCTCTTATAGTTTCTTATAATATATATATTTAGCCAAGCCTAAAAGCGGAGCTCCACAGTTCGTTCCTTATTGTATGGCATTTACCAATAAGGACCAGTAAGGACTTCTGCAGAGCCACAGCCACCATTCAAACATGTGCTAACGTACATTTTCGATTTATCATCGGCCTTTGCCACGTTGGATCAAAGGAGTACATGACTATGAGCATAAATGATTTTGCTTCACCACAGTTAAATTACATCCGATTACATTTCAATACAAATGGTGTAAATCTCTAAACTATAGATTAACAGTCCCAGTGTCTCACTTTTAAATTCAACATCACAACCGGTTATGTGCTTTTGGCTGAGTCACAAATTTTCTAACATGTATCGTTGACATTTTAAACTTAACAAACCGAAATATTCCACAACAAAACAAAATGGTAAAATCCCAAAGTGGGTACTGTTGGACACCACTCAAAAAAAGAAGAACAGTACTTTGTTCGCCTTGTTTTGACTATTTTATGGCGTCATTTCTGTGATCTATAAGAGTAACGACGATTAAAAACTGCCGTCGCTGTCCTTAGCACCGAAAAACATTAGGTGAAAATGACTTAAACTATTCGTTGTGAAAAGTGACTGCGGCACGATAAGCCATGAATCAACTCCGGTGATCAACTGCAAATGGTTGAGAATGGTTTTATTCTTGACTTCAATCAACTACAAATATTGCAAACTACAAACCTTGACTACAAGTCGTGGCGGTATTATTTTTTACATCACTGTTAATGATAACATCTGATTGGCAATGACAACAGACAAACAAATCGCTTTAAGAAAAACATTTGTCAGCCGAAAACATTAAATTAAAGACGAAGTTTTACTGCAATTAGCCTTTTAAGTCTGCGATTTTTTAACTAACAACGAGAATTACTGTGAGGAACAGCATATTGCTGGCATTTCGAATGGCTGGCGCTGTTAAAAATCGTGTTTACTTTTGGCAGGGAGGTTGTCGCTCGCTCTTTGCGAGAGTTTTCCAAATGTCAATCCGGCTCTTGTTTCTGACAAAGCGGAGCCGAGGATTTAAACCGTCCGAACTTCGCTAGGCTTTTCTTTCTTTGTGCCCAAAAATGAGCGACAGCAGGGAAAACGAAGAGTTTTAGGATCTAAAATGAAATATTGGGTAGAAAGCATTTGGAAAAAAACAAGCATTTTTTAGTCCAAACCAATTTGAGATAAAAGCGTGAAAACAACAAAACGTAAGAAAACAAAAAACGATACGAATGTTTCTTCGGCGTTCCTCGTAGAAATTGGAAAATAAGACAAGTAACAAACATAACTCGTGAGTAACCTAGGCAAATCGCTAGTCCGAGTGTTCTTGACATAAGTGTCCGTATAAAAGACAAAACAGGAAGACTAACCTGCCGATGCGGACAGTTTAGGTCAGTCAATAATCACTCCGAACGCAGAGCTGACATAATAGCCGTCATTTCACACAAAATCATTGCTTTGCTAAGAATTGCTGCGAGGGACAACATATTGCTGGCATTTCCGATGCTGCAGCTGTGAAAAATCGCGTTTACTTTTGGCAAGGAGTTGTTGTTCTTTGCGAGAGTTTTTCAAATGTCAAACTTTTCAAGCGGGGCCGAGATTATAAACCGTCCGGACTTCGCTTGGCTTTTCTTCGACAAATTTTGTGCCCTAAAATGAGCGACAGTAGGAAAAAAAGAAACGTTTTAGGATCCAAGATAAAATATTGAATAGAAAACATTTGAAAAAAACAAGAGTCCAAACCAATTTGAGATGGAAGCGTGAAAACAACGAAACGTAAGAAAAAAGAAACTGATGCGATTGTCTCTTCGACGTTTCTCGTAGAAATCGGAAAAATAAGACAAGTAACAAACCGACATAAATCGCTATTCAATTTTCTTGACATAAATGTTCATATAAAAGACAAAGCAGGAGTACTAACCTGCGCACAGTTTACGTCAGTCGACAATCACTCCGCCCGCAGAGCTTTAAGCAGAAGCGGTCATTTCACACTAAAGTAAGTCTTACTACTTGTCATGCCTATCAAGGAAGCTTCTTCAATTAAGGATTTTAGCTGCAAAACCGTCCACTTTAATACACAGCAAGGTCCGAAGACAGCGCATAATTACTGAAACCTTGCCAGACCACACGATCTTTTCTCTTCATGCAAGCTTCTGCAGGCAAACACGAGGACAAGCTGAAACTCCCTGACACTTGGTAATGTTTTTACAGCTTGACAAGAGACGCTCTCTTTTTCGCTGTTCCTCACTATAATTTCGTCTCTTTTCTCGAGCTTTTTGCCGTTCTTTCTCCCGTTGTTCGTCAGTACGATTCAGCCTGTTTACTCGAGCCCTTTCTTGTTGTTTCTCCCGTTGCTCGACATTACAATTGAGCCGGTTTGCTCGTGGTCTTTCTCCCGCTGTTTGTCACTGATACTCTGCCTGTTTACTCGTGCCCTTTCTTGTTCTTTCTCCCGCTGTTTGTCTCTGATATTCCGCCAACGAATAGACAAAACTGACTTCGTTTTAACTGTCTTCAAAATTTGGCCATGCAATTTCCCGCCACAAAAACGCGGGGTTGAAAACTGCGTGTACGGGCAAATAATCTGTCCAAAAACAGTCCATATGGAAGCGCGCTTATATGCGAGCTTGCACACGAAAGGGCTAATCGGAGTATCACATTTGACTTTGGCTTACAAGATGGGGTGGACGTACGGTCGGACGGACGGTCGGACGGACGGTCGGTCGGTCGGTCGGTCGGTCGTACGATGACGTCATAACCAAAATTTCTCGGATGAATGGGTTACCATATTTTCTTAACTATGGTGCTCCGCTATTATATTTTTGGCGCGAACAGCAGGACACTTTAGAAAAATTGCCCTCAATCTATGGGGAAAATGGTTTCAAACATGGTACAACAAAATTTTTCCTTTGTACTGGACTCCAGGGCACTTAAGAAAAATTTCCCTTAATCTAGGGGAAAATGGTAAAACACATTTTTCCTATTGTTTTTTCCTCAACGAGGATAAATAATATAATCTCTAAAAATCTTTTCTCCCTCTTCTGCTGAGTCATAGCTATTTTAATATTCGTTTGGTTAAGTGCCAATACTGTCTTCATTGGTTGATTTAATAACTCTTTTATCGTACCCGAATTTGAATACTTTTTTCATAATACTCATCAACTATTTCTTTGTTCTTTTGAGTAATCTTGTTTTCATTAACAATTGTTAGTTTACAATCTTAATCAACCTTGAAACTATAAGTTTTTGACCGGCCCTGTTGAAACAATTGCTTTTCCGTTTAATTCGTCTGTTAATAAATTCTTAGTCCGTCATCAGTGTATATTATAGAATCAGTGTCAAATTGTAACACTTTCTCTTTTAAGTAGTCCAGTTTCTCATATAGCATTGACCGTCCATGACTTGTTGTAAAACATGCAATAAAATTTTTTATGTTTCAATAAAATGATCCTTGAAATTGAATTTCCTTTGAACCATATCGTCGTTAATAAATTGGATCTTTAAATTCGTAATGGTGTCATCAAGCAATATCTGATAAAACTCGGAATGTTCGGTTACATATTTTGTTTCAGCCATATTTCATCGTTGTCCAACCCGGATTGAATTCAAATTTGTCAATATCAATATCTAAGCTATTTTTTTTTTAATACTAAACTTCATTTAATACTAAACTTCATATATTTTTTTGTAATTGATAATCTATGTTCCATTTCATTGTGTTCACATTTATTTTGGTTTCTTGTTTCAGCACATGTTTTACATAACGTAAAGATCAATTTTTCGTAATTATCAACTTTTATTCTTTGAGGTAAAACAGGATGGTAAAACTGTTTGGGAGCTAATACTTTACATTTAATTAAACTGATTTATCATAAAACTCAGGATTGAATATTTTGGTTGGATGACCGATGGGGTATTTTTTATAAAATTGAACAGTCGGATAGAGCGAACAGAAATCAACATATTTGGTTTTCTTTAAAATTGTTTAAAAGTTTGGTTGAGTTCGGTCGACCACCATGAAATCCATCTCTGGGGTTCAAAGGTTGAACTATCTCTTGTTTGTAATTTTTGACAAACTTTTGGAAATCTTTGTTCTTTAGTTGGCATTCGTATATTGAAATATAATTATATCCCGCAGATTTTATAATTTCGCGTTTTTTAATTGATTGTTTATTTAATATTCCCATGTCTTTTTCATTTTTGCTATTTATGACATTTGATCACGATAGCAAGTTGGAAACTCATGCCAAAAACAACCATAGAATTCATAGACAATTTTATTTTTTTCACTGTATCCATCCACTTTATAAGTTTGATTATTATCATGTTGAATGTAAATTTTATTGTAAATTGTTTGAACCCTGGAGTCATATCATTTCGATCCGTCTTTTGTTAGACTAATGTCTGTACGTGTGTTGTTGTCGGTCAGTCTGTTGTTTGTCCATTGTTTATGTCGTCGACAAGTTGTTTGTAAGGTGCGGGAAGTTGTAGGCAACGGTTTAGTGGTGTCTGTTCTAAGTTAGTAAACCAGGGGCGCTTTCCATTTACACAGAAAACCCGGAAATTCTCGTTGGAAAATCAAATGGTACATACCATTCCATATGGAACGTTTCAGAAATAATGGACCATCGGCTTAATCAATGCACTTTTTCTGTGCTTTCTTAGCTTCTCAACTGATACTAGTACGTTTTGTGGCTTATCCATTTTGTATTTGAACAAGCTGCAGCATCGAATATTTAGACCTACAATTTCCACCCGGATGGATCCTGTAAATGGAAAGCGCCCCAGCTTTCCAATAGGATCCGTTGGTAGTAATTAGTACTGTATGTAACGAATTCAGGAGAGTCCCAGTGGATTCTGTGGTTTGTCTGTAAATGGTGTTCAGCAATGTTATTGTTTAGATCACCATTTCTCGTCGGTCGTTTCTGTTCAGTCAGTCTTACGTTCAAGTTTCTGCCGGTGTCATCGATATAGGTGGCCTGGCAGTCGCAGCATTTGATCTTGTAAACTGCTCCGTGTCTGTCTTTTGGTTCGTCTTTGTCCTTAACGTTCATCAGTAGTTGCCGTAAAGTGGTGATGGGTTTGTGAGGAACACGGATGTTGTAGGGCTGTAGGATGCGTGCAATGGTTTCAGATGTGCCTTTGATGTATCGTAGCTGCAGTGACAGGTGGCGCGTTAGTGTTCGTAACGTTAGGTTCTGCACGGTAGGTGTTGCGTCCAACGAAGTCGCGGTTGTAGTTTTTACTGAAAACGTTGTCTAAGTACTCGCTTTCGTATGTTAAACTGTCATGTGAGTCACAAACTAGTTGCGCTCGTCTCGTTAGGGTACTTATTGTCGTTGCTTTGTGTGAAGTAGGGTTGTAAGAGCATTCCTCAAGTAGTCGGTCGGTATGCGTAGGTTTCCTTTAAACGTAGTCCGTAGTTGATTGTTGTCACGGGTAACCAAGCAGTCTAGAAAAGGTATCTTACCATTGTCCTCGATCTCCTTGGTGAACTTGATGTGGTCGTTCTGTCTGTTGAGGTGTTCGTCAAACTCGTCGATTTCGTCTTTGTGTAAAAGTTTCGTCGACGTAGCGTAACCAGAGTGGTATCGTTCGTTTGTATTGTTAGGGTTTGTTCCTCGATGTTTTGCATGACGTTTTCTGCAACCACAACGGAAACTGGTGAACCCGTAGCCGTTCCATGCAACTGTTTGTAGTGTTTTCCGTTGTACTGGAAGTAGGTAGACGTAAGGCAGAGGTTCAGCAAGTCCATTAGGTCGTTCGTATGTAGTGGCAGTTGTAAAGAGGAGTTCTTGATGGCGGTCTCAGTGCAGTCTAGGGCCAATTGAAGTGGAATACTTGTCAACATTGTTTTCACATCAAAAGACACTAGTTTGTGGTCGTCAGGTACTTGTACTATGTTGATAGCGTCAATAAAGGTCTCCGTAGACTTTAGTTTGAGTCGGGATTCGTCAGTCAAAGGTTTCAGTATCGTAGTCAGGTATTTAAACAGTTGGTAAGTCGGCGAACCACAGAACGAGACTATGGGACGCATTGGTGCGCCAGGTTTGTGGAGTTTTGGTAGTCCGTAAAGTTTAGATGGCTGTGGTACCTGGCACCTCAGTCTGTTGTAACGTCGGATGTCAATAGTATCAGCTTTCTTAAGTAGAAGTAGTTTGCTGTTAAGTTATCGTTGAAGTGCTAGCGTCGGGTCTCGTTAAAGTTCTTCGTAAGTCTGTCTGCAGCAAAACAGTAAAAAATATGTATATGTAATCACAATATAGGAAGTCCTTACTGGAGTCATGGCTCAAGTCCTAGTGGCATTGCCATATTAGTTTATCTGTAAATGCTAATATTAAATGCCTAAATATATGTATCAGTCTTTCTTGTCCATAACAACAGTCACGCGTCCTTTGTCAGCAGGAAGTATCGCAATGTCGTCGTCGTTCTTAAATCTTGTCGTTCGTCTTCAGTCAGGTTGTTTTCTGTAAGAGAGGCTGATTGTATGGTAGAAGCATTTCTTCTCCTGATGTTGTGCTTGCTCGGTTCTGATAATTATCTTTGATGAGACAGAACCGCCTCGACTCTCGATACAATGGCCTCGGTCGTTATGCGTTTGGGCGTTACGGAATCTAGTGTTTAAGTCCGTAGGAGAGAACCTGTATTTCAGTCTTGTCTAAGGGAAGGGAAGAGTTATTCCTGACCCAGTTGGCGTCTGTCTTGTGGCCTTTTTCGTCTTTAGTACGTTGTAGTCGCGTCTTAGTGCGGCATTGTTCAGTTGTTTTGTTAGCTCGTCGGTCAGCAATGTTGCGTACAATGTCAAGTAAGTTAGTCGGTACACTTTGTTTGAGTTTGTCAAGTCGTTGCTGTAGTTTGTTACAGCGAAACCTAGCGGAGTCGAAATTGTTGAATTTCCTGTAAGTTAAAGTAGAATGCCCTTTAGGTGAATTGATGGAGTTCTTACGAAATGCATAGACGAGACTGTGGACACTTAGGCTCACATGGGACACACCCGGCGGAAACAATGTTATTCTGGCAATTTGTAAAAATAACATGAATTAGAGTAGAAGATGTGATAGCAATGCGAGTTGGACTTTGTATTAGTTGTTGAAGATTATAAATATCAACAATATTGGTCAAGCCTGGTTCCCACTAGTGACATAACGATCATAATCATAATCATAAGCACGAACACAACGTTGTTATGTCGCTTATGTCTTAGTGGGAACGTCTGGAAACATAATCATAGGCGCCCTTATGATCAACATAATCATAATCATAAGAAAATGATCGACTATTTTCTTATGATTATGTCTTTGACTATGACTGTGTTGTTATTCTTTGTAGTGGGAACGCGAAAATTATAGCGACATAATGAGAAACATAATGACGCAACGGGGTCATTGTATTTTGCCCAATGAAAGTCTAGGTCCAGTACTTTCGAGTCGGTTCATTTCAAGATGGCGGCTATTGTAGGTTCGAGGAAAAGCTTGCGAGTGCAGTTGAAAACCGTTCCCACTAGAACATAAGAAGCTTATGTTTATGTTTAGGATTATGATTATGCTTATGATCCTTATGTCGCTAGTGGGACCTAAGCTTTAGCAAAACTGTGTTGATATCAGTGGTGAAACAGAGAATTAACTCTGCAGTGTAAATTAAAGTGCTAGAGAAACCCATGAAAAACCCACTGGGCGTTAGCCCTGGTAAAGGGTATCAGGGAACCACACGAGGCAAAGAAAAAATTCTTATGACCTCGGTGGGAATCGAACCCACGACCTCCGGATTAGATCTACCGTTGCTCTGCCGACTAAGCTACGAGGTCGGACAGAGAAAGTCGGGGACGATTAAGGTGGTGAATCGCGGCGAAGAGAAAGTAAGGGTACATATATATGTTGTGCCGCGTAGCACTATAAACACAAGTGGTGAAACAGAGAATTAACTCTGCAGTGTAAATTAAAGTGCTAGAGAAACCCATGAAAAACCCACTGGGCGTTAGCCCTGGTAAAGGGTATCAGGGAACCACACGAGGCAAAGAAAAAATTCTTATGACCTCGGTGGGAATCGAACCCACGACCTCCGGATTAGATCTACCGTTGCTCTGCCGACTAAGCTACGAGGTCGGACAGAGAAAGTCGGGGACGATAAAGGTCGTCCCCGACTTTCTCTGTCCGACCTCGTAGCTTAGTCGGCAGAGCAACGGTAGATCTAATCCGGAGGTCGTGGGTTCGATTCCCACCGAGGTCATAAGAATTTTTTCTTTGCCTCGTGTGGTTCCCTGATACCCTTTACCAGGGCTAACGCCCAGTGGGTTTTTCATGGGTTTCTCTAGCACTTTAATTTACACTGCAGAGTTAATTCTCTGTTTCACCACTTGTGTTTATAGTGCTACGCGGCACAACATATATGTGTTGATATCAGGTTGCGGAGAAGCCAAATTACAGTTGAAGTCACCCATCAAATAAAACTCAACATTCTCCGCATCAAGTTTGCCAACAAGGAATTCAAATTGAGAAAATATCTCAGTTGACGAATGAGGAGGCCTATACCAAGTAGCAATAAGAAAAGGTCTAGATCGAGGTTTACGAACCTCGATACATATGTTTTCAAGGTACATCACAGAGATCAGGGCGTAAATAGAAATTTATGTTAGATCAAACATAGATGCAAAATCCCCCACCAAATCTACCGTTACGTTAACGATCGCGTCGAATGATATCATAACCAGGAATGTAAACGTCGTCGTCGCTGACAGAATCATCGAGCCTCGTCTCATTGATAGATAATATATCAAGAGGGTTATCGGCGAGCAACACTCTCAGTTCGTCAATGTGTTTCGGCAAGCTTGCAATATTTAAGGAGGCTAATTTAAAGCCACTCATTGAAGGTAAAAAGGTAGAGGACTCGCGAGACAAACTCGAATTCTCTTCCTCTACAGAGATTTCATCGGCCCTAGAAGACTCGTTAGAGGAATTGAAATTTTCTTCGGCTACATAGGTTTGATCGGCACCCGTGGAATAGGAATTCAGCGCTTGGAGCGATTATCTAAGGCATTCACAAAGTTAATAAAAAGGATATTATTTCCTTTTTCATTCAGATGTAGCCAGCTCTTATTTAGACAATTTCTGTCAATGTTTTGATGCTTAATCATTCTCCAGTCATTTTGATTGCAGTATTTCATAAGGTGCTTGTTAACAGCTTTCACAGCATCGTTTGGAACATTGTCTGATCTTAAATCAGACACGATGTTAAAGTTGCACAAAAACCTTTTCAGACGTTGAGTCATATTTTTGCCAAACCTAAAGATCCTGTGTTGAAAGAACAACGAACTGACGCTGTTTATTCTATTCCATGCAATGACTGTGATCATGAGTACATCGGACAGACCAAGCGTCAGCTTGGCACGCGTTTAAAAGAGCATCAAAAAGCAGTTTTTCTTTGCAAAAAGGAAAACTCCGCTTTGTCGGAGCATGCTTGCCAAACCAGCCACACAATAGCGTGGGATAATTCCAAAATTATCACCACTAACCGGCGGTACCATCAACGGCTTTGTTTGGAAGCTTGGCACATCAACTCCGCCCATGCTCCTTTAAACCGTGACGATGGCGGCCTTTTACCTGACACCTATTTACACCTCATCAAAACAAAAGGTCGTTAATTAGTAAGCGTATAAAAGGGTCCTTTTTGCAACACTAGATCACCCCTGATGAAGACACTAGACAGGAGTGTCGAAACGTTGGGTCGTGAATTGTAACTTTTTAAGTTACATTCATCAATTTTCAAACCAGAGTAGCATCAGACAACGACCCAACGTTTCGACACTCCTGTCTAGTGTCTTCATCAGGGGTGATCTAGTGTTGCAAAAAGGACCCTTTTATACGCTTACTAATCAACGACCTTTTGTTTTGATGAGGTGTAAATAGGTGTCAGGTAAAAGGCCGCCATCGTCACGGTTTAAAGGAGCGTGGGCGGAGTTGATGTGCCAAGCTTCCAAACAAAGCCGTTGATGGTACCGCCGGTTAGCCACTTGGTGATAATTTTGGAATTATCCCACGCTATTGTATGGTTGGTTTGGCAAGCATGCTCCGACAAAGCGGAATTTTCCTTTTTGCAAAGAAAAACTGCTTTTTGATGCTCTTTTTTTGTTGAGGGCTCTTGTCAACAGTGTAGGCATTAGGTGGTGCTTCATATTGTTGGTGGTTTCGCCAGAGAAAGATTTAACAACCACACGATGGCCGACTTTCCTACCCAGCTTCCGTCCCTGAATTTGTTTTGTCATAGAATCACCCACCGAGACAGTTGTGAACGGATCTCTGCGGATTGATTGATGACCCATTTCCCAAGCCGATCTCGATAAACTTTACGGTACTAGTCCAAAAAGTATTTTACCGCATAAGGTTTCATTGTATGATGTTGATGGTACTTTGAGGGTTCGAAACATCCTTATGGTAAATACACAAGCTGGTGTCATTCGACCAAAGGCTCAAAACACATTTAGTGTATTCATCACATTTTAGGTGGTAGTGATAGTGAACTTGTTCGTACAACAACTGATCAAATCATCCACAATATAAAAACTTTTACATCGCAAATGGTTTGTAATCAAAATCCGACAAATAATAATCACTTGACTACAAAGTGTTATGTTGATTCACAAATTTCGAACGCTGATTTTATAAAACGTGATGGCGCCAATTTCATGACGGGGGATATGAACATGAATGAAAACCACGTCGAGAATATCCTTGATCCTGTCAACGAGCAGGACGCAGTGAACAAGAGGTATCTTGAATCCCAATTCACGGATTATGTGAAAACCAATGTTCAAATCCATTGTCTTTTAAATTGAATATGAATAATTACAAGATTGAAAATTTGAAAGACAGAAGCGGTCAACAAAAAATATGTGGACGAAGGACTGAATACTAAACTCACCGCCATTGCACAAAGGGATTTGAATATGTATAAAAATGGATCATCAACCTCGTCTAGCCTTCCAACTGTGAAGACGCCACAAGCAAACAGTATGCAGATGAGACCTTTCTCCATGTCAACAGCTTGAACAGGATGATTGCAAACCTTGACATGAACGACAGCATTGACATCATTAATATTAGAGATGATGTGATAGATTTGTCTACAGTAGTGAACAAAAAAATACATCGACCAGGCTCACATGACTCCATCAGGGCATCAGAAGGACGCTTTTCGCTATTTGATGGAAGACGTGAATGAAAGCATCAGTGTTACAGGGATTGTTGATTTTGACGTCTCTCCTCACCTGATAAACAAGAAAGCCTACAGGCTCGCGTTAGCAAATGACGCAAGTAGCAACAGTTATCGCTCACGGATTGGTTTTAATCTTGACCCTCTTCCAATTGATTTTTATAAATTTGTCGCCAAATTCTTTCCTATGATGATCAGCAACGTTAGTGTGACAGCGCAAGAACATTCACAAACTCCACGAAACGCTCGTTCAGTTTCATCGAGGGAACAGCACCCCTTCACAATTCATTTATTTGGAATTGCATGGAAATGCCACTGGTGGCTCTAGAGGGTGTCAGGTGATGTCGCCCCATCGCCGTGTCGCCCCGAGTTACGTCGCCCCAATTTAAGTTACCTCGCCCCAACATCGATATTGTGTCGCCCCATCGAGGGTATGTCGAAAACGAAGACCCAAAAACGAAGACCGAAGACCCACTGGTCTTAAAATCAGGATGTCAGGCGTAAACAATAGACAATTTGTAATCGATTTCGGCAGGCGCATCCCACTGGCATCCATGCATTCGTTAAATGGGCGTTAAGAATAATGCTCTTATTCGGCTACCAATGAACATTATCTTACTCACTCCACGAGCTTACCATAGGATGCCTTTAATTGTTCAGGGAAAGACTATACACAAAGCCAAATTGCTCTCATTTGTGTAGCGCATAAAGCAAAACAAATCTCAGTCGGTACAAGATGTGTCAAGTTGTGTAACGCAATTAAATCCAAGAGTATAGAAATATACGTTTTAGTGACGGTTTTAGTCTATTTAATCTATTTTTTACACGAAAAAACGACATTCTCAACGCAGGGATACATGTGAAAGCGATAATGTAATTTTCCCGGGAAAATCAAATTCCTGTAGCACGTGGTGAATAAATTTGCGAGTCACGTACAGTTGACCTTTGCGCCTTTCTGTTCAATGATAAGGACAGTATAGCAAAGTAATGAAGTCACCTTATCGTAATTTGCTCAATATACATTTGAAAATTTGTTTTGCGCTCAGATGACATTTTAATTTATGCGCTTCAGAAATGAGAGCAATTTGGCTTTGTGTATAGTCTTTCCCTGAACAATTAAAGGCATCCTTGTTCATTGGTAGCCAAATAAGAGTATTATTCTGAACGACCATTTAACGAATGCATGGATGCGCCTGCCGCAATCGATTACAAATTGTCTATTGTTTACGCCTGACAATTGACATCCTGATTCCCCAGCCATCCCCGATAGCTCTCCACGAGCTAAAAACCGGTGGGTCTTCGTTTTAGACCACAGGGTCTTCGTTTTAGACCAGTGGGTCTTCGTTTTAGACTACAGGGTCTTCGTTTTAGACCAGTGGGTCTTCGTTTTAGACCACAGGGTCTTCGTTTTTGGGTCTTCGTTTTCGACACACCCCCCCATCGAAGTAAAGTAACAAACTGTGAAGTTTATTAATTTGCTATGTTCGAAAGATCACGAACAATTCGTCTTACTTCAGAGTTGTGTCGATTAACTCGAACGACTATACACTATATAATCATAACTGTGCTTAGGAAGTCAAAGTTTGTAAGTTTTATCTCTAGAGTACTGGCCCACATGATCGTTTATGGTGTGAAAGGTTACATAGCAAACTTATGACACGCTTTATGCTGTTGAAATTGGAGGAATGGTAATGGCACTATCATTAGTTTTAATGGTTACCAACTGGAAAACTCAATTCAGCACCTTTATGGCATTTTGAACACGAATGATGGAAAAATATTTTCCTGGAACGGTTGTAACAAAATAATAATTCCAAACAATAGCCGCATATTAACAATAAAAGCCATGTATTTCAATGTAAAATTCTCCTACCGGGCTTTATCCTTAAAAATAAAGCATGGTTTTATGTTAAACAAACAGCAACTTACAGCTCAACTCAGGCAACTCAGCTACAGACGATAAATGTTAACCTGTCATTAACATTGGGTCATATGGCTATTGAATTGGCTACAGAGGTTAACAATGAAGAGATTTTGCTGTTTATCGGATATAGACAACTATGGTGGCCCATTGTTATCACAGCAAAACCAGATGTGAAAAAAAAAATGTACATAAAGTTAAAGAACAGAGAGAAAAAAAGAGAAAAAATAAAATAAAAATACGCAGAAGTAAAAAAATGCAAACGCAAATTAAAAGTAAATAATAAATAAAAATAAAATGAATTAGAAAAAAATTAAAAATATATATATACCCATGGGTTTTTTTAACATAAAAAATTCCTGTCAGTGCAAATGCAGATTTAAAAAAAAGAAGAAGTAAATTTAGTATGATAACGCTGGGCCGGATTGAATACGACGCTGTTTTTTTTTTTTTTTTTGTCGTAAAGCGGCCCATTGTTATCATAGCCCGCAAAACCTAAGGTCAGTGGTTTCCTCATTTTCAAAATGGCGGCTTGCTTCCGTAGCTCGGTATGGGAGAAGGACGAGCAATCGAGGAGCGATCTTAAGTGTTATGTTTTAGCAAATTATTCTAGACAAGAAATACTAGATTTTGCTACTCGGGACTACCCTGTATATACGTGGAGTCAACCCAAACTAAGTAGGAGATTCTTTATGACACTAAAAAAGAGGAGGCCAAGAAAGATGGAAGGTCCAGGTCAGAACTGTGGATACCGGGCCAAGATTCACATGTTATTGTATTCTTTTTAGGAGGCGAGTGCAATCTTATTGAATTCTCCAAAGGTCACTGAGAAGAAAAGGTGAGCTCCTAGCTCTATAGGCTTTCTAGATAACTCGAGGGGATCACATGAACTTGCAGGCGGACTGTAAAGGCTTGTAAGGACCGTCGTACACAAGCATCGAGCAAATCCCTCACAGAAAGGATTACGTGAGCTCGTGTAATTATGATGTATTCACATGTGTAAAGGCCATTGCATTTAATAAGCTTATCTCCTCTCTCGTCGATGTGATTTTCCGTGGAATAACGTCACCTCTAGAGATAATATCTAAAAAGCCTATAGAGCTTGAAGCTCACAGCGTGGTATTCAATCCGGCCCAGCGTTATCATAGTAAATTTACTTTTTTTTTGAATCTGCATTTGCACTGACAGGAATTTTTTATGTTAAAAAAACCCATGGTCATATATATATATATTTTTTTTCTAATTCATTTTATTTTTATTTATTTTTATTTACTTTTAATTTGCGTTTGCATTTTTTTACTTCTGCGTATTTTTATTTGATTTTTTATTTGATTTTTTATTCTCTTTTTTTCTCTCTGTTCTTTAACTTTATGTACATTTTTTTTCACTTCTGCATGTTTTTTTACAATTTCAAACAAACATTTCCAACTGGTTTTGCTGTGATAACAATGGGCCACCATAGACAACCGTAAATTAATATAAATATATAATATAATGACTAAAAAAGACATCTTCCATTTCAACCATGTTAACCAGAGTATCAATCAATTTTATCATCATAACGTCTGGTGTTACAAAAAGGCTTTAAAATACTTCAAGCGATTAAACCTGACTGCAAATTTAACTTCAGCAACATTGGTTGTTTGTGGCACAATAGCCGGCAGAATAACACTTAATCCCGTTGTGTTAGGTACTATTTCAGGAGCTGGTGTAGTGCTTAAAACATTTACCGAACTTAAAGATTACAAAAAGAAAATCGAAATGTCCAAATTCGCTTAAACAACTTACGAGAAAGTCTTAGTTAAATTATGGGCTTCTCTAAGATGAAGAAATATTCATCACGCAATAATTTTGTGAATGTCATGCTTAATTAAACCATAAGCCTCGTTCCACCATTGATCATAATATTTTAGTGTGTTCTTAGAACTTATATAACTAACTGCAGACAATACTGTTTCGGCCTTCTGGGCCTCATTAGTGCAGTGCTGATGCTGGGATGAAGGTAAGGCTATATAGCCACCCCAAATGATACCACACTTGTGGTACCATTTAGTCATGCCAGAGTGCTCAAACTGGTAAAACCAGTGAGCGATGCGCAGTGCATTAGCAATGATTCATCCCAGTAGAGTGCTCAATTTGGACATAAAGGCAAAGCTTTGTAATGCCAAAGAGCTATATCTAACTAAAAGAGCTATATATATATATATATATATATATATATCTGACCTTATGAAAACCAGGTCGACGAAAATTCGAGGCTTTTTAGAACTTCCTTTGCTATTACCTCCGTTGTTCAACAAGGACACTTAACTTTTTGCTTATTACCAGATTACAGTGTCGACGAAAGGGAAAAAAAAAAGAACATGGCTATTTGTTATGTAATTAGACATGAAATCGACGTAACCTCTGACCTGAACTATCGTGTGGGCAGTAGTGTCAGTTTTGCCCAAATCTTGCTTTGAAACGTCGGCCTTGCCGAGAGCAAAGTTGCCGTCGGAAAAGAGGCATCGATTTGCACGAAATCAAGCAACGTTTTAAACCGAATTCCCTGGTGGCTAACACAAATAACAGCAAGCTCTTGGTAAATTACATCTACGTAAACATGTGGCAAATGTTACGACTAGATTTGAGGCCGGAAATCACACATTATGACACTTCAAATTATCACATCACTTATCAGATCACTAGCATAGAATCGCTAAAGCCGCAAGGGCGGTAACAAGTCAAGAAACTGGAAAAACTTTTTTCGCGCAGAAATACCGAGGCAAATCTTGTCGTCGCCTGATAGTTACTTGAAGTCCCGGATGTTGAAAAACGATTTCAAGCGAACTTCCGTCAAGCCCTTGTTTCTTGCTCAATTTTTACGTCTTGTCTTTAGCCTGCTCAAAAGTCAAGTCCAATTTCACCATGTGCGCTTACAAATCAACCCTGACACCTACGTTTTGAGGCTAAAGACTCCTTACCTCCGAAAGCAAAGCTCCACAATAACCTTCACTGCGCCTAACAGTCGACTTCATTGCCCCGACAAGATAAATACGCACGAAGGTTATTAGACGAGGCAGACACTGCATCTCGCTATAATTTTTCCCTCACTGAGTTTCATGATGCTCTAAGGAAAACTTTGCTCTAGGAGGTGAACAGGAAAGCTAAATATACTGACTCCGTTTGAAACTAAGCCTACGCTAAGATGTCAAATTCATGCAAATTTTCTTGAGAAAGAGAGAGAGTGGGACCAAATAAAGAGGGTTAAAAGGGAAGAGGGGGAGGGTAGGGTGGGGGGGGGGAGAGCTTATTTTAACTTTTAATGTTAACTTTCTCTTACTAATCAGCTAATTGCCATCGTCGCTTCCCCCAGCACAAGCAAAGACGAAGAAGAATAGAAGGGGAAAACACACCTCAGTACTAAAATAAACAAGGCTTAGTGTAACTTTCCTGCGACCTTGTTTTCAAAAATCCAGGTATATATATATATATATATATATATATATATATATATATATATATATATATATATATATATATATATAGATATAGATAGATAGATAGATAGATAGATAGATAGATAGATAGATAGATAGATAGATGGATAGATAGATAAGTACAGATTATGATTATTTTAAATCCATTAACACACCAACAAACAGAAGCGGTCAACCGAAATGTGTTAATGATGTGCAAGATGCCACAGATTCCCAATCACGGGAAATAAATTTATGGGTTGATAGTAGTCACAACAAACGTTGTGTAAAACCGTCAAGGTAACTTTCAAATTCCGTGAAACGTTTCTTGTTCATACTTTCAAAAAAATACTCCTTCCCTTCCACTTCATTGAGTTATAAAAGAAATCTGTCCGATGCATCAGGAAATTCCTCTTTGGTGGAAACAAATCACATGACTCAAATGCAATATTAATCATCATAGACTTTCTGTTTTCAAGGATGACTCATATCCGCTGGGAAAGTCCTTGTATATCCGAGAAAAAATATAGAACCGGTATTTCCGGGAATTGTTAAGTTGGCTAGGACTCTGCTGGTAAGATGACGTTGGGAAAACGAACGCAAATTATCTTTTATAAAAGACCATTAAAATGGTTGGGGCTATGACCTTAGGAAAACGAACGCAAAATGGTTGGGGTGTAAGGAGAGTATTTTCATATGGGAAAGGGAAATAATAGGCTTTCTGAGAATGTCACGCAACTTGAACAATAACTATTTGATGACTTAGAGGGAAAGTCCCTGTGGTATGACATAATAAACTTCTTCCGAGAATAGGTTATGTTAATTTGTACTGTTTCATTTGCTTATGTGAATATTAAAACACACTTAATTTTTGAAAAACACATAGTTTTCCTAAGAAGCATAAAGGATATAGTTTCCATAAAATTATTTAATAGCAAGTGCCTTGTACCCATCAGATAAATCAAAGGAAAGTGCCCTGTAGTTCGGAGTTTGCCCTGGAGTTCAGTACATAGGAAATATTTTGTACCATTTTTTTGATACCATTTTTCCCATAAATTGAGGGCAATTTTTCTAAAGTGCCCTGAATTTCGTGCCAAAAAGTTAATATAAGAAGCTATAATTAAGTACCCTGGTGTCCAGTACATTACTACGGTCTCTATCTTACCATAACCTGCAGGGACAATAAGTCATACACGTCTAGAGCTTTTACGTTATGCAGATCATCAATCTTACAAGTGAACGAGTTGTTAGGTATCCTGTCAGCTTAGTTTTTGCGAGCTTTTCATCTTTGCTGAGGTGTCATGCAAGCTAATGTGATGGCAGTAGGCAGGAGGCAAAATGGTCGAGTGGTCTAGGGCGCTGGTTTTCAATGCGGTGACCCGGGTTCAAATCCCGCTCTGACCACTAGCTGGTGTTGTTCTGGGTTCGTGCCTGGTTCAACTCCTCGGTCATCCTTGTAAATAGCCAACTGATCTGCCTCCCGCCAGTTGGCATTCTTATCATGTTACGTTTATTTGAATTTTTTGTTTCATGTATTTGCTCGGCGCCACTAGCCTTTGTGCTAAATAAACTGTCGAGGGTAAATAAAGGTCTTATTTATAGTCTTTATATATTTGAACGCCTCATGCTGTTATGTCCTAGTCTCAGCTGCCTGGACTCAGCGTCACTCTTCCAATGGTTATTTTCGGTGTTTTGGCTGTAGCCGCTGGCTTAATGATCTTGAGGCTCCCAGAGACTCTTAATTCAAACATGTGTCAGACGATAGAGGAAACAAATCGAACAGAAGAATATTACGGATTCATGTGGATGGGAAAGCGAGTTGACAACCCTTGTAAGTGTGAAAGGTGAGGATTGCAATACAATACGTTCAGTAAAGATTCATTCATACGTTATCATATGGCCTTTGTCATTCCGGTCTAGTAGGCAGGTTTAGTCCTAATTTTGAAATGCATGTTCATAAAATTTGTTTGTAATCGGTGGCTTTCAGCCAGTCTCTAGAGACACAGATAACAATGATGAAACGAACAAATGCTGGTGGGTGATCAAAACGAGCTAATAGAGTTGTTTCGTACAACCTGTTTCTTATATGTTAATGAGGCGCATAATATTCTAATGACTGGTTTGGGTACTCACGAGTGATCCACGTTGGAATTTACTGAACTGTTTTAAGACTTTGAAAATATGAACCACAAATACCGTTTTAAAATCTGAGCGGGGTAAAAGAAGTTGGAGGTGCACGAGGAGCTTATGAATATAATTGCCATTTCGCTGATGTTTGTGACTTTACACGTACGACTTCCGGTCGAAAATCATTCAGCAGCATCAGCTGTATGGGGAAAAATTCTGCGGTCGCGAATGGTTGCCTTGGTATCACAATAAGGGCACTGGTGAAACTCCGGCGCACTTTTTAAAATTAGCCACCGACTTGATAACAACGCTCTTTCAATAGTGATGACGTGTCAGTCGATTTATATCACACCATTCCTTCACTTTCAAAAGTTCTTGGTTAAGTAGGGTTTCCAACTGGGTGGCATTGGGAGAAGAGGCAAAGATATTAGTGTCGTCTGCAAAAATTCTAAAGGAAAGTTTTTTCAGAGCGGTTGGGAATGTCATTGATGTAGATAAGAAAGGGTCCAAGTGAACTTCCCTAACTTTCCTGAGGAACACC
>OX419340.1:20206734-20214234 GCA_948470475.1 Galaxea fascicularis | reverse complement strand
CTGTATGCAGCTTCGTCAATGATGCTCTTTAGGTTTTCAATGAGGTTAAGATCAGGTGAATTTGCTGGCCACTCATCCTTTTGGATAAAATTCGGGAGGTTTCTCTCGCACCACTGCTGGGTTGCTTTCGCCGTATGAGCTGGTGCGCCATCTTGAACGAAGGTCGCACTGCTTTTGTTCGTGAAAAGCTTTCGTTTTACAGGCTCTTCTGTCGTAGATCTATGGCTGGAAAGAGGCTTCACCTCTTTCTCAAAGATTTTTGTGATATAATACTCTGCCGTTACAGTTTGTCCTTGCGGGATAAAATGTAAGGAAGCAAGGCCGCGGCCTGTCATGCCACCCCAAACTATCCATTTGGCGCTTCCTTTAACTTGGTACAAAAGCAGAACTTGACTCTCATGTGAGCCCCATACGATATCGTTTTTAGGGTTGGGAAGATGGAAAAGGTGCTTAGGGCACTCATCGCTAAAGAGAAAGTTTTCCCATTCATCTGCTGTAAATTTACAATATTTGCGAGCGAATACCAAGCGAGCTTTTCGCTGTTTGATATTCAGAAGTGGGAGCTTTTTTCGTCTCAAAGGTTTCCATCATTTTCTTGACTATATCTGCACACTGTGGCTGCAGATCCAGGCAGACCTTTGTTCTTCAGTTTTTTGCTGATTTTTCTTGTAGAATTTCCTCTTTTATACTTTGCTTTTTCAATAACTTTCTTTGCGGTTCTGTCAAGGACTGCTTGTCGACCACTCCCTTGGACTGTCGTAAAACTCTTGTGAACTTGACCACTTCGCTACCCAGCTCTTGATTTTTTGCAATATTTTCGCCGTTTCTCGAACAGATACTCCAGATGATCGTAAAGTTGCTGCCTGTGCTATTAAACAGACTGCTTTTATAGTGTTCATAATTGCAAATTATAGTAAGACGTTGAAAATCTAGTTGCTACTAAAAACAGACAAAAATGGCGGGAAAATACAGAAACACACACGATACAGATTCGCACCTTTTGTCGGGAAAATATTTATTTCATCGTGTTTTTTTATCCGACTCACAGAACAGTTCTGAAAATCGATAAACAATAAGAGTTTTTAATATCTGTAAGAAAATGGAGAAAGATATAAAAAATCTGGATGAAGTATAGACTTTTTAAAATGTCCACAAACTTTTGAAACACCCTGTAAAACTCCTTGGGACTCGTAGCGCTTCTGCTAAACGAGGGAGATCCACTTTTCTTACTCTGAATTCGCTTAAACACTAGTCTGAACTCAAGGAATCAAGGTCGAAGTCTTCGTACTCCCAGTAAAGATACGAGTAATTTCTCGATTCTTATGCATGCGTTATACAAAAGCACAAACTCTGCCACGTCTATCAACCCATCTGTCAAACTATAGACAATCTCGGACCTTTTGGAAAGACATTTCTAAAGGAAACTAAAAACGTCACACTCTGCTGTTTTTACCGTAGTCCGCAGTCTATCTTAAAGTCCCTTATGAGAGAATGGCGAACGGCTTATTACAGTCAAATATTTCGGCAGGAATGTTTCAAGAAGGCTAGCTTCTAACGGGGCACAATCACAGGCGTGTGGTCTATTCATGTTTTTAGTGTCTGAAGGATTTGAAACCTCTAATTTGATCGGCGTCGTGGATGTGTTGTTCAACGACGCGCCGAATGTCGAAGTAACCGAGTTAAAGGAAGCGAGACGTGGGATAAGAAAAACCAAATAGGTCTTATTGCACTGCAAATCCGCTTGTAAAACCAAGCAAAACGATGGCGCTGCCTGTGATCGCTTTCTCCACATGGCCAATGTAACATAAACAAATGTAAGAAATGAAAATGCGGGATTGTGCAAAAACAATGTGCGAACGCGAGAACGTATTTTTGGCTTAAATTGAAGAGGCTTTGTTTCCGGCGATGTTCTATTTGTAATAGAAAACAACTTCTACCAAAAGATTCATGGCTTTTGTCTTAATTAATATTATTATTATTATTATTACGCGTGAGCACCGCGTTAAGGTTTCGGTCGAATTTCGTTTTCATCGTAGCCACAAATTGCAATGTTTTTTTAAAGTTTCCCGTTCCCCGCGGGAAGTCTCGAGAGAATGCTGCGATTTCATTGGCTTTCAAGAAAATCGTCCAATTTCATTGGCTTTTCATCATCCTGGAATCACGTGCCAGGCTCGTGCAAGGACCGTGCCAGGTCAAGGTGGAAACTACAGAAAGGCTGGCGTGAGAAAAATGGCTTCCTTGTGTATGAGGCGTGAATTTACAAGATAGTAGTTTGCCGGTCTCAGAAGGAAAACACTGCTCTCTAAAGCTGTAAATCAAAAGAATAAGTTGTAAGAAACACTCGACAGCCTCAACGGTGGAGATCAGTTTGTTCATAATGAAGAAATCCCTCTTTGAGGACAGATCAGTGAGTGTGGTTTTGTGATCAAAGCGAAGTTCGTTTGAGCTCTTAGACTGGGAATCCACCTTGCAAAACATTACAGGTTTGGATGTGGTTGCTCCGTGAGATGTGAATTTTTACCGTGCTTTTATATGCTTCAATGCCTGATTCGTCGTGTGTTTCCAAATAACTTTTATCAGTGTGATCAGTGAAATTCGAGTCAATAAATTAGCTATACAAGAGACTCGCAGTTCGCTTGCTTTGCTTTCGCGTAGTTTTACTCGACGCAAAAATTAAACGCCTTTGCTTTTCAGAAGTAAATAGAGGCTTACCTGAGTAAACTTAATATTTAATCAGAAAATTAACGTTGTTTTGGTTTTGTGTATTGAATCGTTAACAATTGCACAAACTGTCACGCCACAAATTTGTGTGTTTGCCAGCGATCGAACCAATAATTTCACTGTTTATTGAGCCGTGGATAATTGGATAGCCAAGCGTGTGCTTGAAACCAGTGAGCCATTAATCAAACCAGTGAGTTCACACGAATCGAAACAGTGGATAATTGGATAACCAAGCGTGTGCTTGAAACCAGTGAGCCATTAATCAAACCAGTGAGTTCACACGAATCGAAACAGTGAGTTTACTATTCACTCACAATTTATCGAGCGATGTTTGTAATACTCTACCAATTGCTTACTTTTACATTAATATTTATTCGTGCGTATGAAAAGATTCTGTCTATGCAGGGGCAACCATTCAAATTTAGTGTCACTGTAATATTGACAAACACATCCTGCGTAAACGTCTACAGGCGTCTTGTTATTACGGCATTAGAAGCGGCAAACTGTACGCAGCCGAAGAAACTCAAAATAACAAAACTTAAGATGGGGCGCGCAATGCATGCAATTCATTTAAAGCCTAACTGTTTTTTTCTCTTTTTGTGAAGGCTTTAATGTTTAGCCTTGTCTCCTACGGTGGGTGCGACGCTTAATGGCCAGAATGCCTATGACGAATTCCACTTTGGCCGGGACAGTTCAAGGTTTTCATGCTCAGAATTAACCCCAATGGTGAGTTTCTGGCCTGATGGAGACGAATCCCACGTGGGGGAAGGCGCTGTCGAAAATGCACCGTTAATTTCTTCGAACTAAAAGCACGTCATATTTTAATTGTCTGAAATTAAAATGATAGTCTGAAGTTTATGCCGGAAGAAAGTATGTTTGACAAAACAAGACTAGTTTTAGTGTCGATTTTTGGAACTGTTTCCCTTATCATGAATGTAACCTTATTTTAAGGCTATTTCCTCTGAATAATTTGAACGTATTTTTAAAGCTAATATGTCAGGTTGAAATGTTCTTTGCTAGCTGCTCCATAAATTGCGAGTACATTAAGTCCGCTTTTTTACCTTATTAAATAACTTATTGCTTTTCATATCTGTGAATAAATGAAAGCAATACTCAGTTCTGACTCAGTGTTTTACATTTGTAAGTCCGTCATCAACAAATTTGTGGATCGGACTAGGTATATAATGGAAAGAACTAGATTGTCTATTCAACTCAGTGAGAGATAATATTTATACTCCTGTGAATAAGTAGGGAATTTGGTGTCATTTTCTCTAACATTGAAAGCGAGCTAACAGACTAGATAACGAGTAGGTCATGAACTAAACGATGTCATGCGGACATGTTCCCGTTGCAAGTGGTTTACTCTACTAGTTGCATTTGTACGTCTGGTAGTTTTATTCAACATTAGTAACAACGCCCCTTTTCTTAACGCCTCACCCTCCCTGTATCCCATTCCGAACATGTGCTGAGACAAAAAAGTGAGTTACGTGTGTTTTGCTCATCAATTTAACTAACTGCATTTTATGAGGACGCGTGTAATAGAGTCATCTCTTGTAAACAGAGGTTCTATTGGAGTAAACTATCTAGCGCGGTCATCAGATTCGTCGTCACCAAGATAGTTTGTCGACCGTGTCCGGCTTATCGTTGATGGAAGTCTTTTCAAAGAGGGTCCCCTGCTTACTCTATTGCGACTACCCTGTGGATACCTCGGCGACCCTATTTCATCGTATAGGTAATCATCATTCATGCCGTAATGCTCTCGAGAAGAAAGCGACATTTTGGTTTTCTGATCGCCTGTAAGGCAAACGGCGCTGTTCCATCGCCCGTTTGCGGTGATCTTTCTACGGGAGTTACGTAGTCCGTTTTGAGACTGTGTCATATCATTTTGCAGATTCTTTTCTCTATTATCTCTGCCTCTAGATATTCGGAAATTTTTAACCACCGCTCTCGGCTCCTCGTCGGCAAAGCGCACGTTCGACAAGGACATATTTGAGCGCCTCTGATTGCGTAATGATTCCACGCTTTCTGACGACTCAGACGGCAGAATTGGTGAAGGCGTTGCGTAGTGGACCGCCTCCTCCGCGTCTACTTCTAATCTTTTGTGGAGACTTCGGTGAGGCGGTTTTAAGGGAGATGTATCCCTGGATTGTTTCTCGTGGATTGTCTTAAGATGGCTGTTACTACTGCTAGCGGATCTCCTCTCTTTACGCTGATAAGGTTCTTCCTCAACCAATAAGTCGTCCTCGGTCTGCTCATAGGACACTGAACGCCGTAGATTGCGAGGTTTGTAATCTACTGAGCATTGAGTGCCACTCAGGTCTCTGCGTTTTGGGCTTCTTACACTGAAGTGCTGCTCACGGTGGCTTCTATCTTCGTACTCTTCCAGACCTTCATACGACGACGAACTACGAATGTTGCGTTCCTTGGGATGTTTACTCCAATTCCGTTCACCCCTATCAGAACCTCCAGCCTTAACATAACTTCCGTCATCAAGATCAGGTTCCTTGCCTTTGTTAAACCAATCATCTTGGGTGCCTGGAACTTTATCTCGTTTGTTAATGCTATTTCTATGAACATCACTCACACTGAGGCTTTTAACACGATCACTTCCAGTTGAGGTATCCTGTCTAGAGCTTCCAGGTTTGGCATTGCCCTCCGCGCCAGCAACCGAACTTTCAGCACCTGGACCCTGACTATATGGCGCGATTCGATCTGCTTCTCTGCCAGTTGAACACGCTTGGATACCAGGTTTCTGGTTCGCTTCTCCCGTGTCTTTGGCTTGGTGTAAAATTACAGGCGCATCTAGGTGGTGACTGAAAGGAATTGTTGTGTACTCCCCATTGCTAGGAACAGATTTGTGGGGGCGTAAATGCGGCGAGGCAACGTCAAGAAGCGTTTCAGTGTCTCTGCGTACTTGTTTGGTCAGCCTTGAAGCCACCTCATCTCGAGAACCAAGCCAAGCAGGTCTAAGTGTCATGGCGTCAGCAACCATCCTCAGTTGTTCGCCTGGCTTAACTCTTAATCTCATTTCCTCGTCTGCAGCGTCTCTTATTTCTATCAATTTAGTATCTGGCATGCTAATAACGGATCTGCGCAAATTTTCCCAGGGCGATTTTATGGGGTTGTCGGCAAATATTCCCATAGAAGCGTGGTGAAGGAACTGAGGCTCGCTTCGATACCGAGGCTGCCAGTTTTCCCTATCGGTTTGCGTGCCCGTCGACTGAAGTGATTTGCATGACGTATACACAGACTCCAAACGTTGTGTTTGTTTTGGGGTTAAAGTAGAAGCGCAATCAAAATAAACGGAATCGCTTTCCAGCGAAATTCTCGATCCTCTAATATCACTCGAAGCACCTTTTTCAGTGCTATCTTCATTTTTCTGGCTTCCTGCTGACGACCCGCCTTTCTTTTTGTTCACGACGCGAACAATTAGCCGAACTAGTCTAATAGCGATATGCAATATACTACCCGATTTTTTGCGAGTTTCCTCGACTCCTTTGCGAGCTTGCTGATCAACGCTTTGCACAGCCGATCCAGCCATTTCTGTGGTATTTTTAACCATTCCTGTTGCCATGTCAAGGGGGCTTGTGTGTAAATGCGTCTCTGAAGTTTGGATATCCTCGTCTAAAGGTGATGTACCCTGAGAGCGCTCCGCTGTGAGAATGCTAATTCCCTCTAAAGGGGCTCCCTCTATTCCTCGTTTTATTTGCGATGCACCTTGTGCAACTTCTCGTACTAACTGCCTGGAGTGCCATCTTAAGTGACGTTCTGTAGAGATAACACTGTCCTTTGCCGCATTTTGCCAGTCTCTCTCATCAAATGTTTTCCCTTGCTCAGGTAAATTTAAATCAATAATCACCGACTCGTTGTTACCATACGTGGTCAGTGCAAGCGACGTGCGGTTATACGCGTTTGAACTTGAAGCACCTGTCATTCCTGACGCTTTCTTGGATGACTGCCATTCGTTTTCTTGGGAACTTTCCTGCGGTGTTTCCAGCCCAATTCTCGCCCTCTGCTTTTCAACGACTCTCGAGCTTCCTTCCCCTCTCTCTATACCTTCGTCGGCTGGAGTATGTTTGGCCTCTTGGCCTCCGCCTCTTTTCTTCTTAAGCTTAGCCATGATACCAAACGCTAGTACAGCGACCGCAATAACTTTGCGCGCAATGTTTTGGTTAGCATCGGCAGGAGTGTTGGAGATGTTTTCGTCTCCCCCATTTCCTTCCTCGGTTCTTTGCATTTCTTCAGTTACAGATCCAATCTGTGGAGTAACATTACTTTCCACTACATCTCCAAGAACATTCCTTAACTCGTCTTCGTTCGCACCATCTTCCTTCTCTATATCCTCCATCTCTTCTGCTACATCTTCAACAACCTCTATGACATCCTCAAAAGCGTCAAAAGCTTCCGCCAAACCCTCGGGCACATCAGAGTCTCGCTTTCCTTTTCTCTTTTTTGCACCAAACAGAAAAACCCCAGTGGTCACAATGAATGAGAATGTAGGAAAAAACGCCATTTTCCAACCCTCGAAACCGAAAAGTCCCAGTACGTCTTTAATCAGCCCCATTGCCGAGTCAACAACAGCTAGAAAGGTTACAATTTCAAACATGAATTTGTCGATATAGTCTGCGAAATCCTCCATGATCTGCAGCAATTCCTCAGTCGCCGAAGGCATATTTTCTGGATCTTGCTCAGGTGGCATTTCGATCAAATCATCCATTTTAATTTTGATGTTAAAGGAGCGTTTCAAGAAAATTGATATGCGAAATCCTTGTGTGCCGA
>OX419340.1:20196734-20201734 GCA_948470475.1 Galaxea fascicularis | reverse complement strand
ATCCATTTCTATTGTCTGTGCAACGAGTGGAGTCATAAACTCAAAAAGAACATGCCTTTAATCAAAAGGTTCACCGGCCACGTAAAGCGAAGTGACTTAACTTCGGAAATCGTTGTAAGTTTGCACTGTGTTAATCTTTTCTGCACTGTGTTAACTAAAAATGCACTCCTTTTTAGCCAATCAGAACTGAGAAAGTTTTTCAAGTGTATTATATAGGTCTGGAATCATACGCGTGATTGAAATCACAAGTATGATTTTAGACCAAAATTGCACGACACGAAGTTCAATTACAACTTTATTACACCCATTTTGAAATCACAGTTTTTTTGTCAGTGGTAATATTTTTTTAGTGTTCATTTCAGGAAAACCAGTTTTGAATTTTTTTGGGCTTAAAAAAAGGATGTGATTGAGAGCAAAAAATGGTGCAATTTGGGAATAAATTGCACTGTTGAGAGCCCTTCAGATTTCATGAATGATGAGTGATTTCAAAATGGGCCTGTAATAAAGTGATAAATCATGAATTGAATCCGGAATCATATTTTACCGTTATTTTTTTCAATTTGTTTCAACAGGAACAGAAACTCATTGTGGTAGTACCGAACAAGTTGGTCGAGATTTATTCGAGCGAACAGGTTCAAGGAAGAATTATTAAAGCTTGAATATAAATAAATTTGAAGCGAGGTCTGAATTAACGTTTCTTATTAGAAAATAAGTTTGTTCTATTCGATGAAGCAACGAGAAAGATATCAGTTTAGTCGAGTGAATAGCTTCATGGAAGAATTATTATAAAAGTATGAATATAAATGCTAGGACCTCTTACAAGCTTAAGGCCCGTTTCAAACGCCGTGCTAAAGTCGTGCCGAACTAAATTCAATTTGGCTCGACTGTAGCACGACATTGGCACTACTTGGTTTCAAACGTCGAGCTTAGTTAAATCGAGTTAAAAGCTGTTGCTGTAAACATGCGTCAAACCATAACAAATCGGTTTTGCTGACTTTTAAAATGTATTTATAATTTATGAATTCAGTTCTACACGGCAATAGCACGCCGTTTGAAACCATGCCGTGCCAAAGTCGGGTAGCACGACAGAACTTGCCGTGTTACACGGCAGAGTCGAACTTAATTCTTAAATGGTTTCAAACGCCGTGCTACAGCCGTGCTAAAGTCGAACTTAAATAACGAATTTAGTTCGGCACGACTTTAGCACGGCGTTTGAAACGGGCCTGCGTTTGTTGTTTTAATTGTTGTTTTGGGAATTCGTCGGAGGTTAAACTTTCTCGCTAGGCTGACTGTGACAAAAAAGTTATTACAGAAAACAACTTTTTACATTACATCCACTAACATTGATCAGTTTTCAATTACTGTGATTGTTTTGTTTATTTTAATTCAGCTTAGCATTTCTTGAAATATTTTATTACACATAACATGAGAATTTTATTCCGTAAAACTCATTTGTAGAAATCTGTACACTTTATTTTCACATGTGAAAAAAACGTATACAGCCAATCAGAATGGCGCACAGCTCTTTCACATATTGAAGTATAACCAATCAACGATAACGTTAAGACCTTTCCGAGCTAATCAGAATCGTGCATCGTTTACATTCATATAGCTTTTCAGATTTGGCAGCTTTTTAGCGGCGCCTCCTCCAAAAAGGCGGAGGAAAGCTCTAGATCGATTGCAAAACATAGAGAGACGTGTTAATCGTCAATTTTCTACTTCAAGTTCGAAAGAAATACGGAGAACAATACGAACCCACGTCGCTCAGGTCTATCGTTTCAAGCTTTGATCGTTATTTTAAAAAGAAAGGCTATTCCTCAACCATTATGGAAGGAAAGGAGTTCTGAAAGACTAAAGAAGCGTTAGTCGCAAAGCAAGAGGAACTAATGTACATGCATGTACTACGACATTCTCCATTGCTATTAAATTTACATTTGGTTCTACTGTTAGTGAGTTTTTGTTTCTAATTTGCTTTCAAAAAATTATTTCAATGAAAATTCTCGTGTTATCTGTAATAAATAGCTCACAACATAGAAAGTGCTTTGTACGGGGTTTTATTCACTCGTTGTTTGTGTCAAAAGCCCTCACTCGTGACAAACACGAACATCTGGATGTATGTAGATGATACCACCCTCGCTGAGTGTGTGGAAAAGAACGGAACGAGCTTGATGCAGTCACGCGTTGATGAATTTGTTACAAAGTCTCGAGCTGATGATTTCCAGTTGAATGAATCGAAGGAGCTTAGAATATGGACCAGCGAATTGAACTGTAGAGCATGATGGGAAAAAGCACGTGTGGAAAAGAAAGATGGCGTCTCGTGTGTTTATTTCATGTAGAAAGTTTTAAGCGAGAGTTTTATCGATGAACAAACCATAGTGGTCCTTCGAGCCGGATGAAAAGAAGCGAAAATGGCAGAAGAGGAAAATACGAAGCGAAAACGAACTCTACCGAAGCATTTACAGGACTACGTGGACGTACCGGGACAAACTACTGCTGCAAACAGTAAGCAAACAGAAAGCACTTCGATCAGGAGTGGCGGCAGTCATCGAACGAACGAGAAACGGGCGGAACAAGCAAATCAAAATCATCTTCTGCTAAAGAACGAGCGAAGGAAGCTACGAGGGAAGCCCGGTTGGCGAAATTAAAAGTAGAGCAGCTGAAAGAGAAAGCGTTACTGGAGGTTCAAATCGCTACTCAAAAGGCCGAACTCGATGCCCAACTAACCATCAAAGAAGCGGAACAAGAAGCCGACTGGAAAGAACAAGAAGTGTTACTTCTGGATAAGGAGGCAAGTGAGGATGAAATTAGCGAAAGAATGGATGAATTTGAGCAAAACGAGTCGACTGCAGACGATGTAAAGAATGTTAAAGTCGAGCAATGCGATACGGAGAAAGGAGATTTGCCAAGCAGAGATGTTAAATTTGCCACTAAGAAAGTAACGGAATGGTTGAAGATGGTGACACCCAAACAGGAAGCTGACGAGTTCAATGAAAGGGCCAGAGTTCTCGAGCCAACAGAAGAAAAGGAAAAGTTTGCAAACTGGGCGAACACAGCACTCGGTAAGTCACATTTGATGTCTTCACTTCCCAAAATACAATTGCCAGTATTTGATGGAGATCCTTGTCATTGGCCAAATTAGTATGGCATGTTCAAAGTGGTTGTGGATGATCAAATGCTTTCCAACACGCAGAAGATGATTTACTTAAAGGCGTCTGTTAAAGGGTCGGCAGAAAAAGCCATTTCTGGAATGTTATTTGATGGAACAATGTATGAACAGGCAGTTGAATCAATCAATCATCAATACTTTATTTGATAGAGCACGTTGGGATTACAAAATTACTAATAAAGTAATAGTTGCATCGGCAGCTATGAGCTGATGTAGACCTGCAGAGGTTGACTCTTCGGTTTGGGAACCCAGAGCTGATTTCAATGTCTCTTATTAGAAAGCTGTTGGATCTACCAACACTAAAGGATGAAGATGTTTCAAGTTTAAGGTCATTTGTTGACAACATGCATAACATTGTGAGGACATTGAAGTCCTATGGTGACAGTGCAGACGTGCAAGCAGCAGCCAACATGCAACAGGTTATGGACAATCTGCCCCCTAAGATTGCTGAGAGATGGAGCCGACGAAAAAGAGAATTGCAGCCCAAAAGAGTTGACCTCAGTGATCTCGACATGTGGTTGGAACCAGAGGTACAAGTTAAAGAAATGGTTTATGGCCCGAGAAACCTACGTATGAGCCAGGGAAGCCTAAGGCAAATGCAAGCAACCCAAAATGGAATTCAAGACGCCATAATGGGCGAGTTAATGCGTTCATTACTTCAGCAGCCAAATTGGAATGCCCTATTTGCAGAAATGATCATCAGATCACCATGTGTGAGACTTGGAAGAAAGGGACTGGACGATCGATGGGAGTTAGCAAGGAAACACAATCTATGCTTCTTGTGCCTGAAAAGAAATCACCGAACATGGCGATGTACGTCAAAGGATACCTGTGCAGTCCAAGGGTGTGGTCGGAAACACCATTCACAGCTTCACAAAACGGACATGCCGTGATTAAACCCAACTGCTGCCACATTCCATCCTCTGCAAACTGACACTAGTAAGGCACAGGAGAGCACAACACCTGAAACTCACGCAAACTCACGCAATCAAATCGATCTGGCGGTGGTACAGGCATTTTATTCCGCGACTCTTTTGATGCTTCATTCGTGGATGGGAAAGAACGATTCATTTGAATTTTCGGAATGGATTCTGAAGACAACAAATCGTTCTATCCGCATTGTTGCTGTTTACCGCCCTCCCAGCTCCTCTGCGTCGGTATTTTTTTATGAGTTTTCGTCGTATCTTGAAAACATTGTCATGTGTCCTGAACCTCTAGTTATCGCTGGGGATTTCAACTTCCACATGGATTTGGTGCATAGTAAGGATGCTGTAACATTCAACGAGTTGTTGGAAACCTTTGGCCTCTCACAACATGTATCAGTGCCCACACATATCTTTGGGCATATTTTGGATCTCATCATCACTCGATCCACCAATGACTTAATCTTGGGTCCTATTAACGCCACCCTGCCCCTCTCGGATCATTTTTTTGTTGAGTGTTTTATTCGCTTCCCAAGTCCATCAATCTCTAGCAAGTCTGTGTCATATCGGAAGTTAAAGAGTATCGACATTGATGCATTTAAACCGGACATCACCTCGTCTGTACTTTGCAGTAACACACACTGGAACGACCTTGGCAATTTATCCAAGCTTTACGTCTCCACTTTATCGGAAATCCTGGATAGACATGCTCCCCTAAAAACGAAAACTCTTGTTACTCGTGTAAAGATCCCTTGGTTTAACGCTGATGTTCTACAGTTAAAACGTTCTCGTCGCAAGGCTGAACGGAAAGCTCTTAAAAGTGGTCTCTCCTCTGATTGGCTTGCATATCGGAAAATCTGTAATAGATATTCTGCTCTTCTTAAGTCTACTAGAACTTCTTATTTTACGGA
>OX419340.1:20181734-20194234 GCA_948470475.1 Galaxea fascicularis | reverse complement strand
AGCCGATTAATTGATGCATAAGATGTGGGATGATGAACTGGCGGGGCTTGGCGATCAAAAGAAGCAGCTGACTGCAGAGGAGATGTATGCTGAGCGTAAGGTGGCCAATACGAGGCGTTACATTGGTGGGCGTTACGAAGTTGGAATTCCCTGGGTTGATGATCAACCGCCATTGTACTCCGACAGAACAAGTGCTGAATTTCGGCTCGTTTCCCTTGAAAAGCAACTGCGAAGAAGACCGGATATTGCCCAGAAGTACTGCCAAGTGATGGAAGCAAATGTAACCAAAGGATATGTCAGGAAGGTAGAGCCACCAGAGGTAGATGATGGGCCAAGCTGGTACTTACCTCACTTCCCTGTTGTGCAAGAGGATAAAGAGACCACAAACGTGAGGATAGTGTACGACTCTGCCGCAAAGTAAGGAGGGATCAGCCTCAATGACACCATGTTACCTGGACCAAAATTGCAGCAAGATGTCTTTGATGTATTACTCCGCTTCCGCAACAACCCAGTTGCCCTTGTAGCTGACCTGAAAGAGATGTTCTCCCAAGTCATCATGGCTAAGGAAGACAGGAAATACCATCGATTCCTTTGGCGTGGGTTAGATCTTACGAGACCTCCAGAAGTTTATGAGGCTGTGAGGTTGATGTTTGGTGACCGTGCATCGCCTTACATGGCTCAGTACGTTCTGCGCCAGCATGCCAAAGATCACCAAAAGGAATATCCAACAGCGGTAGCAATCATCCTCTTGCAGATGTACATGGACGATGTCCTGACTTCACTGGAGACAGATGACGAGGCCTTAAAGGTTCGCGATCAGCTCATTGATCTACTCGGGAAAGCGGGGTTCAAGATCCGACGATGGTGCAGCAACAAACCTAAAGTGCTGGAGGATATACCCCTTGACGATCGAGTAGAAAACGTGAAAATCGAGGAAGCAGAGCTGCCCTGCATGAAGGCGTTGGGGGTTCAGTGGAATGCAGAAATTGACGCGTTCACCCTTAAGTTGAACCCGCCTAAGGACATTGAGTACAGAAAACGAGGATTTCTGAAGAAACTCGCGACCCTGTTTGATCCTCTACAGATGCTAGCACCATTCACAATAAGGGCGAGAATGGCTCTACAGGAAACGTGGTTACCTGGCCTCAACTGGGAGGAGGAATTCCCGGATGAGTTGAAGAGGTGTCAAGCTTGGTTTCATGAACTGTCAGAGCTTGCTGGTGTCCAAGTCCCAAGGTGTTACCGAGTAGCTGGAAAGCGTGTTGTTGAAACCACCATCCACACCATGACAGATGCGTCGCATACGCGGCCGTCAGCTGTGTGCGTAATGAATATCAAGATGGAGAAGTATCCGAACGGTTTGCTGCGGCAAAAGCCAAGGTTGCCCCAACAAAAGCGACAAGTATCCCTCGCTTAGAGTTGATGGGGGCGGTGTTAGGATTAAGACTGTCCAGACAGTGAGGATGTTATTTGTTGGATTCAAGGTCAATCCAGGAGGTACAAAACCTTTGCGGCGAACAGAATATCTGAGATGCGCGTGAATTGACAGCCAATCACCGTTGGTTCCATGGGCCCGAATTCCTGTATGACATTCCAGAGAATTGGCCACAAAAGAAACATATAAAGGAAGACGAAAGTTCTAAAGACTGCCGAGCTGAGATCACGAAGCCCAAAATGACATTTGTGGCAGAAGTTTCCAAGCCATTGATAGATCCCCTGAAGTATTCAAGCTGGACAAAACTAATAAGAGTGACTGCCTGGGTATTGCGGTTTATTGGAAAACTGCTAAGCAAGGTGAAGAAAGGAGGAAGCCCCGTTGCCACTTTCGTGAGAGAAAATTTGTTGCCCCCAATCGAGCTGGAAGAGGCTGGAAGGTTCTGGGTGAAGCAGGCACAGATCGAGAGATTCCCCATGGAAGTGCGAAATTTGAATGGTGGAAGGGAGATTACAGTCAGAGTCCCTTGAAACAGCTGACGTCTATGATTGACAAGGAAGGAGTGTTACGAGTAAGGGGACGCCTTACCAGAGCAGCACTTCCCTATGATGCCATGCATCCAATGATCCTGCCCAAGAAACATCACATTACTCGGCTGATTGTAGCAGATGTCCATGGTCGTTGTCATCATGCAGGAATAAATCACGTGTTGGCCCAAGTTCGCCATCGATATTGGATCATTGATGGCCGGCAAGAAGTTAAGAATTGGGACAGAGAGTGCAAAGAATGTGAAAAGAGGCGCGCCGCACCAGCAACGCAGATAATGGCACCTCTTCCAGAGTCAAGACTAGGAACACCCATGAGGGCGTTTGCAAAATCATATGTGGACTATGGTGGGCCATTCATAACAACGATCACGCGAAGAGTTTCTGCTAAGAGATACCTCTGCCTTTTTACCGTTTTGCAATGATAAATCTTCCCGAAAGGGAAAATAATCTCTGATGCATATGTTTGCTGATACCTCTACCTTGGTAGCTGGCCAACCTTGGCTGATTGTTGTCTTCAGCTCTCCCAGGGTAGAATCAGACTCTGTTGCTTGCGGAATGGTAATCTGCGTTGCTTCCGATACTGGGAAGTATTTTATCATATTGAAACGCTCTAGCTCTCTTTCTGTATCTCCTCTCATCTCCTCTATGTACACAACTGGTGCTCTTGCACGCTCCATATGCTCTGCTCAGTGTATCTGCCAGATACATTTCAGTCCCTTTCTTGTAGGACACTTGGAGGTCAAACTTCTGCAACCTCAGCAACATTCGCTCATCCCAACAGAACTGGTTCCCTTCTTTCAAAAGGTCTCTCGTTGGGGCGGTAATTTCAGACAGGTTAGGAGCGAACTTCTGGAAGTAGTTTACCATACCGAGGAGTCTCTTGAGATCTTGCTTGCTGGTTGGGGTTGGCATCTCTTTGATACCTTGTTCTTTGTCTGGGTCTGGCTTAAGACCATCTTGACATATCACATGTCCCATAAACTTCACTTCTTTGGGGCGGAGCTTAAGCTTCTCTTTGTTCAACTTAATGCCTGTTGTGCCGCAGCGTTCAAACAATGCTCTCAGCTTTGCGTCATGGTCGGACAGTGCTTCAGCAAATAATATCATCAAATATTGGCTTAACTCCATCAAGACCTTCGAAGGCGTATTCCAGTCTCCTCTGAAACTCTTCCGGGGCGGGCAATATCCCGAAGGGCAACCGAGTCCAGTGGTTAGGAGACTGCTTTCGTCATCTAGCTGCACGTGCCAAAACCCGTTTTTTGAGTCTACTTCGCTGAAGAATTTAGCATTTGTAAGTAGCGGTAGCAGATCATCGATCACTGGTAGGGGGTAATGGTTTCTCCTGAGTGCTTCATTGAGGGGCTTTGGGTCGATACATAGCGTTATCTTCCCATTACTCCTCTTAATAACCACCATTGAGGAAATCCAATCTGTTGGAACATCTACTGGTTACAAGATGCCTGTCTTGACTAAGCGTTCTCCTTCTTGTTTTAAGGGCTCTTTCACTGCAAAAAGGACTTTCCTCACTGGACTGCAACAGGAGATACAGACCTGTCAATCTCGAGGTGAAGCTTTCCTTCGAGCTTTCCTTCTCCTGAGAAGAGATCTGCGACTTCGCTTCCTAGATCCGGCTGTGTGGGAGTCTCATTCGAAAGAGACATGATCTTATCAGTATTGATCATGATGAGACCGAACTGCTACACCGATTCAGCACCAAGGAGTGCTGTGTAGCCTGCTGGGACGACGGTGTATTCCGTGAGGAAACACTGTTTATTCTTTGGGTTCAGGGTCTCAACCTTAGTACATCCCAAAGGTTTCAGCTCTGATTTGTTAAACATGACAAGAGTAGTTTGAGTGGGCTGAAGGCGTTCCATCCGGGGATCATTAAATATCTGCTGATAAATATATGCTGGGAGGATATTGAGTATTGTTCCACAATCTAACTGAAATTTCACTGTTTCATCTCTTAAGCGCACGTTAGCATAGAACTTCCTAGGAGTGCTTTTCGTGTGAAGTGCGCTCACCGATTCTACACTGAATAAGTAACCATCACAATCTTCGTCATTCAACTCCTACACCTCTTGTTATACATTGTCAACTGACTTCTTAGTTTGCTGTTTGCCAGCTTTCTGACATCTGCAAGCCACTGAGAAGTGGTTCATTCCGCCACAATTATCGCACTTGTGCTGCTTTACAGCAGCACAAGTGCAACACAATGCACAATTTTCGCTGTAAAGCCAAAGAAATATCAAATATTTGCAACTGAAATACAAATATAAGTTTAATAAACACAACTGTACATGTTTACTAGTCGAATGGATTGACGCCCATATTTGGAACACAAAAAAATAAATTAGAATAATTGACATCAAAATGTTCACAACACTCCCCGGAGTTGCATCACAACAAAAAAGTGATAAAAAAACTCAACAGTCTAAATCCCGAATGTCCGCTGTTCAATATATCACAATTCAATCGCATGTTTTCAATTCAAAGTTCACTCAGAAACTTCGAGAGGAATTAAGTCCTGTATCACTCGACGTAATACTTGTGGCTTTCGATCCTTGCTAACGACCTTGACCTTGGCTGATCGAATCTGACCATCTCTACCCCGCAACAGTTCTTCAACCTTTGCCAGTTTCCAAAATGTTCTTTTCGTCAGATCAGACTTCACAATTACTATGTCACCTACTGAGATTGGGCTCTCTTTGTTTTGTTTTTTGCATCTCTCGTTGGCTCGTTCTCGTAGACTCGGGAGATACTCATGTTGCTATCGCTTTGTGAACTGCTGTAGTAACCGTTGATGATGCTTCGCTCTCTTGGTCAAAGTCTGATTAACACTGCCAATTTCAAAATGTTGGTTACTTGGTGCATTAGTAATTCGTCTGCCATGAATTAGATGAGATGGTGTAAGTGGAGTCGAGACTGATTCGTCATCGTCCTAGACATAGGTTATTGGTCGAGCATTTACAATTGCTTTGATTTCCACAACAGGGGTTTGAAGCTCATCAAAGTTCAGAGTAGTGCGTCCTACTGTTTTCTTCAAGGGTTGCTTCACATCTTTAACCATACGTTCCCAATACCCCCCCCCCCCCACCATGAGGCTCGCTCAATGATAAAGTTCCATGTGATGCGATTGTCAGCTAAGTATCGCATAACCTCGTCTGATAGTGTGATCTTCCTTATATCCTTGGATGCGGATCTAAAGGTTTTGGCATTGTCATACTGGAGGGTAACGGGTACTCCCCGACGACTTACGAACCTCCTAAAGACTAACAGAAATGATGCAACACTCAGAGAAGGTGTCAGTTCTAGATGAATTGCTCTTGTGGAGGCACAGGTGAACATACAAATGTACACTTTGTCAGAGACTTTCTCCTTTGAGGACTCTCCAGCATTGCGAATGTACAGTGGTCCTAGGAAGTCCAATCCCGTGTGGGCGAACGGCGGGTCCAGAGAAACTCGTTCCATTGGTAGATCCGGAGTCTGTGGTTGTCTATAAGGCACTCCTTCCACTCGTCTACAGGTGACACACTTTCTTATAATTCGCTTCACAGCTTCTCTACCTCTTGGAATCCAGAATCTTTCTCGAATAGTTGTCAAGGTATCTTTGATGCCACTGTGTTTAATCTTGGAATACACATCCTGTATGATGAGATAAGTTAGTTGGTACTTAGACGGAAGAAACGTTGGATTCTTCGGAGAGTGGTGCTTTGCCTACTCTTCCCTTGCATCTGATGATTTGTTGGTCGTCAAGGAACAAGTTAAATTGCGTGACATAGACAGGTGGAAATGTTCCCCTTTTGCTTTGCAGAAACTTGAGTTCCCTTGCAAATGAGGTTGCCTGAACAGTCTTGATCCACAGCGTTTCAGCTTGATTTAATTCTTGAGCATTAAGTTCCCTTCTTGAGGACTGTCCCAGTAACTTGGGAGTTTCACGATCAGATACACTCTTCTTGGCATTACGTATGAACCGTAAGATGTAGGCGGTAACGCGCAATAATTGTGTTACAGTACTCTATCTTTCAATGTCAATAATTTGACTAAGATTGAGTGACTGGTCTTCTGAACCTGTCGTGACTAGAGAATGCGTGACGCTTACAGGGTTCTTTATGACTTCTTGTATGGCTTCTTCGTTATCGGACAATGCACTTGTTTTAATGGACTCAGGCCAATGATCTCTTGCTAACTTCAGAAACTTGGGCCCATTCCACCACGTCTGGTTTTGTGCTAATCACTCTCCTCCACAGTCTCGTGATGGTAGATTAGCCGGGTTCAACTCTCCAGGGCAGAAATTCCAATTAGATTCGTTACTTAGTTCTCGTATCTTGCTGACCCGGTGCTGTACGTAAGGCCTCCATGATTTGGCATTTTTGATCCAACACAGCGTGGTAAATGAGTCTGTCCACAGAAACGTTTCTTCAACTTGTAGAGCAGATTGTAACGTTTGCTGCGTTGAATGAACTAGCTGGGCTAGCAATGTAGCTCCCAGCAGTTCCAACCTGGGAATTGACTGACGTTGGATCGGGGCTACTCTCGTCTTGGATGTCACGATATGGACTTGGATTTCACCATTGCTGAATTCGGTTCTCAAGTACACAACTGCTGCGTAGGCTCTTTTCGACGCATCTGAAAATCCATGGATTTGATACGAGCATACGGTTGACTGCGTCAGGGAAGAATTGGCATAACATCGAGGAACTCGGATGTTCTTCAGAGTATTCAGGTCGTTGATAAACGAATTCCACTTTGCCAAAGCTTCTCCTTCCAAACTTTCATTCCAATTGACCTTCTCGATACAAAGATCTTGGAAGAGGATCTTCATGCTGATTGTAAACGGAGTTAACAGCCCAATAGGATCAAAGATTTTCGCTGACAGTGTCAGTACAGAGGCTTGGTCGCTGGAAGGGCTTCTGCATACTTGATTAGTTCAGAGAGGTCATAATGAAATTCATCTCGGATTACATCCCAATAAATCCGGAGTACCTTCACAAATTGTTTTGTTTCCGGTTTACCATCTTCGGCACTGAATGATTCTTCTTTCTTGAGCGTTTGCGCAATTTCGCTTTCTTTGGGTGGGGCTACCCTAGCTGACTGGATTTTCTTTTCTTCATCCTGCTTGATTTTCTCACAGAATGACTGATAGTTGGAATTCCATTTACGCAGTGAGAATCCTCCTTCTTTCATAATTCTCTGTGCTTTGTCGTACAAGTCCACAGTTTCACTCTCCTGAAACACTCCCCCTGCCAGATCATCAACATAGAAGCTGGAACTTAGCAAAAATGTCACTTCTGGTTCCTTTTCTTCATACTTGGACAGATGGTGTTTTAAGGTACTTGCCAGAATAGCTGGACTTGGAGTTAAGCCAAACACAAGCCTTCGAAACTGATATTGCTTGATTTGTGGACAATCTTTGTCAATATCATCGAACCATAGAAACCTCAGCATTCTTCTGTCTTCTGGCTTGATCTGTATCTGATGGAATGCCTTTTCAATGTCAGCTACTACAGCGACTGGATAACCTCGAAACATAACCACAATATTGAACAGGTGTGGCACTAAGTTTGGTCCTTTCTCTAAACACTCGTTAAAAGAGGCAGTCGACTTGTCGGATTTGGCTGATCCATCAAATACAACTCTTAACTTCGTAGTTTCCTTGTCTGCCCGAATTACGCCATGATGAGGTAAGAAATGTGTTGGAGCTTGGTCGTTGTCATTTTCTGGTATGGCTTCAATGATCCCTGATTTAACTTGATCCTTGATTACATGGTCATAGTCTTTTAACAGTTCCTTGTTCTTCTTCAGTCGAGAGTGAAGTTGTCTCAATCTTGTAATACACAACGCATACTCGTTTGAAGCAGGAGCAAGACCCCCTTTCCACGGAAGAACTACTTCGTATCTTCCTTCATTCTCATCGAAATGAATGCTCTCTAAGAACGTTCCATTATCCGACTGTGACACAGGAGGTTCCTCTCGTACTCCTAATGATTCAGTGTCCCAGAATTTCTGCAAGGCATTACATAACTCCTCGTTCTCACTACGAATGTCAAACTGGCTCAAGGTCATCAATTCTGGTCTCTCTATGATGAGATTTGTAGTTGCATACTTCTCTCTTGATTCTTCAGCACTTGTGGACCCATCCGAACATGCAGCTAACTGCCACAGGACCACTGTTGCCACGAATAACATCCCCAGTCACAATATCGAAGTAATAATCTGATCCAATTAGCACATCTATGTCCTGTTCACCAGTTTCAGCGATGCTTATGTCAGCAAGCTCGAGGTTTTGTAGATGTGCGTGATTGTCAATGTTAACCTTAGCTGACACTGCTGAGCAAATTTTCGGAGAACAAAGTGCGGAGATCTTAATTTCTCCTTGAGATCCTTGTAACCGCAGGTTTACGACATCACACTGTTGCTTAGTGTACCTTTTGTCTCCAAAGGTGTTGAGATGCAATGTTTCTGGCTTCACGGGGGACAGATTAAGCCTTGATTTTAATCGACTTGTGATGTAGGTGCGTTGACTTCCGGTATCCAGAAAAATTCTAACCTGTGCGGTTTTAGAATTGAGATCGATGACAGCCATAGCTTTCGCCGTTTGCAAGAGCACAGTTCCCTTTCCCCTGTTGCTCACTGTTGTTGTTGTCTTCGCCTCTTCGGTAGGAACTTCATTTAGTTTCGGTTTTCCTTGGTGAAGCATAGAACAAATCGACTGATGATGCCGCTGTTGGCAGTGTCGACATTTTTTCGGATTCCTGCACTCCTTTGTATCGTGACCAAATCGCAAACAATTGAAGCATCGTTTATCTCTTTCCAAAATATTTCTTCGCTTAGCGGTATCTCGAACAACATCGCATGAGGCAGAATAATGTTCGTTTTGACAATAGGCACATTTGACTTTGTAGCTCCCACCTTGCTGAGAGACGAGCGAATTCGCGGTGGGTGTTTGATTTCGAAATTTTGATTCACGGCTGGGTGTTTGAGATTTCCCGCCTTCGATTGTTTTCGCCATGTTCATCTCGCTTGCTTCCCGCGCTTCGACTTCAATCTTTATCACATTCAATAACTCCTCAATTTTCCACACAGAATCTTTAGAGTTCCTGGCTATCTGCAATCGAATCTCAGTTGGTAACTTGGACATAATAACAGGAATTAAGAGACTGCCGTACTGATCCGAGGTAACACTGAGCGATGCCCAGCCACGTGAATGAACACAGATTTGATCATAGACGTATCGAAGACTAGCTGGTCGATCATTAGAACACGGCGCAACCTTGAGAAGCTGATCCATATGTGCGCTGATGATTTGTTGGGGACGCCCAAAACGTTCTTGTAATAATGTGACTGCCGCTTCATAGTTAGCTTCAGTTAAGGTAAGACCTTGGATCGCTCGAGCGGCGGACCCTTCAAGGACAGAATTGAGGTAGTTGAATTTGTCGATGTTGGAAATCCCTTCGTTACGATGTACCGCCGACTGAAATGAATCCCAAAAGGTATTCCACTTGGTTACATCTCCTTTAAACTTCGGAAGGTACAACTTCGGTAATCTCGTACGAGCTACATTTTGATTCACAGGTTGTGTTGTCGTTTGAGACGAACCCACTTGTTGCTGAGCTGGCATATTTGCTTTGTTCAAATTCTCGATTTTGCATTTGAGACGGATAATTGAAGCAGTAAATTCTTCTGATTCTTCGATTTCGTGATCAATCGATGTTACTTCGCATAACGATAATATGTCTTGGTCCATTTCGCTCAAAGACTCTTGTTTTCCATCCAAAGGTTGTCTTATAACACTGAACCGTTCGTAATGCTTGTCTTCGCCTTGCAATATTTCGGTCAATTCTTGATCCAGTTTCATTACATATCGTCGGTGTCCATCACGTATAACTCGCAGTCGTTCCAAATTTGATGTATTCGCTTCCATACTCGATGTGTTTGATGCGCTTGGCGTTTTCGACTTCGATTTGTTCTTATTGTTAGGCATTGCGATCGATAATCTGCCCCACGTTGAGCGCCATTTAATAAACACAACTGTACATGTTTACTAGTCAAATGGATTGATGCCGATATTTGGAACACAAAAAAATAAATCAGAATAAATGACATCAAAATGTTCACAACATTAAGCTTCAAAAGACAGTTCTTTGACTTTATAGAGGAGTTTCCGTGTATTTCAGGTGCTAGAAATCAGAAAATAAAGCGACCGTCTCTCGAGGCGGCCAAACCTACCTTTCTCGCCGCCGCCACTGTTGGAAGAAGCGGGCAAACACACAACGTGATTATGCTAATTGGCTCGAGAGCGTGAAATTTCACTTCCGGTTGACGTCCACCTCGCCGCCTCCAGTGTTTGCTTAAGGTCTCTAATATTATTCCAATCTTACAGAGTGACTCTTAAAGCAGTGAATGAAGCTCGTGAACCACAAAATGTGTCAGAGGTCAAGGGTTTCTTAGGCCTAGCGAATTTCAATGCTTGATTTATTCATGACCTTGCCACGGTAGCAGAGCCATTTAGGAGATTGACGAAGAAAGGGGAACCATTTATTTTTGGCCCTGAGCAGTAAGAGGCCTTTGCAGAAATGAAAAGACGGTTGGCACAAGCAGACACCTTAGGATATTTTGATCGTACAGCCAAGACAAAGATCATTTAGGCTGCAAGCCCAGTTGGTTTGGAGACGGTCCTGGTTCAAGAAAAGAAGGGAGAAAACCGTGTGATAAGTTATACAAGTAGAGGACTTTCCGATGGAGAACGGCGGTATTCCTAAACAGAAAAGGAAGCACTCAGGATTGTGTGGGCCTGTGAGAAGTTTCATGTGTTTCTTTACGGAGTAGATTTTGAACTGTGGACAGCCAACAAACCTCTGGAATTCATTTACTTAGCTCGGTCCAGACCCTCCGCAAGAATTGAGAGATGGGTCCTGCGGCTAAAACCATATTCCTTCTTGGTGAAGTATTTACCAGGGCATATGAACATTGCAGATGCATTGTCACGCCTTACCAAGCTTGAACAAGCGCACACCAGGAATTTAGCAGAAAAATACATCAGATTTGTTGCCAACACAGCTGTGCCACGAGCCATGACTGCCGAAGAAATAGAGGAAGTGTCTGCAGCAGATGAAGAATAAGAGTGCGTGCGACAGCATATCGAGACAGGAAATTGGGAGAATCCAAACTGTGCAAACTACAAGCTAATCCCAGATGACCTGTGTCTCTTTGGAAAGATTGTTCTTCGAGGAACCAGAATTGTTGTACCGAAGAAGCCACGAACAAGAGTGATTGAATTAGGCCATGAAGGACAGCAAGGAATCAAGAAAATGAAAGAGCCCTTACGTACAAAGGTCTGGTTGCCAGGTATTGATAGAGAAGATGAGACATTTTGAAAAACGTGTCGTGGGTGTCAAGTTGTGAGTGTACCAAGCGATCCTGAACCTCTTCACATGACTGAATTACCTCTGGGACCTTGGCAAGACATTGCAATTGATTCCATGGGCCCACTACCTTATGGAGATTATGTTTTTGCAATGACTGACTATTACAGTCGATATGTAGAAGTTAGCATCTCCACAAAAAACACGGCAGATGTGGCCATCAGTAGTCTAGACAAGATGTTTAAACTTGCCCCAGACAGTGACAAGTGACAATGGGCCTCATTTTGTGGCACAAGTTTTTCAAACATTCTTTAAGGATAATGGCATTAAGCATAGAAATATCACTTCCCTGTGGCCACAGGCGAATGGTGAGATTGAGCGCAGAAATAGGTCGTTCCTCAAACGAATGCAGATTGCACAAATTGAGAGAGGAGATTGGCCAAGATGAAAGAATACGCTAATAGAGTTTGTAATGCGGAAGAAAATAGTTTAATGGCAGATAACAAAGTTTTGTTGAAACAACAGCGACTAAACAAATGGACCATTCCATTTGAGAGTCGGCCTTATGAATTGATTGACAAGTGTGGAACAGTGTCCTGATCGAGTCGCCCGAGGGAACTCAGAATAACAGGAACACTACACATGTGAAGCTCTACCATGAAAGAGACAACCAGCTCAGTGAATCTTCGCAGGAAAGGGAACCAGAACCTCAAGAGATAGAAGTTGGCGACGTTTCTGTTGATTAGAGAGATAAAGGACTGGGGGAGGAGGACAATTCAAAGCTGAGGATGGATGAAAGTCTCCCTGTGACATCTTCACGACCAGTGCGGACACAAAATCTGCCAAAGAGGTTAGAAGACTTTGTTTTGTATTGAACATTTGGAACATTGATCTCTGAATGTACTCTGATTACTTTGTCTCAGAATGATTTTTGGAGTTTTGTTTTTCATTCATACTTGTTAGATTTTGTGTATTCTCTGAAGAAGGAAAAGGATTTAGGATGTTTCGTGTAGGTTACATGAACAACATGTTGTTATACTTCGGGAAGTCTTACATGAGGAGAGCAGTGTAAAACGAGGAGCGTGTGAGCGACGTTCGATATTAAAAGTCTTTCGTTGTGTTTAATCCGGCTCATATAGTTGAATATGTTCT
>OX419340.1:20121734-20134234 GCA_948470475.1 Galaxea fascicularis | reverse complement strand
CGTTGGTTAAGTTGTATTAAAACCTGTAGGTTGTCATGGTACTTCACGAGGGTTAGTGCTAATGATGCTTTGAGCAACTCAGCCCTGGCCGTAAGGGGAGTGGGACCAAATTAAGAGTCTGTCAATGACCGGACGACCAGCATGGCAAATTTTATGCAAAAATTATGGTGCACGTGTAAACTTCGGCTCATGAGATTTGAACTTTCCAGTATGGATTTGTAGAACTTACAGTATGTGTCAGTCAAAACTTTGTGAATCTCAATTATCTAGACCTCGAATTTTTGGACATCTTGATTGTCTGGAGTACTGTTTTTCCTCTGGTCCTGTAACTTATTTTTATATGAATTTGATTACTAATTAATAAGGTATTAATAAGGCAAGATGAAACAAACCTAATTAGCAAGGCTGATGTATCTGAAAGACAAAGACTGGACTGATTCTTCAGGTTCAAGAATTTTAATTTTAAGAAACCACTTTGAGGTACTCCCACAGATAAGTTATGACAGTGAACTGTGATTTAAAAGTGATGAACATTTCTGCAGTAATATTCTCGGTTTTCAGCTGACGTCACACTTTTATGCAAATTAGGCACCCGCCATGTTGGAGCCCATGTAAGAGCTCATTTTATGCAAATGTAAGCCATTTCTATGTAGGACGAAGCGTTCGCGTGCAATTAATTTAACTTTTAATGGCTAATTTCAAAGGCAAGAATCCAGAATCTCCAGAGGATATTCTGCAAAAGATACCGGTGCTTTCAAGCTATGCCAAGGGCCTAGAAAACCACATAAAAGAACGATACTTGAAGAAGATTTCTGTGGTGGGAGTAGATCCGGCGGCTTTGCCAAGCGAGCAGTTAAGTCCAGAATGCTTACCTCCAATAGAAGTCTCCGACTTGCTCTTGTACTTAGTTCTAGAGACAAGCCATTACACGAATAAGCAATTTAAGGCTTTCAAAAGTCTTCAGGCATATAATCAAATGGTTTCTGGCTTTGTCGCGTCAGTTAATGGAAAGGAAATCGCAGACAAGTATGTTGCAGTGGCTAAAGTGCGACATTCGCAGAGCATGAGAGATCCTCTAGTGAATATTTGGATCATCACAGAGAAAGATGGAACCATTATCTCGGCGCATTGTTTAGATTGCAAAGCAGGACTAGGTGAAACCTGCTCCCATGTACACTGTAGCGAGTGCACTGTTTTACATCGAAGCCATAACACGGATCCAAGGAAAGCTCGCCTGTACTCAAGTGAAATGCACGTGGGTTTTACCAACGTATGTGAATGAAGTACCATACACAAGAGTAAAGGATATCAACTTTTCGTCTGCCCAAAAGCTAAAAACCACATTGGATCTGCAAATTGAGTCATTACCTCAAAATGCTGGGGAGAATAAGGAAACAAATACCGTAGAACAACGCCATGGACAACAATTTGGTTCGACTCCGCCATCAGATAGAGAAATGGAGGAGGTCTATGCCAAACTGAATAATTGTCGTAACAAAGCTGTTGCCCTAAGCTTGATTGATCCTTATGCCGATCAGTTTATCAATGAAAGCCACACACTACCGACCATTTCAGAATTATTTCAGACTAAAAATCTTGATCTTCAGTACCCGGAGCTACATAAATTGTGTACTAATATCACATTAAATATTTCTGAGGACCACATAAACAAAGTGGAAATCAACTCACGAACCTAGGCAAACGGTTCCGGATTTAATAGACATCGTGCTGGCAGAATTGGCGCATCTGTTAGCAGTGCAGTATTTCACACAAACCTTGCACAACCCTCCCAGTCCTTGATTAGGACAATTTGTTACCCAAGCCTTTATAAGGTCAATACCAAAGCAGTCAGGCATGATCAAAAGCACGAGAGTGATGTCATAAAGGCATACAGTGTATGAAGCGGCTGTCAAAGCAAACCATGTAAACTTTGAGGTAAAGAAGTGTGGATTATTTATAAACAAAGGGAAAGCATTTCTCCATGCCACACCTGATTTCCTTGTGTTTTGTAGCTGGTGCAGGAATGGGTGCGGGGAAGTGAAGTGCCCTTTCATCATCAAAGATGGTAGCTTTGAGGACTACATTCAGCAAAAGAATTCCTGCCTTGAAAAAGTAAATGGGCACTTCCAACTAAAGAAAACTCAGCTACTACTTTCAAGTACAGCAGCAACTCTTAACTCAGTGCCAAATGTCAAATATTGTGACTTTGTGGTATGTGCTATTGATAAAATGAAAAACATTCATTTAGTAGTTCAACGCATATACCCTGACAATGAACATTGGAACCGTGTGCTGCCTAAATTAGAAATATTTTGGACAATATGCATTCTCCCTGAGATTTTGGGGCGATGGTATACTCGACGTTGCACAGTGCCAGTTAAATTACCAGATAAGGACGCCATCTGTTTCTGTCGAATGGAAAGAGATGAAGTGAGTATTTTATGCAGTAATGAGGAATGCCCTTATAAAGAGTTTCACCCTTCCTGTCTATCTCTTACTTCTGTGAAAATGCCGAAGACAAGGTACTGCCCTCATTGTTGCAGATTTCCTCAGTTTAAGAAGAGAGGAGGTACTAGAAAGGTATCACATGCTGTACCAAATCAAGCAGCTATGAAGTGTGACAGCATTTGTATCTGCAAGTCAAAGCCCTTACCCACAGACAAGTTGGTAGAGTGTCATGGACAAGGCTGCAAAAATGGAAAGTTTTTTCACCTGCCTTGTTTAAATTTGAAAAGAATGCCCAACAACCACAGAACAACTTGGAAGTGTTCTGCATGCAAAAACTCTATTCCTGTTCCAGCTACCACGTCTTCCTCCGGTTCTGATAGTAGTGATGAGGACGTTGACGTTGTTATCACCAAAGTTTGTGAGGGTGAAACTGATAAGACTGGTGCCTTTGCAAAGATGACAGACTCGCATTTTGATTCAATTACTAGTCCTACTGGATGGCTAGACTGTGACATTATTCAGCAAGCTCAAGTTTTACTACAGCTTGAGAATGCAGCAATTGATGGCTTTCAGCGGCCTACACTTGGTCGAGTTAGAAATTTTGACGTTGTCAGTAGTGAATTTGTGCAAATTCTACATACTGGTAACAGCCACTGGGTGTGTATCAGCTCAGTTGGATGTCTGCCAGGACATGTCAACCTCTATGACAGCCTTTATGACTCTGTTTTAAGCCAGGAAATAGAGGAACAGGCAAATGATTTGCTAGGGGGGAGATTGGAAGCTCTCAATCCTATGCCAGTGCAGCAACAAAGGAATGGCAGTGACTGTGGGGTTTTTGCAATTGCATAACCTGCCTAGTATTTGGAGAAGATCCAACATTTGTTAATTTTGATTATTGAAAATGAGGCCTCATTTAGCTGCATGTCTTAGAAATGGAAGAATGAGCTTGTTTCCTTCATTTTAAATGCAGAGACTCTCAGATACTTTTCAGACACTTCAAAGAGAAAAAAAACAGCAAAATGTATCAGACATGTAGATTTTCTTTACAAAATAACATTTTATCGTCTTGAGTAACACTTAAACATGACAAAGAGTAAAGCCCTCAAAATTAGGTGTGTAAACCACATCACTAGACCGTATGGATATATGTTAATAACTTCACAGGACTTCAGGCCTCAGGATTAATCATCGATCGTTTATTAAGACAGTGCTGTTTCGTATGGTCAATGCTCCTCAATTAAATGAATTGAGTGCTCTGCGAAATACATTCTACCCAGAATACAAGTATTTATATATATACATATCTTTCATAGAGCGCTCAGTTCATTTCATCAAAGAGCATTGACCATACAAAACAGCACTGTCACAATAAACGATCGATAAATATCAATTTACATGCATATTCCTAATAACTAGATTAAATTACTTGTACTCATTGGCTTGGTTGACAGTGTAAGCATAGCGTTTCTTTGATTGGACTAGTGTTGATCAAACTTTCTTAGAGGAGGGTGGCTTGGGAGCGGCAGTCTAAGGCAATCTTTAATTACAAAAAAAAAGCTTGTGTCATTTGATGAAAAAGGACAACACAAATCAAGGGGCTAGTAAACAGTATCACTATTGTCCAATAAGAAGCACTATACTGCTTAAAATAAATGAATAGTATGAACACTTGTATCTTATTGTAATTACTGTTTCCCATTTCATATGTATGCACCTAGTAACAAAACCTGTTTAAAGTGAATCTTTCCACAGGCAAAGCTTGAAATAAGTTAAATATTCAATCACTCACACAAGGCTAACATTTAAATGGATTTCAGTTAGATTTGAATTTTATAGATAAAAAATGATCCACCCCTAAAATGATGTTCTTGTCTCTGAAAATAGCATAGTTGTATCCATGTTAGTTCACAGTTCATTAAATCTGCAATCTTAATCTACCTCCTTCAAAGCAGGATAACAGGATAACAAATGTTTTGCTCCCCAATAAACACAAAACAGACATAATACACATTCTTAGGTAGAAAAAATCCCTGTTACCTTTACAGCGAGCTGGGTTTCCACATCATTATTATATCAGTAGCAATTTCCCCATCAAAGAAAATAACAGTGCTTCAACCATGGAAGGGGACTGGATTAAGTTTAATATGTGTGGCCATATAATCCAATGGGTTGGGCTACAAATTAAACCAAGCTTCCATTGGAGGGGGGAGGTGGTTATGAATACATTCTAGGACAGATACAAAAATACATGTATGACATCAAATTCAATCAAATGGAACAATTGGAGGACAAAAGTTAACAAGAGCAGCACAAACTCTCATCATGTGATCCACCAATGGAATACGATGGTCAGAGTTTTCATGATTGCAAATCCGAAAGTCAGTTGGCAGAGTTCCTTCTAAAATAGTATACTTTCGTCTTAGTAGTCCAATAACACGTTCCACGTGGATTCTAACGTTGGCTATGCCTCTTGTCTCCTCTACATCCACTGGGTCTAGCTGAGCCTTTCCCCTTGTGAAAGCTGGAATTACAAGCTTGGCTTGTCTAAATCCAACAGATTCAGTGATGGTGAATCCTCTATCTGCCATAACCACATCCCCTGGGATATGCTTTTCCAGAAAACCACAGTTCTCAGTTAAAAACTTATCTGAGACACGACCTCCCCAGGCTTCTGAAACAAAAGAGATAGTTCCCTGTGGAGTTATCCCTACTAGAACCTCGATCAGGTATTGTGATGTTTGTAACTCGAGAAAGTCTATGCCCTGGCCAGCAAGTTGGAAGGCTTTTCAATGAAAACCTCGAAGCAATCAATGATCACGGTGGTTTTCTTGAAGCCAGAACCTGACAATAATTTCAGGACATATAAGATAAACGATAGACCGAGTAGATTCATCGTGTCTTTAAATTTTGACAACAAATGAACAAAAACCAAGATCTTGAGTGACAGTTATATTTCGGTATAAACTATACCATCATCAGACTAAAAATGCATACAAAAATTAATTAGGAGCTTAAGTAGTTACATGACATATACTCAAGAGAACAAGCATAATTCCCTGCTGGATTTTAGTCCATTGTTAAGCAATGGCGATTGTTGCTTGATATGGTGGTTTTCTTCCCAAATGCATACTGAAAGCACTGGGGCATAGTCCTCCAAAGTTGGTCTCTGTTTGGCCAGTAAATAAAGCGAAATAATCTCGAATCCATCACCACAATCCAATAAGAAAATACTCTTGAAATTGTGGACACTGACACCAAAAATCGGTAGGCAAGATCCTGTAGCGGTGCATTTAATCGTAGTTTCATGAGTACAATCATAAACTCTTGAAATCGATCCAGCGACTGTGTTTGTTGATCGAGTTACATGTGGGGAAACATGATCGAAGACAACCATCAGCACTTCCATTGAAGGGAGGCCTGTGTAATACGGACTTTATCATCCGAATCAAAGAAATCTTTACCTGGTGCTTGGTACTTGTTTTTCTGAAACATACATTCAAACTCCGCGGTTTGGCACCATCCCTCCTTTGTGTCAGGGTTAATTTGGCATTCGGCGTCCTTTACACCTACTTCCGGTGCGATTTCTTCTCCTTCACAAAGCTCTTCGGTTTGAGTCACAGAAAATGTTTCACCGCTAAATCCTTCGTTCCCTTGTTCATTTTGAATTTCCTCAGTCGAAGTGCTTGGCTTGCCAAAGTCAATCTCAGCAACAGGCAGGCTGCTTTCATTAAGCTTTTGCTGCTTCTCTGCCACTTCGCATTCTTGGCGAGTGATTGCAAGTTGTTCTCGCTTCTTTGCCCTCTCTGCCCTCTGTGCATATTTCAGGCTTTAATATCGACTTTAGGGCCATATTTCTTCTTTCCGAGATTTAGAGTCGGTATCCAATCCTCATGGTACCTATTCCAATAAGGAGCTGGCTTTCCACTGACAAAATGTTTGCCACACACACGTTCGCTTTCAAGAACTTGCTTTTCCTCTGTATCGCCACGACTAATCGCTTTGATCCACTCTTTTCTCCTCTCTGCAGTTAGCTTTTCCTCAAATTCTCCTTCATTGGTAACGACTGCTGGTATACGATAAAATCCCACACCTTGATCTCGACCAGTTCTATTCCCACAGTCAGGAATAACGCAGAGAACCATCTTAACATTCGACCACGATCTCACATCGAAGGGCATTTGTTTACATTTGGATGGGCTCCAACATGGCGGACAGCAACCGTCGTCATGATAGAGGTCATGTGAGTGAAAACCAAGAATAAGTTTGTCCGTATAATTATTTTTATACTAATTACTTAAGGCATATTTAATGCGAAATATGTGAATAATAATGATTGTTTGTTAATCATTTGGTAGTTAATTATGAAGCATACTGATCGATGGGCGTGGAGTAGTAAAGATGGCAAGAGGCATCTCCCCAAGGAGTCATTCCAGCTACCTTCAGTTGAATGGATTTGGGAAGGAGATTGGTACATAGATCATGGAATTGATGGATCTGCAGATAATGAGGTAATTAATGACTCAGGAACACTTACAGGCATTGACAAATTTACTTACTATGTTATTGTGGAAAACAGTTTGTTCTAAATGCACACTTTGAGCACAACTCTTGGACAAGTTTATTATTTGGCCCTAATTGGCACACATACATGTACAGGGTGTATGGTAGGAACTCAAGATCTGCTTCAGTTTGAGAATTTTGTAGGTGTCCTTAAAGGTAAATTATCAGTTCCCTTGTTTTTCATTTTATGTAAGTACTTATTTTTTTACTTTATAATTACAATGTTTAAGGTGCTGTGTACTTGGAATTTGGAACCTAGAATTTAGAATAGATACTTCCCAAATCTAGTTCACACTAACACTGGGAGGATTTGGCCAGTGTTGTTTAGAGTCTATACAGGTGACTGGGAACCTTGGTGGATTTAGGGTTAATAGCAGGAAAATGTAATTTCACATGAAGAAATCAAAATTGCCATTATAAGTCATCTGTGGTGGAAGATACCATCTTGTTATTATTTTTCTCTGTCTGAAAAGGGTTTAGAAACTTACCGGTAAAAGCATGTGTCAATTCACAAGACTTTAGTGGTCTGTAGTTGAATGATTCTATTATTCTAGTCATAGCAAAGGGGAGTTGATTTACACTGAGTACAGCTTACCAGCAGTATGTAACCTGAAATTTATCCGTTGCCACAAGAGAATAACCAGTAATTTTAAGGTTTTACATTTGAAAAAACACTAGGTTGCTGTAGCACGGTTACTATAATTATTGATGATTAACTAGCTCCTGAATAACTTCTGAGTTGATGTTACTGTACTTTGAGAAGTTCAAAGATGCGTGATTACTAACCACTGCCAAAATTAATTGCCACTCGAAAATTAAAACCATTATAATACTGAAGAGGGATGTTGTTAACTCTCATTTAAAAGGGTTGGCAATATGCTCTTGACTTTCCAAGGGAATATTATCCTAAAGAATGTAGAACATCCTGTGTGAGGAGGCGGCTGTGGTCACGATACTACAGATTTGATGGCTATGAACGCTGGATAAAGGTTTGATATAATTACTTCTACATGATTATGGATTATGGCTGGTTTTGCCTGCTTGCCCCTTCCTGTGCCAAAAAAAAAGGCAGAAAAAAATAGCAAGATACATGTATGCTTTAAGTTTGCTATGATCACACACTGACAGTCCATTAATTTTAATAAAAGACATCCTACAGGTATGTTAAGGCTACTTGAAGACTATTTCTTTTGTCTTTTTCAGAAGAAAAGTTCCCTGCTAGCAGAGGTCTCTGCTTGTCCCTGAGGATTTCCTTTCATGTAGCCACTGTCCACATTTTGTAGAGGAAACCAACTTTTTGAACTGGTTTTTGAAAGCTCTGCTCTGTTCTTATTCTCAGGTGAAAATGTGTGAGCCCACTGTGTCACAATGCCTAAGATGCAGATCTCTGATGAAGGAAAACACACTTTGATTAAGCTACATGTGCATGTTGTATAAAATCACATCACTGCATTTACATACAATCCATGTATCTGTGTTGATGTCTTGTTGAAAATTAGCTTTCTCTTCAATAATTGACAAACTTCATGGACCACCAAGTGTTCTGATTGCTTGACTTAAATTATTATTATTATTCATTTCTACTCAGATCACTTGCACAAAATAATATTGACTGCAAAACAGTCTTCCATTTTCCTCCAAGTTGCTTTAGAAGGCATGAAGGGCATTAACACAAGCTGGGAGGATCAGTCATTATATACTTTTTACTGTTTTGCTGCAGAGCCAAAGCTACCATTCAATCAAGTGCAAACATAGATTTTCGGAATATCATTGGCCTTCGTGGCTTAAGAAATATATGATCATGATGAGCAAAAATGGTTGACAAACTTTTCTTCATCACAGTTTAATAAGATCTGATTACATTTCATTACAAGTGGTAAAAATCACCAAACTAGGTTAACAGTTCTAGTGTCCCACTATTAAATCCAACTTAACAACCGGTTATGTTCCTTGGCTGAGTCACAAATTCTAACATGTATTGTGACATTTTAATCTATCAAAGCAAAATATTTTACAACAAAAGTGCGATAAAAGCCCAAAGTGAACTCTCTTCAACACTGCCCATATAAGAACAAAACATTTTTCAGCCATAAACATTGAACAAGGATGAAGTTTTTACTGCAATAGCCTTGAAAGTCTGCAATTTTTTAACTATCAACGAGAATTACTGTTGAGGGACAACATATTGCTGGTATTTCCAATGCTGCAGCTGTTAAAAATTGTGTTTTTGTTTGGCAATGAGTTGTTGATTGCTCTTTGCAAGTTTCCAGTAATGCCCACAAAGTAAAGCCGAGGATATAAACTGTCCGGACTTTGCTTGGCTTTTCTTCAACCAATTCTTTGCCCAAAAATAGAGCGACAGCAGGGAAAACGAAGAGTTTTAGGATCCAAAATGAAATATTGGATAGAAAACATGCATTTGGAAAAAAGATGAGCAGACAGTTTAAGTCTGTCAACAATCACTCAGAATGCAGAGCTGAAGCAGAAGCTGTCATTTCACACAAAAGTATTGCTTTGCTAGGCGGATACAAATCCTTAGCGGGCCTTGAAATTTTTCACCGTCACTTTGTGTTACTTCCCATGCCTACCAAGGAAGCTTCTTCAATTAAGGAGTTTTAGTGGCAAAACCATCCAGTTTAATACACAGCAAAAGTCAGCAATCGAAGACAGTGCCTGCATGATTAAAACCCTGCCAAACCACATGAAGTTTTGTCTCACAGATTTGTAAACTATAAAATAGCAAATCCAGGCAGTCCAATTTGCTGCACTTAACATTCAAATGCTGATTCTCACCAGTTAAAAAAAAAGAACTGAGAAGTAGTCAAGGTAGGCGGCGAATATTGTTTACAGGACGAAGATCTGATGAAAATCCTGGTGATCCTGGTGAAAAATTAGGCCTCTTTTTGGCCTGGCTTGAGGCTGCAATCCAATCGAAATCCAGTACCTGGTCAGCAGTGAACTTCAAAAAAAACAGCTGACCTCAATCAGCTCATAACTTGAATCCGCAATATGGTCACATGATACAGGTCAGCAGATACATTGTTTTGACAGGTGTCAATTGACCATAACATGGATGTCCAATATCAAAGTTGCCTGCCATAAACTACTGTAGGTGGTCAGCTGGAGTATGGCTGCCATGTTGAATTATCATTATTATTATTAAGATATTATTAATTATTGGGTGAGGTTGTCGTCGTCATCGTTGATCGCGTCCACGAGCAATACCGCTAGCCAAGATTACCATTAGAAAGGCAGTTGATGGGTTTCTATAAGTATGGGGCTCCACTTGGCTGACCTTTAGGCCACCAGAGCTCCGCTATGAACCTACAATTGACCTGCTCCCAACATCAGTGGCTTCATAGCTGAGTTGGTTAGAGCGTCGCACTGGTATTGCGAGGTCACAGGTTCATACTCCATTGAAGTCCTGAATTTTTCTCAGGCTTCTTTACACAATTGCATATAATTGCATTCACAACTGCGAGGATCAGTCTTCATTTTATTTCATTTCCGCAGTTTGTATGATTCATTTCATATCCATCACTCATATTGTAACCAGTTGTATAACTGAAGTGGTTACCCTGTACAAATATTTTCAACTATTATAATTATTATTATTATTATTATTATTATGGTTATTAAATTAATTTTGATGTCACACCAGACAGGCAGTTGCCACCTTTTCCTATGACTGCTGGCTTTCCTGCTCTTCTAGGAATTCAAAGTAATTTGCAATAAATTTGCGATGCTGAGAAGTCCATATACAGCTCTCAAGATCTCAATAATAATTTTCACATTTCATCTCAGAGAATTCCTCAGACATGTCTATTGCTAACAGAGCACCAGTTTGCTGAGTCAAGTTGCACGTGAGCAAAATGCCATTTGTTCATTCATTCCTCAGGGACCAGCAGAGATCTCTCTCCTTCTTGATTTCATGAACCCAAAGCTTAAAACTTGAATATAAAGAAAAGTATCATCTCAGCAATCTTGAAGCAAATAATTTAGGAATACTGATTGCATGATCTGTTTTATTTCTTTAACGCTTACAATGGCAATATCCCTCCAATGTTGCAAATCCATACTAATTAAATCTTGTAATGTTTGGATTCATTTTCCACAACTTTGCTCTGATGAGTACTGTTGAAACCAAAAATCTTTCTAAGTTGTTTCTGTATACCTGTCATTCAAGTACCTTCTATGTGAGCGTTATTCATGCGTGCAAACATTATTTTATATTGTTGATGAAAACCAAGAATACGTTGAATTGTCTTGGAACTCCAGGAGGAAGGCAATAAGTACATTCTTGGAGAGCTAAAACAAACAAAGTAAAGTTGGTTTTGAAAATATTGTTTTTGTTATCCACAAGGGTAAACTTGCCAAACAGTGGTGTGACTTTTTTTCAAATTGCATCCTGTTTCCATTCCATCAGTATTTGGTCAGGTCACTTACACCATACTCACACTGTCACAGTACTAGACATATATGAAAACACAACTGATGTACATGTACAGTGGAACCTCTGTTCAGGGGACACTGACAGGACCAAGACAAGCATCCCCTGAATGGAGGTGCCTCCAGGGAGAGACTCCACAGTAGTTAGTGTTAAGGCTATGAAATGAGTAAACTTATTTCTTTGTTTTTGGGTGTGTGCACACATGTGTGTTGTTGCAGGTTCCAGGTTTGAGTGATGATCCTACTCAGCAGCCTTTTCAAGATATCGCTGTTGGTGGCACATCTATTCCCGGCCATGAGCCTGGATACTTGGCTGTCTGGGCTATCACTTTTCAAGGAAAGGTATGTTCTTTCTGCAGTACCAATCATGGAAATTTACACCAACCTTTCAGTACTTTAAATTTGCTTCTGCTGTTAAAGAATACAGTCAAATCCCAATGAGAAGCCTATCTTGTTTTTGCAGTGGCCATAAAACTGTTGTAAGCATGATGCTGGATTTAGCATCAACTAACTATTTATGGTTTAAGGTGATGACCTTATATTTTGTAGAGCATGGACTGTGATAATGTGCTCACAGTATAAATTGTCTTTAAGGTTGTCTATCGCTCTGGTATCACAGAAAAATGTCCTGAAGGCAAAGAATGGGTTGATGTCCCCTCCCCTCAAGTCAGCATAACTCAGCTTTCAGTCAGCCCATCTGGACTGGTGTGGGGAGTCACCTGGGAAGGTGTGGCTGTTGTGCGAACAGGTGTCACTTACTATCAGCCAACTGGTGAGCTGAACACAACAGAGCTGTTTTTTCTTGTGAATTGTACAAATGTACAGTGAACCTGCAACTTGCCAAGTGAGCCAGCAGTGGACAATTTGTTTGGACTATAAATTTCGTGTATTTAACAAAATAACAGATTCTATCAATGAAAGTAATTATTGAGCATTTCTCCATATAATTATAGGGACAGAGTGGGAAAAAGTTACTCCACCCGAAGAAGAACCAGAACCTAGTCGACTACTTCAGGTGTCTGCTGGCCTGAACAGCGTTTGGG
>OX419340.1:20084479-20121534 GCA_948470475.1 Galaxea fascicularis | reverse complement strand
GGCAAAATTCAAAAGTGACCAAAACGTGCTGGAAACGTTGCAATCGTGATCTACTAACCAAATGTAGGTACGCTCGCCGATTTTTAACTTTCTCCGGCAAAATTTGAAAAATCGAAATTTTTACAAGGCCACAGGGGCAAAATTCAAAAGTGACCAAAACGTGCTGGAAACGTTGCAATCGTGATCTACTAACCAAATGTAGGTACGCTCGCCGATTTTTAACTTTCTCCGGCAAAATTTGAAAAATCGAAATTTTTACAAGGCCACAGGGGCAAAATTCAAAAGTGACCAAAACGTGCTGGAAACGTTGCAATCGTGATCTACTAACCAAATGTAGGTACGCTCGCCGATTTTTAACTTTCTCCGGCAAAATTTGAAAAATCGAAATTTTTACAAGGCCACAGGGGCAAAATTCAAAAGTGACCAAAACGTGCTGGAAACGTTGCAATCGTGATCTACTAACCAAATGTAGGTACGCTCGCCGATTTTTAACTTTCTCCGGCAAAATTTGAAAAATCGAAATTTTTACAAGGCCACAGGGGCAAAATTCAAAAGTGACCAAAACGTGCTGGAAACGTTGCAATCGTGATCTACTAACCAAATGTAGGTACGCTCGCCGATTTTTAACTTTCTCCCGGCAAAATTTGAAAAATCGAAATTTTTACAAGGCCACAGGGGCAAAATTCAAAAGTGACCAAAACGTGCTGGAAACGTTGCAATCGTGATCTACTAACCAAATGTAGGTACGCTCGCCGATTTTTAACTTTCTCCGGCAAAATTTGAAAAATCGAAATTTTTACAAGGCCACAGGGGCAAAATTCAAAAGTGACCAAAACGTGCTGGAAACGTTGCAATCGTGATCTACTAACCAAATGTAGGTACGCTCGCCGATTTTTAACTTTCTCCGGCAAAATTTGAAAAATCGAAATTTTTACAAGGCCACAGGGGCAAAATTCAAAAGTGACCAAAACGTGCTGGAAACGTTGCAATCGTGATCTACTAACCAAATGTAGGTACGCTCGCCGATTTTTAACTTTCTCCGGCAAAATTTGAAAAATCGAAATTTTTACAAGGCCACAGGGGCAAAATTCAAAAGTGACCAAAACGTGCTGGAAACGTTGCAATCGTGATCTACTAACCAAATGTAGGTACGCTCGCCGATTTTTAACTTTCTCCGGCAAAATTTGAAAAATCGAAATTTTTACAAGGCCACAGGGGCAAAATTCAAAAGTGACCAAAACGTGCTGGAAACGTTGCAATCGTGATCTACTAACCAAATGTAGGTACGCTCGCCGATTTTTAACTTTCTCCGGCAAAATTTGAAAAATCGAAATTTTTACAAGGCCACAGGGGCAAAATTCAAAAGTGACCAAAACGTGCTGGAAACGTTGCAATCGTGATCTACTAACCAAATGTAGGTACGCTCGCCGATTTTTAACTTTCTCCGGCAAAATTTGAAAAATCGAAATTTTTACAAGGCCACAGGGGCAAAATTCAAAAGTGACCAAAACGTGCTGGAAACGTTGCAATCGTGATCTACTAACCAAATGTAGGTACGCTCGCCGATTTTTAACTTTCTCCGGCAAAATTTGAAAAATCGAAATTTTTACAAGGCCACAGGGGCAAAATTCAAAAGTGACCAAAACGTGCTGGAAACGTTGCAATCGTTATCTACTCACCAAATGTAGGTACGCTCGCCGATTTTTAACTTTCTCCGGCAAAATTGAAAAATCGAAATTTTTACAAGGCCACAGGGGCAAAATTCAAAAGTGACCAAAACGTGCTGGAAACGTTGCAATCGTGATCTACTCACCAAATGTAGGTACGCTCGCCGATTTTTAACTTTCTCCGGCAAAATTTGAAAAATCGAAATTTTTACAAGGCCACAGGGGCAAAATTCAAAAGTGACCAAAACGTGCTGGAAACGTTGCAATCGTGATCTACTCACCAAATGTAGGTACGCTCGCCGATTTTTAACTTTCTCCGGCAAAATTTGAAAAATCGAAATTTTTACAAGGCCACAGGGGCAAAATTCAAAAAGTGACCAAAACGTGCTGGAAACGTTGCAATCGTGATCTACTAACCAAATGTAGGTACGATCGCCGATTTTTAACTTTCTCCGGCAAAATTTCCAAAATCGAAATTTTTACAAGGCCGTAGGGGCAAAATTCAAAAGTGACCAAAACGTGCTGGAAACGTTGCAATCGTGATCTACTAACCAAATGTAGGTACGATCGCCGATTTTTAACTTTCTCCGGCAAAATTTCCAAAATCGAAATTTTTACAAGGCCGTAGGGGCAAAATTCAAAAGTGACCAAAACGTGCTGGAAACGTTGCAATCGTGATCTACTAACCAAATGTAGGTACGATCGCCGATTTTTAACTTTCTCCGGCAAAATTTCCAAAATCGAAATTTTTACAAGGCCGTAGGGGCAAAATTCAAAAGTGACCAAAACGTGCTGGAAACGTTGCAATCGTGATCTACTAACCAAATGTAGGTACGATCGCCGATTTTTAACTTTCTCCGGCAAAATTTCCAAAATCGAAATTTTTACAAGGCCGTAGGGGCAAAATTCAAAAGTGACCAAAACGTGCTGGAAACGTTGCAATCGTGATCTACTAACCAAATGTAGGTACGATCGCCGATTTTTAACTTTCTCCGGCAAAATTTCCAAAATCGAAATTTTTACAAGGCCGTAGGGGCAAAATTCAAAAGTGACCAAAACGTGCTGGAAACGTTGCAATCGTGATCTACTAACCAAATGTAGGTACGATCGCCGATTTTTAACTTTCTCCGGCAAAATTTCCAAAATCGAAATTTTTACAAGGCCGTAGGGGCAAAATTCAAAAGTGACCAAAACGTGCTGGAAACGTTGCAATCGTGATCTCCTAACCAAATGTAGGTACGATCGCCGATTTTTAACTTTCTCCGGCAAAATTTCAAAAATCGAAATTTTTACAAGGCCGTAGGGGCAAAATTCAAAAGTGACCAAAACGTGCTGGAAACGTTGCAATCGTGATCTACTAACCAAATGTAGGTACGATCGCCGATTTTTAACTTTCTCCGGCAAAATTTCCAAAATCGAAATTTTTACAAGGCCGTAGGGGCAAAATTCAAAAGTGACCAAAACGTGCTGGAAACGTTGCGCAATCGTGATCTACTAACCAAATGTAGGTACGATCGCCGATTTTTAACTTTCTCCGGCAAAATTTCAAAAATCGAAATTTTTACAAGGCCGTAGGGGCAAAATTCAAAAGTGACCAAAACGTGCTGGAAACGTTGCAATCGTGATCTACTAACCAAATGTAGGTACGATCGCCGATTTTTAACTTTCTCCGGCAAAATTTCAAAAATCGAAATTTTTACAAGGCCGTAGGGGCAAAATTCAAAAGTGACCAAAACGTGCTGGAAACGTTGCAATCGTGATCTACTAACCAAATGTAGGTACGATCGCCGATTTTTAACTTTCTCCGGCAAAATTTCAAAAATCGAAATTTTTACAAGGCCGTAGGGGCAAAATTCAAAAGTGACCAAAACGTGCTGGAAACGTTGCAATCGTGATCTCCTAACCAAATGTAGGTACGATCGCCGATTTTTAACTTTCTCCGGCAAAATTTCCAAAATCGAAATTTTTACAAGGCCGTAGGGGCAAAATTCAAAAGTGACCAAAACGTGCTGGAAACGTTGCAATCGTGATCTACTAACCAAATGTAGGTACGATCGCCGATTTTTAACTTTCTCCGGCAAAATTTCAAAAATCGAAATTTTTACAAGGCCGTAGGGGCAAAATTCAAAAGTGACCAAAACGTGCTGGAAACGTTGCAATCGTGATCTCCTAACCAAATGTAGGTACGATCGCCGATTTTTAACTTTCTCCGGCAAAATTTCCAAAATCGAAATTTTTACAAGGCCGTAGGGGCAAAATTCAAAAGTGACCAAAACGTGCTGGAAACGTTGCAATCGTGATCTACTAACCAAATGTAGGTACGATCGCCGATTTTTAACTTTCTCCGGCAAAATTTCCAAAATCGAAATTTTTACAAGGCCGTAGGGGCAAAATTCAAAAGTGACCAAAACGTGCTGGAAACGTTGCAATCGTGATCTACTAACCAAATGTAGGTACGATCGCCGATTTTTAACTTTCTCCGGCAAAATTTCAAAAATCGAAATTTTTACAAGGCCGTAGGGGCAAAATTCAAAAGTGACCAAAACGTGCTGGAAACGTTGCAATCGTGATCTCCTAACCAAATGTAGGTACGATCGCCGATTTTTAACTTTCTCCGGCAAAATTTCAAAAATCGAAATTTTTACAAGGCCGTAGGGGCAAAATTCAAAAGTGACCAAAACGTGCTGGAAACGTTGCAATCGTGATCTCCTAACCAAATGTAGGTACGATCGCCGATTTTTAACTTTCTCCGGCAAAATTTCAAAAATCGAAATTTTTACAAGGCCGTAGGGGCAAAATTTACCGCCTTCGAAAAACACGAGAATCCTGGTGTAGTGTAGTACAATCACAAAGGCACGGCACAAAGGCTCAAAACATAAACTTTGATCCGGTTCCACTCACTACACTTTCCCGGTCTCTCGCCTCCAAAGTTCCTTGGATCTATATTGAACGAAACTGCTGTCCTAATACACTACACCTGGCACACAGTAAAAACTTTCGCGGAAAATAACTCTAAGCCGTTGGCTAGGCAATACTCCATTTTATTGTAATTAGACCTTTTTTCCATTTTAATTTTTTTCCTTTTTCACACCTCTTTTTGTATTATATTTCTGTATATATTCCGTCGGCGCGCTTACAGTTCTTCATTCGTTAATGGCTATAGACTGATAGCTAGCCGAAAGCTTATGTTTGAAACCTTTTTACCAGAGAACGTTCTCATATTTTAATATGTCTCATCCTAGTTACAGTTCTATTTTTACTATTATTATTATCATTATGCACTGCACATCACAGTATTGTTATACTGGAGAGTCCAGGGCAGTCTTCACTACAAGCCGCCTTATCAGTTCCAGGGCTTTACGGAGGATTCTGGCCGATCCCAATAATACGGTCGTCTTCACAACGAGAAGCATTATAGTCAACCACTGTTGACATCAATACGAGAAAGTAGACTGCTGGTTGCAGTCGCTTTCTCTCTCGTGGAACAAGATCATATGTATCATATATGAAATATCTATCAAGCTTTTGGGGCGCTGACCCATTACAAGGCGGGCTCAAACTGTAACACCAACAAAACATGGCCGGCAGGTTTGTCTAACAGACGGAGAAGCAATCACTGCGGTCAGAAAGGGGTTTTTGGCGATTTCATGGTTTTCAAAGCACTCGTTTTGGAACTCTCAAGAATATCTTGATCATTTCATCTTAAGGATACAAGCTGATCGTCTAATGAGTGGGTATTTCGACCGAATTTTGTCTTTTGATTTAACAATGCAAATCGCTTCTCATCAACTCAATTCAAAGAAACGTCAGTACTAGTTCTAGCACACTGGGGCTGTTTGAATGATAGCTGTACTTGTCATACTCGTATACAGCGAGTATAAATGCTTACCAGTCGTAAACCCTTACGTACTCGGCGGGTTTACGACTGAATTTCGGCGAACATTGGCCCGATTGTTATAAACATAGCCACTCAATACGTGCTTGAGCTATTTTGTGGAGAGTGGTAAAATGGTGATAAGACAGGGAGAAGTGAGAAAATGGTTGAATGGTGAGTCATTTATCTGTGCTGTTTTTGGGTTTGTTATGGTGTTGGAGCATGAGCAAACTGTTTTTTATTTGATTCTTGTTTAGTTTTCTTATTTCATAATTTGTAAGATTTATTTTGAGTTTGATTTGCACCAAACAAGCTGTCATTCACCCCATGTTTTCTGAAGCAAGAGATTCATTAATTTCGCAAAAATCGATATTTTATACACTTTCCATTATTTGTTCATTTTCTTTCTCCACACTTTTGCAAACACCATATTTATCCAGTCTCTCAAAACTACCAAAATATACGCGCACATGCCAATACTGTTCCAGCACCACGTAAAGAAATATTCCCTAACAGACGAATCACCAAACACACCGCAATTGACAAGACTACAAAAACCGAATCAACTTTAATAATAATAATAATAATAATAATAATAATGATAATTTTATTATTTCTAAAGCGCAAAATTCATTAATACATGTATATGATCTAACACGCTTTACAAATTGGTAAAATGACAGCTAACTAATGATACCATTACTTACAATTTATATGAAACTTGTGTAATTGATAAAAAAAAAAGAAATAAATAAATCTAAGATGTCTAAAAATATGCTTTCCTAAAAAGATGCATCTGTAATTGTTTCTTGAATAAAATAATGTTATCAATAGCCCTGAGACTGGGTGGTAATGCATTCCATAAGACTGGAGCGGCAATGGCAAAGGCTCTGTCTCCAGTCATCTTGGCTGATTTGATTTCGGACCTTGCTAGAGTGTTGTTGCCAACAGACCTAACATTATACCTAAATTATTTAAGAGATAAAAGATAATCTAAGATAAGATAATATATGAAGGTGCAATACCATGCACAACCTTAAAAGTAAATAAAATAACTTTAAAAATTATTCTGAACTTCACAGGCAGCCAGTGGAGGTCTACCGTGACTGTAGTGATGTGTGAGTAGCGTGGCATGTTTGTAAGAAGTCTTGTGGCTGTGTTTTATACATGTTATATTGTACATGTTTATTCATTTTGATAGCCAGTATACCATATAGGGCTGAGTTGCAGTAATCTAGGCAGCTGATGACTAATCCTTGAATTAGCGTCTTAGCAGCTTCAATTGACAAAAATTTACATATACGTCTAATATTGTAGATACAGTAAAACGCTGACTGACATGTCTTGTTAATATGTGTTTGAAATTGAAACTTAGAGTCAAACCAGACCCCAAGATTCCTAGCTTGGCTTACAGACAGTTCCGGCAACTAAGAGACTATCAGTTTGTACTTTGAGAGCTGTTCGCAAGTTCCAATTAGCATAAACTCTGTCTTTTCTTCATTAAGCTTGAGCTTATCAACAACTATCCTCGCTCTCACTGCCCTAATTCGCCCTTGTCACACGGTGACCATATTGTCCCAGGAGACCAAAAAAGGTTTGTTTTACTATGCCAAGCCTCACAGTCGAAACCGTGGGGGCAAGGCTTGGCGTGGTAAAACAAAGCTTTTTTGGTCTTCTGGAACAATATGGCTGCCATGTGACAAGGGCTAATGCACTGCTTCACGGCACACCTGGCCTCCATTTCACCACCCGCACTATCTGTTTAGAACAAGAGGTATAATTGGGTGCCATCAGAATAAGCATGGGTGTGGGGCAGATGAGACTTTATTACTTCAAAGAGCATGGTAGCATACACAGAAAAAAGTAGAGGACCGAGACACGATCCCTGTGGTACACCAAACGACAGATGACATCTCTCTGACAGTTTCCTATCGACAATGACATGTTGAGTCAACATTCAACAAATAATACTGATAACGAATATAGACAAAATTGCTGTAACGATCAATTTCTGATTTTCAAGTGCTTTATACTGTTTACTTCGGACAACAAAAATGGTCCGACCTAAACAAACGCTCTTATTTTAGTGTTGGGCCTTCAGCTGACAATGTCTGTGAAAAGTAAGTAGATGGGCGTTAAACCTGTTATATCTCAAAATCAGGGCAATATAGAACTTACAGTGCAGCTTGAAGATGAGCAAACCAAAATATATGCAAAGAATTCGCATACGCAAAATGCATAAACAAGTTAAACAATTTGAGGATACGCAGGAAGGCTAATTAGTATGTATGAGCTCGCCCATTATCTGCCTTTTGTTGTTGTGTCAATGAAGATTTTGAATAGCTTGAATAGCATGATTGTGGCTATTGACCTGAGTCTCCAAAACTTAATAAAATATACCTGTCTTCTCTACATCTTTTTTTCGTTTTGTTTTGTTTTGAGTGTGCCCTTTTACCCAAGGAAAAAAAAGAGAAGGAAAGGAAGAGCAGGGAGAGAAAAAGGAAAAAAACAGACAAGATGTGTACCGCTAAACTTCACTACTTGCTTTTAGCCTGCTGCTCTCCTTTCAATAATATTGATGTTTTGTTTGTTCTGTTTTTTTTTGTCACTTTTTAACTTGTATTTAATTTGTTGTTGTTGTTGTATTAAGAAAAGAATAAAAAAAATGATGAATGAAAAATGAAATTACACAATACCAAACATTTATTTCTGCCTTTGTTGATCGTCTCTGACAGACGCCAGAACTTCATGCTTGCCGACTTGTGATGAAAAGAGAAACATTTTAGGAACTTCAGATAAATCGCAGAAATAACTTGTGAACAAACAGCACATCATATAAGCACTTTTGTAACAAAATTTAGCATTTCAGACAGATTATTCGTCTCTGAGAGCTGAGTAGAATCTCACTGAGAAGTCACATATTTGTTTGTTGTGACAGTTCTGAGTTCACAGTTGCTGGTGCATGTCATGAAAATAGACTTTGTTGTCAAAGACATTACTCATCAATAAATGGTGCATCATAGCACTTTTGTAATGGTAAATGAAACAACATACATGTAAATAAAACAGAACAGTTATGGTTGAAGTCATCATAGATCATTTGAATTGTAAATACCCTGCAATCAGAGGGTTTTTCCCTCAGTTGGGTGATTGAAATACAATCTGTTGACCAGCAGGCACAGGCACCAACAGGAACAACTGGGCTAACACAATGGGCATACTTTATTCAGGCTCTTGGCCATGCTTTCTACACACATCACACACACACACACACACACTCATGCGCATGCATAACACTGCTGACCAATTACAGCAGGCCTACCAACATCCCCCTTTTATTTCAATAAAAAACTTTTAGCACCTTAATATGTCTCTGAGTAAAACAAAATAACAATAACTTCGTAACAGGAACAAGCAACGTTAGTCAACAATCCGAGTTGTGTCTCGCTTACCTGTAGTATTTTCAAGCATCAACTGTTCACTGTTACTAAAGGTCTAGCCTCTGCGGTGGGCGGATCAGTCAACCATAATGCGACTTTTTTCATTGGACTTTCAACTGGTGAACGTGTGGCTCCAACTGAATGATCAGTGGTAGGCACTGCTTTGACTGGTGTAGGAGGGGAACAATGGGGCTGTCTAAGTGGGCACGTCTTGCTGTACGTCAGTGGGCACGGGCTGTTGTGTGAGAAGTTGACGATTACATGAAGGCACAGCCTCAGCAGGTCTTAGTTGGGTTCTATTCCATTGAACCAATCCATTTGGCATTTTAATGAGGTACGAGCATAGTGTCACCTCATTTAAGACCTTTCCAACATACCATCTTTCACCCTGGTGATGATCATTGGGTTTGCTATAAACAAATTGCCCAGGAATCACCAGCGCTGGCTCCTTACTCGCAGTTTTGTCATAGTGGGCTTTTACTTTAGCTCTTCTGTCAAGATGCTACTGTCACTGGTGGTACAGACTGGCATAACAATCACTCAGACTCGGGCAGACTTGACTTTGTTCAACAACAAAGAAACCTCTGTGCTGGGGAGAAGGTCAGACCCTGAGGCGGTGTATTTCTATGTTCTAAGAGACCAGTAAGCAGGTCAGACTTTTTCAGCTTCTTTTTAGCTTCCTTTACTGCAGATTCTGCTTTACGGCGATTGGGTGATCAACTGAAAATAATAAGCCCTGGAAAACTTCACAAACTCTTGAGAGACATGTTGGGGCCCATTGTCTGATACCATGGCAGGCAAAATGTGTTTTTGTAACTGAAATAACATGTGCTGCAGTAATGTCCTCATTTAGCAGGTCAACCTCAAACCAGTCACTGTAGTGGTCTACAGTAACAGCATACCACTGTCCTCCTTGCTTGAACAGGTCTTGTGAATTGAACTTCCAAGGGACATGTGGAATTTCATGAGACAACATTAGTTCTTTCGAACGGTAGTGATAACTGTAGCTTAAGCACACACAGCAGTTGGCACTTTCTTGGATAGTTGCTGTTCGCATTCCAGGCCAATACATCACTTTTCGGGCGTGACGCACCATACTTTCACCACCCTGGTGGCCTTGGTGAAGTTTTCTCACCATAGTAGACTGTAATTGCAGGGGAATGACGATCTTAAAGGACTTGTACAAAACTCCATGATATACTGCCAGCTCATCCTGGCATGGGTAATAATGACGGTGTACTGTTGGAACATAGGACTTGTCAGGCGGCCAACCATGAGCTACAAACCGACAAAGGACAGACAGTGTACGATCACCTTGTGTTGCCACTCTGCTACTTTTGCTACTTCGATGGCCAAACACTCTTTTTTAATAGGAGCATAGTTTATTTCAGTGGCTGACAATATGGAGCTGGTGAAAGCCACAGGTTGTCCTTCTTGTAACAATGCTCCACCCAAGCTTGTGTCGCTGGCATCTACATGTAAGACACATGGTTTGTTCACATCAAAAAACCTTCAATGTCATGGCTTTTGCAATTACATGTTTCGCTTCTTTGGAGGCTTGGTCATGCTGTGAGGACCACGACCACACTGTGTTGATGTGCATTTAAGCTCTGTAAGTGGCTTCACAATTTGAGCAAGATTTGGTGTGAACCGTGACAAATAGTTGCACATACCCAGGAAATGCTGAACCCCCCTTAACATCTTGGACACGATCAGGATGTGGAGCAAACCCCATTGCCACTGAGGAAATGTCCCATCCAGGTAACTTGCTTGACTTTGAATTGAAATTTCTTAGGGTTACTTCTTAATGCAGCACAACATTAAGTTTCATAAGTTCATGTGATGATCCTTTTCTGCCTCCTCGACAGTTTCTCCACTTCCAAAGACTAAGATGTCATCTGCCTTGTTAACAACACCTTTCAAGCCCTCCAGCACTTCGTGTTGCCTTCGCTGATACTCTTCTGGCCCAAAACGTACACCAATTAATGGCATGCGCAACCAGTGGTATCTCCCTATTGGGGTATGCATGGTAGTTAAAAATGATGATAAATTAAAAACATACCTCTCATAGACAACATTTCTCTTCGGAAGGAAATGGTCTTCCAATGCTTTAAGTGCTGAATTGAACGTCAGTTCTTTGGTACCACAATTAAGATTTAGGAAAATTTGCAGGCACTCCTTTCCCATAACCGAACGAAAAGTTGCCAGTCGGATCGATTTACTCTTCTGATCCAAACTCGTTGCCACCTCATAATCCTGCCATTGCTGTTTGAAAAATTCCCAGTTACTCGTGAGATCACCACGACATACCATAGCGCTTGGTACTGGAAAATTCAAAGGAAAACTGAGGATCTGAGGCGCTGGCGTATGCTGTGGAGTTGGCGGCTGTGATGGTGCCGGTGGTGGAGGAGTTTCTTCGGTGTCTGCCATCGTTTCACTTCACCCACGTGCTTGCCGATGAAATTCGATGTACGTACAATTCATTGATGAATTAAGCTTTAGGCTTCGCTTCCCTTCACTTCAGTAACTGCAGACTGAATGTATTAACCAGAAGAGGTAATCTTGAGCACTGTCGCTCGCTATAAGATTAACAAAGCACTTCTGACACCATGATGCGGATGGCACGATAATACGCCATTTGTATTTTTTCAACTTCCAACTCTTTAAATCAACAACCGCTTCATGTAGGTGACACTGAGCATCAAAACTATTCACTTCGAAATACAGTGTAGCACTTGGAAATCCAGCTCATTAAATTGGCCTACTCGCAAACAGAATACTGATATATATCACTGCCTTTGTTTTTTCTCTGTTTTTTGTTAAGTTTTGGAAAGGCAACTTATCACATATTTCATTTTTCTCAAAAACTCAAAAGCAAAACAAGCTGAAACAGAGCGAATCAACGCGAATCAGAAAACTCACAAACTAAAACTTCGCTGGGACAGATGAAACTCCAAAAGTACTTACAGCAAAATAAACAATTGAAAGAGGATACTCTGGATAAAATTAATTTGTACGAGGTTTTTAACTCAACCCAAGTTAAAGAAAAGCTGGCCGTAAGTTGTTGTTGTTTTTATTTTTGATTCTCTAAGAGAATCAAAAATAAAAAACTGCCTTTTATAATGGAGCAAATCCTGCTTGTCGAAGTGAAATAAATATGCTCTTAATTGTTTGCTTCATAAACATACTTTTAAACTTAAAAACTTATTTGCAAGGTATGAAAGGTTTATAACTAAAATACTGCACTCTTTTTAACCAATTGTTTTTGAAGACAATGAGCTGAAGTGAAAATAAAGTACTCAGACACATTTTCCTCATAACCTCAAACAGCTTGTTTTCACATTGTGAACGGCAAGAGGATGGCAGTCCTAAACCAGAAATTATGTAAATATACTGATGAACCAAGCTGTCACACGAGTCACACAGGAATATTTTGCCATCCTCCCCCATCAGCCATCCTGTTGCATAAGGTCTCTAATAACAAAAGACAGATGTGTATACACCCTATGCATAAATGGCCGTCCTGCCATTTTTGGCTTGGTTAAATTTGTAAAAATAAGAATGTTACCTGATTACCAGGCACTACAAAATATGTTATAGTGTGTAGTTTCAACGTTTTTTGTTAAACAGCTACAAAGTTATGGCTCATTCAAATTTAAGAAGTTTGTATGGGAGGTGATAACCTAGCCCAACTAGCCTCGCTTTCATGTTTTAGCCAGAACTCAAATGCTTATAACTTGTCAAATGAGAATGTGACCTTGAAACTACACACAAGGACTCAAGTTCTTTCCTGGTATTCACTTCTTTTGTAAGTTGCAGACATTTCAAAATTTTCAAAATTACAAGGCAGCCATTTACTGGTATGCATAGGGTCTATACACAATTTTATATGCATGAAGAAAAATACGTAGACAGGTATTACGTATGTAAAATCTGCGTCTGCGTTGTTCGCTTATCTCCAAGCTGCATTGTACCAACCCCAAAAGAAACTACAGCTGTACACCAATTAATTCCAAAATACTTTCTTCCAAATGAACTGCATCAGCAGTTGTATAACATTTGAAGAGCAGATCCACAAACAGAAACAATGGATTGAAATCTGCCAATAAGAAGGGAACATTGAAGTTGAGAAAAGTAACCAACAGAGAACAATACGAGAAGTCGGAGTTTCAAAAGACACTTAAGCGCGTTGGGATAAAGTCAAGAATATATTTAAAATTCAAAGGTTTTTTAATGCAAATTTGTGAAAGTATTTTGCATGATAAAAGAAGAAAATTATATGCTACTTTTTATCCCGACGCGTGCACATGTTTTTTGAAACTCAGACTTCTCGTATTAAAAGGGACCAATCATTGTGACAGAAAGTAAATTCAATTAAAAGTTGTTGTAAACAAGTTGAGTTGACCATGTGCAAATCTTGTGATTGATCTAAGGTCATTTTCGATCAACGTGACTGCTCAAAGTTCAAAGCCGGATTTTAATAACCATTAGCACTGTCTTAGTCATGTTGGAATAAGCAATGAAGTTGCTATTGGCAAGCTATGATAGATCAAAGTTCAAAGTCACATTTAATAGACAGGGCTGTATGTCGGCTGTTTACACGTGAGGGAGAAAAATAATCTTTTTGAAGAATGAGATTGCTCACAATCTGAAATCACCATTAATTTTTCATTCTGTTTAACATAAAAACTGCTCCACTTCAAGGGGAACAGATATCCAGGGGATTCCCTTCCAAAGCATTTTGCCTCCATACAAATATCACTCACAATTTGATCACTTTTCCATTTGCATTTTATGTCTCTTGCTTGTTTCACTTGTGGAAAAAGCCAGTTCTGATTGGACAGATATTTATAGTTTTGAAATCTGTTGTACATATGTTTATTTTCGTCAAACAATGCTCTTCCAGTTTTAACAATGTTGATGCAGTTTTAACAATTTTAGCAAAGAAACAAGAAATATGAAGAAAATTTCAAAACTAAGCACCGGTCCACTGCGAAATGAAATATTCGCTCCCTGAATATGAACCACTCACCAAATCAATCACGATAAGCATTCTTCATGGAAAGTTTTTTCCTCTTTTCACTGCCGGCATTATTTCTGATAGTCAGAGCGTTGAATCGGTGAAATGGCAAATAGTAATCAAATGATTTGAAAAACACTGCTTGATGTCAAAATGGATTTGCTTCCTGGCTATAGGTCTCTCATGGCCACACTATGGCTGTTTGAATGACTCTAACAAAAATGGCTTTGATTCCCAAGAATCAACATTGTCATTTGTTTTAAGACGTGGTTGAATGCTTGTTGCAGGTTGTACAGTCAATACCGTGTATACAGTAGTTGTCAAACCAGGCCATCTGATATTACCTGATGGTGTGATTTCGCACAGTCAGTCCCAAATCGCATCCTATCTCACAATTCATAAAAAAATGTCTTAATTCATATTGAATCAGACAATTGTCACAAAGAAAACCATAAATTAACGATTTATCGAAAAAATCATGCATTTTTCAAGATGATTGATTTACCTTCGAAAAGCCGCGCAAACTGTTGAAAATGTTCGATTTTGTAAAGGATCAATGTTCAAGGTATTACTTTCTGTGTAATTTATTAATATATCCAGGGACTGGTGCTAGTTTTCATTCTCAAAGAATTTATTATTGGTGCAACACAAACAACAATTGTTTTCTTCACTTAAGCAAATCAAAATTGCTGTGGAAATCCATGATGTAAGATCCTTCTTTTCTCAAGTTGGCTGACCGGTTGGCTAAGTTGGTAGAGCACCAGACTGCTGTGCGGGACATCAGGGGTTCAAGCACCGGGCAGACTAACACTTAGGGTCTATAAATAACTGAGGAGAAAGTGCTGCCTTTGTAATGACATCTGCAAATGGTTAGACTTTCTAGTTTCTCAGATAAGGACAATAAACTGGAGATCCCATCTCACAGTACTGGTGTGGGACATTAAAGAACCCACGCACTGATTGGAAAGAGGAGGGACGTAGTCCCTGGTATGATGGTCTATAACTTATTCTGTTCTGGGGGCACCTGTGTTGATCCTACTGCATGGCTACAATTTGTGCCTAAAAAAAGCAGTCTGGCAAAGTCTCCCCCTAAAGTGTTGAGAAGCACTTTGAGCCTTGAGATAAAGTGCTATGTAAATCCTCATTATTATTATTATTATTTAAGTTGTAAATTATAGGAAGTTATAGGTCTATGTCTAGCAAACATTAATGTCATTATGTACACCGTAACTTCTTTCAACGTGGTGCAAATGGATACGATTTTAGTGAAAGCCCCCGCTACTTCTTCATCTTCAGCTACTTAGAAAGCCAAGGTCACACCTTCCCCCAAATTTGACTGTGAAAGATAGAACAGGAAAATATCCTGCAGGCACTTTCCATGACTATGGGTTGATGTTCTGTTTGTATTGCAATCTCGTGATTCACTCATAGTTGTGTACATGTAGATGTAGTTTTAGTTCCTTTAAACTGCTTTCAAAGCCACACAAAAGTGGTTTTCTTTCTAAGAAACCTGGTAAAACATTAGTTTTAAATATCTCAGGAAAAAATCACATAATTTATTGGATAATCGACCTTTGTTAAAGTACAATCTGCCCTAAACATATAACACAATTTCTGATTTTTCGTCGTTCCCTATCAGATGGCCTGTCAAACACAGTGAAAGCACATACTCTTCTAAGAAACTACAACTGAACAGTAAAGTGGGATGAAAACGAAGGGGATACATTGTGAAATCTGCTTAAAGAGGTTAAGCAGAGGGACAAAGTTATGATGCAATGAGGGATGGGTGGTGGAATCATGCTGCATGTTTATTGGGTGGTTTCTGCCCCCTATAAAGGTGGCCATCAATCTGCAGACCTATGTTTCAAATGTTTGGGCCACAGTGTACATGTACAGTGTAGCTACGCTGTAGCTTACTGAAACCCAAGAAGCCCCTTATTATACATATATGGGTACATACAGCTGTATAGTGTGGTAAGAGTTATGCTCACATTAAATCCACTCCATGTACAGATTAATGAGTATTTTCAACAGTACTTCACATGGGTGGATATGTGTATGTAACCCAACACCTACTGGGTTCAAAGTATCCACTTGATATGCATGTAGTGTTTGAGCTCTGTCAACTTTACTTTAAAGTGCATAATTATGCTGAGTGGACTTTGTTTTAACTACATTTACTGACACTGACAGGTGGTTTGTCTTTATCAGGCTGTGTATATACAAGGTACTATGAATGACTCAGAATGGATCCCTCACACAACAAAGTCTGGAAAAATTCTTTATTATATTAACCCAGCTACAGGAGAATGTAAATGGCAAAGCAAGCTCAACAAGGTTTGTTTTAATCTTATTATTTTGTTGTGAAAGAAGCTGATTCACATGGCAACATGGCATGCGGTCGTCATTTCATGAGCTCTGTAAGCTAATGACACTATTGTCCCTTTTTGGTCTAAATTAGCTCGTAATTTTTTTTGTCTTTCTACATTTTCGTTTTTTGTGTAACTCTATCTTTAATACATGTATGGGCAGAAGAGGAAGGAGTTCTAAGGCAGAGAGTCGCTAAAGCCAGTTTGAGACCAATAAAGAAATTGAGTGGTTTTCAACACAGTCTTATCATCCCAGTCATTGTAATAACATCAGGGTTAATGGAATCCCTGAGTCTTCATGTGAAATCTGAAAGCCCTGGCTGGACCAATACTCAGGGTCTTTAAATAAGTGAGGAGAAAGTGTTTCTTTTGCAATAACATCTGCAAATGTTTAGACTTTCTAGTCTTCTCGGATAAGGACGATAAACTGGAAGCCGTGTCTCACAACTCTCCAAAATTAATTCTGTGGGACGTTAAAGAACCACTAGGGAAGTAACAAACCCTTAAGCTGTGACCACCCCTAGTGCTGACCTTGGGGCATCTATGATCTAAATGATTGTAAACTGCACTGTGCAGTCTGGCACAAAGTCCCCAAAACGTATTGTAAATTAGTCTTGAAAAACCCCTTGGGGGAAGGCTAATAAAAATGTATTGTATTGTATTGTAAATTGCACCAGTGGATGCAAAGAGAGCAAGTGCTACACAAAGCCTGCAAAGAAAAACTAAGTGGCATTCATATCAGTGAAGATTTAACTCTGGCTACTCTTAAAAAATGGGAGCCCTTGATACTGAAGTTGAAAGCTGCCAAAGAGGCTGGAAAGGTTGCTTACTTTGTTCTGGACCACTTAGTCATTTGAGATAAACTGACGAGTTGAGTCAGATAAGTAATACATTAGCTTCACTACTTTTTAGTAACTTGGATGATGAAAACCTTTGACTAATGCTGTTTGAGCTGAATAATGGTTCTATAAATTTTGATCCTGAGAGGCTTAAAAGTTTAAAATTCAACCCTCTATTGTAGTTTTTGCAAAGATTGAGATCCTGATTCTAATTTTTACTCTCAATCCCACAATTGTGAAAAATATATAGACGGTACATGTAGCTTTAATAGTCACTTAGCCGATCTGAATAATCAGAATACTAAGACTACAGTACCATCTGTATTTAAATCTGGTAACCAGGAGCTTTCTGATCCATGTCAAATTGGTGAACAATTTTGTAAATACATCTATTTTACCAATATTGGTCCCAGTGTAGCCAATAATATTCCTGTATCTCAAAAGTCTCGTCATCCTTTTTTTCTGGAAATTTTGTGGATTATTTATTTTTTGAAGAAATTTCTGAACAGTAGGTTTTCAATTTATGCAGTTCTTTGCATTCTGAAACAGCTACAGGTTTTGATAATGTTCCCACGAGTTTAATCAAAGAACCTATTATTTCAGTTAGTAGTCCTTTGACCCATATTTTTAACCTATCCATCACCTCTGGAATTCTCCCAGTAGAGCTAAAGATTGCTCTGTTGTACATTTGTTCAAAGCTGGTAATCAGTATTTTCCAATTACAGACCTATTCCTGTTCTACCTTCTTTTTCTAAAATGCTGGAAAAAAACTTGTTTATAATCGTGTTATAATTTTATTACTTAAGTAAATACAAGATACTTTCTGAAGATCCATTTGGCTTTCATAAACATCATTCAACTGAATATGCTTTAGCTCTATTATATGACCAAATTTCTTCTGTTATTGATAATAGTGAGATTACAGTAGGAATATTGATTGATCTTCAACACAGTCATCAAATCCTATCAGATAACGTGTAACACTATGGGATTTGTGAGGTTGCATTTAACTGGTTTTCTGATAATCTAAATCACAGACAACAATTTGTCCAGTTTAAAGGCTGTCATTCTTCACATCATTTTATCACAAAAATTATTGTGGTGTCCCTCAAGGCTCCATTCTTGTCCTCTTCTTTTCCTAATTTACATTTATTTATTGACACGTGTGATGTGTCCAAGGTTTAGACTGACGATACCAACAGGTTTGCCAACAATACTAACATCTGAATAAGTCTTTTCACACAAAAATGTAAGTATTATTGAAAAAACTTTGAATGAAGAATTACCAAACTTAACACACTGGTGCCAAGCCAGTTAGCTTGCCATAAATTTTAAGAAATCTAATTTTATGGTACATGTATTTAAACCCAGGCAAAAAAGGCAGACACTTGACATCAATCTAGTGATCACTCGATGTACCATTGGACAAGTAAATGAACCTGTGTTTTTAGGTGTTATTCTTGATGAAAATCCATCGTGGAAACCACACATTGCTAATGTAGCTAGAAACAAATTAATATCAAAATCTATTGGCATAATTTATGAAGCATGTTTTTGCCTTCCCACCTCCTCTTTATGTACCTTGTATTTTAGCTTAGTAGTATACCCTTACCTTCTTTACTGCATATCAGCATGGGGATCAACCTATCCTGCTAATCTAAATCATATTTTTTACTTCAGAAAAGGGCTTTAAAGTGCACCTAACCCCAAAATATTTTTTTCGCTTAAATACATCTTTGCACCTGTTCGAAACACATTGAGCCATTTTGCGCCTTTTTAAACCAAATCTTGACTATTTGTAGGCTATAAAAGTTACGAGTCATCTGTCCCACGACCGAGCTAGTAAGGGGCATGGGTCTATTCCTTACATGACGTCACAAACTGATTTGCATGGCATTAAGTCTTTGTAAAAATGCATGCAAAGCAGTTTGTGACGTCATGTAAGGAATAGACCCACGCCCTTTCAAGCTCGGTCGTGGGACAAATGATGGCTAGATTTCGTAACTTTTACGGCCTATAAAAAGTCAATATTTGATTGAAATAGGCGCAAAACGGCGCAATATGTTCCAGACAGGTGCAAATATTTATTAAAGCGAAAAAAATATTTTGGGGTTAGGTGCACTTTAAGGATCATATCAAGAAGCGCATTCAATTCTCACACTGAACCAATATTTTTGCAGTTGAAAACTCTGAAACTCAAATTGGCAAGTTTGTTTTCTTTTAAGATAGGCCTCCTTCCTGATGCACTCAATGATTTTTTTGCTAACTAATCAAATTCATCATTATAATACTAGAAACTCTAATGCCTTTTACTTATTTTCTTGTAGAACAAAATAATATTGCACCTTTTGCATTGTGCTTGTAAGGACCTAAACTGTTTAATTCTTTTGATACAGAGACTTAGAATGCTGACAGTTTTTCTTAATTTAAGTCTAAATTAATGACTTTTCTCCCAAACTATCTTCCCCCTATTTATTTGTGTGTGTGTTCTTGCTTTTTAACCATACTTATAAATTACTTAGACACGCCTACAATAATTTATATATATATATTTATTTGTAATTTCATAGTTGTATTTTTTTTAGGTGCCCATAGCTCTAATAAGCTCTAATGGTTTCTATATGGGCATCCTCATCTTATGTTTTTCTTTTCTTGGTTATTTAGTATCTCTTGTAGTTTAATTGATATATATATTTTTCTGATTATTAATGATGGTAATGGTGTACTTTGCCCGTGAGAATGATGATATGCCAGTCGCTTGGCAATGGGTCTACAAAGTGTCCCACTATGGTCTGCGGGCTCGACAGTGTAAATGTGAATCAAACATTATAATGATTCACATTTACATAGAACCTAGATAAACAACCTAGCTCACCAGGGGTTCCTGTAGCTCAGTGGTTAGAGCATCCGACCAGTGTTTTGGAGGTTGTAGGTTCGATTCCTGCCTGGGACTCTGATTTCTTTTCAGTTGTCCTTCCGCCCTTTGCCAAGCGACTAGCATATCATATGTTTTTCTTGTAATTTTAGTAACTAAGCACTTGGCAAAAAATAAACTGAACTGAACTGAACTGAACTGATTTTCAAGTGATTATCAACCCAAAAGCTGAATTGATACTGAATGACTCCACACTTCCAGTATGTGAGAACCGAGTCGCAGACCCTGCTACCACTTAACACAATTTGTAAACCCAACTTTTTCAAGCACTTCAGAGCACAAAGACACAAGGCAAGGTTTTGGTGTTACTGAAATGGCTGGTTGTGCTGAGAAAAGGGAAGGTTTAGACTATTCCACTGGAAGATGGATAATATGCAAACTTGGAAAAGTCCCGTCCGACTGACAAATGCATGATGAAAGAAGCAATGAAAATTTCACCACATATGTTGTGAATAAGATAATGTACATGTACATTCTCAAATTCAGCTTTATAGTGGATTCTCTTTATTCATACCACAATGTATTGACAGAACCCTCAGAAATCTTTAAATGGTGGTTCTCAGATAACAGTCATCAAAGGAGGACAGATTTCTCTTTAGGTGTTCTATCCTCTAACTTTGGACATGTTTATGCATGTACCATTTTTATGAACAAAGTCATGCTCTTTTCTTTTGTGAAATTGTTTGATATGTACATCGTCTCAGATATTTTTTTACTCTTTCTTCTCAAGGAAAGCAATCAAAATTCTGGTGAGCTGAATGTTCATTCTGAGCAAGGTAGGAAAAACCTAAATTCTTTCCAGGGACATCATGAAAAGGATAGAACAACTATTGCGCCATCTGGCTCCTATGAAATTCTGGAGAGCCAAAACGGAAGTTTAGAGGAAAAGTGTACTTCCAAACATTGCAAGGAAGAAGATAGGATGAGCTGCTCACAGACTATTGAATGTGTAAGTACTTGCTGGTTGATGTCATATCCAATAACCCTCACAACTCACCATTCTACATGTATGTGTCACTCTGTCTGTTCATCCTTATAATAAGATATAGATTATTACTTAACAAGAAATAATAATTGAAGGGTTATTTTGCTCAAAATTTGCTGATTTCTCACATACTGAGAACCAAGACAATGAAAAAATACAGCAAAATGTTTTATCCCTGCATGTTTCCTATCTTGTGCTTAGTTTGTGTGCTTTGGTATGTCTTTGGACACACTAAGAATGTTGTGCTAGCGTGTTGTGACTGTGCTGTCACCTTTGTTAATGAAATCATGTGAAGGGTTACATGTAATATGGGCCAAGAAACAAAACATAGAACTTATAGTAATTGGTTTCCTATGACTTTAGGTTTAAACAAAAGAACAGCAGGCACTGAACCTGAGCTTTTTTGGCTTATGCTTTTTTTTAAAACTAAGTATAAAATCTTGACAAAAAATTCAGGGCAATGTGTTCTGAAGTACCACACAAAAGCAAGCCTGTATGCAAGAAATCAGCCATTTTTGGGCACGATGGAAAACTCACCCAAAAAAATCACTTAGCATAATAATTATAAAAGATATATATTATAGTGCTCTACCCTACCCAATTAGCTTTAGTGAAAAGGTATGCAAGGAGTTACAGGGTAGAATGATTATTTTTATTGTTTTCTCTGTGGTTGCAACTCCATCATTTTTACAAGTTTCAGTGGCATGCTGTAGATTGTGAATAATTGAGTCACAAAAACAAAAACAGACTTTCTGCAAGTCTTAGGTGTAGGTCAAAAAAATAGCCATCTATTTCTTTACTGAACATTGCTGAAAGACTATTCATTTGGTCCAATGTTACTCTTACTGTAGCACTGATTGTAGCTTAAATTTTTTAAAATCTGAAAGTGGTTTTATTATTCAGCAAAGAGCTTCTGTTTACTGTGTTGACAATGAAGCTGTAGTGGCCATTTCACAACCAGCAGTGAATGGTAAGCATCCATTGAGTAATACATGTACACTGGAGATATGCTGTACATAATTGTAGTGGTTCTAGCTCACTGCATGAGCCAGTCAGTCATTCGGTATAGTCATTTTATTACCATTTTACTGAAAATCCCAGATGTTGATACTTACCTTCTGAGGCTACAGACTGGTTACTTCCTCTAAGCAAAGCTCTCATGAAATACCTTATGTTATACACTGCTAAATGAGCCGAGGCGAAGCACTCGTTTAGCTCAAAATTGGCGTGAGAAGATTATTGGGCATGGCAGAAACTGCTTCTTGCAAGGCTTCTTCCCTCAGTCAACTTGATGATGTACTAAGTAATCTTTGCTCCAGGCCAACAATAAATCTTACTCTATTGACTTTAGCTTACAGCTCAGACTGCACTGAATTGACGATGTAGTGTCTTTTCTTTGTATTTTTGAGAGATTGGGGTGACTCAACAAATACAGGTGGCATAAAGAGGGTGGGGGTGGGGTAAGGAGACAAAGCAGTTCTTGAAAATTATACATGTCTGTATATTCATGTCTTTCTGTCTGCCTGTCTATTGTTTTATGTACTCATGTATTTGATTTTATGTCTTCTTGTTTTCAATTGTACTAGCTTTTTCGGGTATCAGAGAGATAGGAAAGTTTGCTTTGGAACAAAGTGTTGGCCAACATCAGCAGCAGCACTTGTTGTATTGTCCACAATGCCATATAGAATTTTCCTGTCCAAACAAATTTGCTTCACACCTGCGTAGCCATCCTGAAATTGACCCACTCAAGTGCCCTGTGTGTTCAAAGGAATATGCGTCTTCTACCTCTCTCACAACTCACCTTCGAATTCACACTGGGGAAAAGCCTTTTACGTGTTCACACTGTCTCAAATCCTTCAACCAGTCAAGTCACTTGACCACTCACATGCGCATCCACACTGGTGAGAAGCCCTACAAGTGTCCACAATGCCCCAAAACGTTTGGACAATCAAGTCACCTGACTTTACATGTGCGAATACATAATGGTGAAAAGCCCTTTCATTGCAGCTTTTGTTCAAAGAGGTTTTCTCACTCATCAGCTTTAAGCACGCATATGCGGACTCATACTGGTGAGAAGCCTTTTCAGTGCCCCCATTGTCCAAAGAAGTTTGGTCAGTCAAGTCATCTTAAGATTCATGTTCGCACTCACACTGGCGAGAGACCTTTCCAATGTGTTCACTGTCATAAGTGTTTTAGACAGTCATGTTACTTGGCTAAGCATGTGCGAAGCCATTCTTCAAATCAAAAGACCAAAAATACTGTATAATCATGGTACCTTATACCCTGTTTCAGAGTTGGTGATAATTTATATGGATAAATTATCTCAGCAACCACAGGGAAATTATGTTGTTACAGTAGTTAAAAGATAAGTATCCACAGTAACCGATAGAACTTTCCTTTTTTTCATTAACACTCTTGAATATAATTCCACTCCCTGTTACTGTGAGCTTGTGCGGTTACTTGTTTATAAACAGAGCTTATTAGCATAGACAAAATAACATTTCCATTCTTGCTGGATTTAAACTTGTGTAATTTTTTGACTTCTACTATACGAACCTTCCAATATTGTGCCACCAGTGTATGAGGAATTCATGCCAGAGCAGACTCTTCATTTAGTGTCACTATAAGTATTAATCTTATTTCTATCAACTGTAACTCAGTCCTTCATGGCATTCCTGGAGCACATTGGTAGAGAGTAGAGATCATTTTGTTCTTCCTTAGTTTAAATAAGAAAAGGGAAAAAATTATCTGATAATTAGTTAGGTGGGGGAAGCTCTTTAATAATAGGAGTGGGATGCTGCAAATGTCGCAATTTTAAAAGCTTAATAAATAGACAGCTGTCTTGATTGAAAATAAACTAACCTACAAGAAAACCAAATGAACACACAAGCGTTTTTTTTTAATGTTTTGTGCAATGCATTTGTTTTTATCTCATTTCTTTGCAACCCAAGGTTTAGTGAAGACTTGACTAACATCACATACTCTGTGCTCATTTATGCAATTTTGGACTGGTTTCGTGCATGCTTTCAAGAGAATTCATTTATATTCTCAAAAGAAGAACTACCCCCCTTACCGACAGAGGTTGTAGTAGTATTCGAGATATCAACCTATGTTGACATACGTTTTACACCAAATGCCGTTGTAGTGTAAATAGAGTGAGCAGCAAAACGATAAGAAAGAAGCCTTTCTTGTAGACACTACATGGAATTAATATGTTTGTATGAAGTTTGAATTGTGAAGCGAATTCCTGCAGTGACCCACAAGATGCAACACATACTACTGAATTTGTTAAAGGAAAAAATCAGCTGACACATTTACCTGACTGTGTCATCTTTCTTTGGGTGAAATGAAGTTACCGGTAGCTTTGTTGCAAGGAAATGGCGTACCTGGCTAAAGGCAGTTGATACACACTCAACCCTGACCCAATGACTATGACTAAGGTATATCAAGCTTGTGTGCAAAATGTGGACATCCTTCTTCCCCGGGTATCAGACTGTAGAAAAGAATTCCAAACAAGGATGCTCTTGAGCAGCAACCCATATCCGTTATGCTTGCCCTGCGTACTCAGCAGCAATTGCCTTTCACCGCAGTTGTATGTCAATAAATGGTACAGCTCAAGAAGTGAACATGTGTGATGCTACCCCATACATTGTTCTTTCAATAAACACAATGGTTTGTTAACTACAAAAAAAGTGCTAGTGATGCTGCCATCTCACACATTCAAACCTTCCCTCTTTTGCTGAAAAAAGGAAATTGAATGCTTTGACGATGTACATGTAACATCAGTATTGGTATAGGTAATCACATGATTTCGAGTGCAATTTGGAATAAATAAGCACCAGTACCGGCAAATTTTTTCAAGGACCAACAAAAGTGGTAATGTTCTACACTATAAGGCAGTGCACATCAATAATTACTGTATGCTTTGATGCTGCGCACTTCCTGATATTGTATAACATTACTACTTGCACAGAAGTTTTTTGTTCCATCATCGATATAATTATGTATAATTGAATCAGTATCAAGTATAACACTTTCTTGGAAGTAGTCCAGTTTATTGTATAACATCAATTGAGCAAGAGATGTTGTGAAACAAGCAATGTATATATTTGTATTTGTTGTAATATCAATAATCAGTATTACATGTATAATCTCTGTTTGTATGTCATTGGCAACATATCATCGTTAATAAATTCAATGTTCAGATTTGAAATTGTATCATCCAACAATATCTTATGAAATTCGGAGGGCTCTGTAACATATTTTGTTTGATTAAAATTTGATCTTTGTCCCAAAGTGAATTCAAGCAAGTTTTTGAAATACTTCTTAATCCTGCATTGTATTCAAATTTATCTATATCAATGTCTAAACTATTTTTTATTTTATTTTGCTTTGTTTTGAAATTATATTTACTGGATTCTAATTTAATTTTCATAAACTTTCTGATGTAACCTTTGAATAAATGGTCGCTTGTTTTCTCAAAATGCCACACATCATATGTAGACAATATTTTGTATCCTTTACTAATAGCTTTATTTAATTCATCTGTTGTCCAAGTACCCATCAAACTACGCTCTGTGTTTTTGTGCTTGCATTCATTTTGGTTTTTATTTCAGCACATGTCTTACAAAGAGTAAATATTTTTTTGTGGAAGAACAGCATGGTATAATTTCCTTGGAGGAAATACTAAATGTCTTTGCATTTATTATTATAAGAGAGACAGTATGTAAATTAGTAAATAAATGTAAAGATTGTGAAAGAAAAATAACTGGTAAAAGCATTAATAAGCATAAATGTGGCGACAAAGAATGTAAGAACTGTAAAGAATGTGTTGAGTCAAGTCAAAGGAGCAAATTGTACAAAAGATGAATGCAGAAATAAAAAATCAGTGAAGAAAAAAGACTGGTGCTTCTCATCCTCATATAGATCATATACTGAGAAATACATATTTTATGACTTTGAATGTACTAAAAATACTGGAACTCATGTTGTTAACCTAGCTATTGCACAAGATTATAATATATTGTAACGGGTTGTTACGTGACGTAGTGAAGTGTAATGGGGTTGCGATATTCAGAGTTTTGAGTGGGAGAGCAGCAAGCGGACGAGTGTGTAAGGAGCAAGGCGGTCAGAATAAGAACAGTGGAAACTTGCCATTATTGCAGTGCATTTTAGTTGTTGAACCCACGGAGTGTAACAATATGTACAATAACATTGTTAGTTTCTGTAAAAACATGATTGATGATAAATTTAAAGGATATACATTGATTGCCCATAATAGTAAATGGTGTGATGCTCAATTTATTTTAAAATGGTTGATTGATCAAGGTATAAAACCTTATTGTATTTACAACGGAAGTAAAATCATGTATATGGAAATTCCAAAATTGAAAATCAGATTAATCGATAGTTTGAATTTCCTGCAGATGCCTCTAAACGCTTTTCCTAAAACATTTAGATCAGAAGAACGGAAAAAAAGGTTATTTTCCACATTATTTTAACAAAGAATCAAATTCAAAACACATTGGACCAATACCTCTTAAAATCACTATGGATACAATCAAATGAAATCTGGTGAAAGAGAACAATTTTTCAAACGGTATAAAGCACGTGTAAATGAGAATTATTCATTTGATTTCCAAAACGAACTCATTGAATATTGTCGATCAGATGTTGACATTCTTAGGAGATCAATGATGAAATTCAGAGAAGACTATAAAATTGGAAAACATTGATCCTCTCAGATACATGTATATGACAAGTGTATGTATGCTAATTGCTGTTATTCCAGAATATGTAAAAGCAGATAATTACAGCAAGGTATCAGTTATGTGGTTAGACTATAGTGTATGTTAGTGATAAGAATAATATATACATTCAACATGCTCTTAATGGTGGAGAAAAACAATTATAAATAGTCAAATTTCCAAAGTATTGTAAATGGATATTCTGAAGAAAATAACACAGTATATAAATTCTACGGATGTTTCTGGCATAGATGTACAAAATATTGTTATAGACTAAATATTATAAACAATAAGAATAAAAAAGACATGCAAACATTAAGTAAACAAACTATTAAAAAACAAGAAATGATAAAAAATGCAGGATACAATCATGTTTCAGTATGTACATGTATGAATGCCAATTGAAGAATAACAAAGAATTCCAAGAGTTTGCTAAAAACTACAAAAAAGAAATAGTTGAACCTTTGAATCCAAGAGATGCTTTCTATGGTGGAAGAACAAATTGTACAAAGCCTTTATATAATAATATTGTCTTTTGTACCTATGAATTTAAGATGATTTTTAAAACAATTTTGTACGTAGAATGTTCTATTACATTTTTCACAGTGAATTTGTTTTTCCATTACATTTACCATCATTCACGTAAAGAAAACATGAAAGACATTTTCCTGAACATTTGTGTTTGTCTCTTCTTGTATATGCTTTTTTACATTCATGGCAATGATAAGGTACACAGTAGAACCCTGCCTTTGATTTTATTACATCGAAATGATTACTTGTTTTGTATAAATAAATCTTTTTAGCAGTATATATTATTTCATTGAACTGCTCAGAATCTATAATATTAATCCCTGTATTTAAATAATTTGCAAATGCAATTTACATCTCCTAGATCATTTTCATATTCGTTTATTTCAACACTTGCTTCTTCTTGTAATTTTAGTGCTAGGTCTTTTTGTAACTTTCTGCTTTTATTAAATCCATCTTGAAGTTGTATTTTTTCCATTTTTTTGGATGTAAATTAGGGAGCTTCTCCAAATTTCGGAAGGTCAAATTTCCGATTGTTCGGAAGTCATATCGGAAACTCAAGTGCAACTATTCCGATGAAGTCGGAAGATTTACACTGATCATCGGAATGAGTGGTATCAGGACTTCCGATAGATAAAAAAATATCGGTCTTCCGATATCCCATTAGCACGATGCACGGAATTTTGAAACGTGAACTGCTTCTAAAAGTCTGTGTCACGCGAGATCTACGACCCCATTTACGCATCTATGAAATTACCGTCCAGATGAAAAGGATGCTTAACTAGTCAGCGTTTCAAGGGCATTTATGTTTAAAACGTGTTTAAAATTGTTTGAAACATGTTTGAAACGTTGCTGTTTGGATGGAGTTTGAAACTCTGTAGAAGGTGTTTATCAGTGTTTGAAACACAATCCTGTGTTACATCTGTCAACAACTCACATCATGACTGCAGAAGTAAATTCCTTTGAAAAGGTTGCTACACCTTTTGGGCATTTTGCTGTTAAGAGTCCAGGGAAATGCGATCGTTGAAATCATCTGTGCTTTGATTTTGTGCTTCTAGTTGCACTGAAATGTTCAAAGTTATCTTCAGTGAAAAATATTGACTCGCACCGGTGCTAGAGCGACATCGATCGAAGAACCAACAGTTATTCTTTTTTAATACCATACGAAATCGACTAAAATGATAAGTTCGAAAAACTTTGGTTCAGATTCTTTATGGAACATTAAAGAGTAAGAAGCTTTTAATGGCCGAACGCTCGCGGGCTGTATTTTTGAACGAAAACCCATTTGTAGTCACACAGTTAAACGGCGGGTCTAAAACACGGGTCGCATTTCACAGGTCGCTCGTTGCAGTTTTGGAACTCAATTTGGCTGACCCTAGCCCTCAGGTTGGCTTTTAGGCCTAAGGTTAGCCAAATTGAGGGTTTTGGTTACTTTCCAAAACTGCTACGAGTGACCTGTGGAATGTGACCCGTGTGTTGGAGCCGCCGTTTGATTTACGCTTTTCCGACGACTACACTGAACAATATATTTTTATTACACTGCATCACACGAAAATTCGATACAAGAGAAAGAAAACTTTACCTCCGCCTAAATACGAGAATATATTTTTACCCAACTAGCCGCCCACAGTTTTGTGTTTGTAAAGTTCAAATGTCTGCGTGATTGGATTGTAATCTATTAAAAAAGTCTTCTTCATTACTTTTATAATAGTATGAATTGATTTGAATTATATCCATGGATTGTATTTCAGCACTGTTCTCACGGCTTCAACTTCGCATTTCCTCGGAATACGGTCCACTTTTTGCATGACTATTATAAAATAACTTGTAAAAAATGTCCAGTCGACTGAATAATTTTCGTACAAGTTTCGCGTGTGATTGATTCAGCGCCAATGCAATCTTCATCATTTTAGGTCATTTTAGATCATTTTAGATTTCGCTGCCATATTACGAAAACACTGCAAATCGAAGTGTTTATTTAGCCTCCAACAGAAATCACTGTGATTTACACTCCTAGACAATCCTGGTGAATGGGTTTTTCACTTTCTTGTTTAGTGGTCTTTCGTGACTCTCGAGCGTGGATTCCAACGAAGGCCGGGCTCGTTGTATAATCACGTCTAGACCGCCTTATGTGCTGGCATGATTGTGCGCGAAATTCTTGCACGACAAATTGCCATCAAATCGATCAGTAAAAATTCTATTAACAAAATGAATTTACCGTTACCGGCGTTTTTTTTTCCCTGAATTATCCACAAAATTAATAGCACAGATGTCGAAAATGATCAAATCAGAAAATCACCAGCAAGACTGGTAGAATTACTTACCTTTTCTATAAAGTTCCAAGGAAACGTCTTAGGCTGTAAGGAACCTTCTTCAGTTGTAGTGCAATTCAACTTAAATTCAATTTATTTCTTCTCTCACGATCTCGCGAGTGGTTTCGTGCTCTTTCTTACCAAAAAATTGATGTACAAGCTAGACGAAGCACAATGCACTGAAACATCATTCATGGGAAAATGGAGTTAAGTATTAAGTTATAACAAAAAGGTATTCAGGATGTGTGCAAGCATTTTATTTCTTCATAGTACTTTTTTGTTCTTGTCTGTTTGTACAACAACCATTATGCTCCATTGTTTGCGCATGGGAACACATGTCACGATTGCTTCAAACGCGTGACGGGCATCATGGTTTTTTCGGTCGAGTAGCAGTTCACGCAGGCTGGTAATTTTGGCGGTCCATTTTAGAATGTCAAATATAACGAGTTAACACTGTTTTCCGAAACCTTGAGAGTATGTTGTGCAATATTAAAAGCCGTCCAATATTAAAACTGGGCAGCCGAAACAGTTAAAATTAATACGCCGTTGTTTTGTCGCGCACTGTCTGATCAAGATTTTCATTTCGCAAACTACAGATTTTTTCATTTCGCAAACTAAAGATTTTCATTTCGTTTCGTTCCATTTCGTTTCGCAAACTACAGTAAGCCGACTGATGTCAGATTGCGACGCAAAACATCCAACGCAAAACATTGCGTGCCGATATGCCATTCTAGATTGATGTCCGATTGATGTCCGATTGATGTCCGATTTTATCGGAATTTTGAAACCTCAAATCGGAAATTCTTGAGTCAGACGCAAGCAGCTATCGGAATCGGAAAATGCCGATAGCGACATCGGAAACCAAAATTTCCGATATTAATTTGGAGAAGCTCCCTTAGCCATTGCTGTAACAATCGATCTACTAAGACACATTGTATCTTTGTTATTTCTTGTTATAATGCATTTCTTTCTTGCTGTTGTATCTTTTGATAAATACAATCGTTGTGCTCCAGCAGGTAATTTAATACTTTGAATAATAATTCTATAATCTTCTATGTTAATATCTTTGTATTCAAGAAATTCAATCAGTTTTTCTAAACAGCAAGTTAAAAATCTTTTACTTTTAAAAATTTTGCGGATATAGGATGGGTCCCAGTGTTATTCTGTATAATAATTCTTATCAATCATTGTCATTCAGTTTTCTTTTTTTCTTTAGTGTCAATCAGTTTATTGGAAAATACTATAAATGTCTTTTGTATCATTCCAAATTCGTTCATTGCAGTATTTAATTTTTTTTTTTAATTGTATCACGTGTGGATTTAATTTTGAATTTACCCAAACTTTGATTATCAGTCCTGAATAAATCATCATCGAATTTAAAAATATAATTGCTTCTTGGCATAGGCACTGATTTTTCTTGGGTTCGCCGTTTTCTTGGTGAAGGTACAGGTCTTTCTCTAAATTCCTTTGGTGGCTCAATAATAAGATTTTCATAGTGATCTACAGCTTTTTTACACCACCTCTAGGGATACGAACAGTCCTGATTGATGTTTGCTTTTTTTGTTCTGGGTAATGGTATAGGACGAAGCATTTGTTTTCTTTTATTTGTACAAGCTTTTGGAGATCCTCAATGGATAATCCATTAAGTAGCTCCTTTAATAATTCTTGTTTATTCATTATATTGTATGTAGATAATTTTTTGTTCTGATTGGTTACAGAGCTAGTAGGTTTGTACTGATTGGTTACAGTGCTAGTGTTTTTTTGTTTTGTGAGAAATTCATTTATTTCTTTTATACTACACGTGCCAAACCTTAAAGTATTTTTTTAATTTTTTTTTGATAACAATATGAAGATATATGTATAAAACTATATTATGAATACAATGATTGACAAGAAATCAGTAAAGAAAAAGTGTGGAAAATTTTCCATAAAAAAAGGAAAATGTGTAAGAGTTATTAATTCAACAACAAAGAAAAGAACCTTTTATAATAGTATGTCTGCTGTTGAACGACAAATGGTATACTAATTAGTGTTACAAAAAAGTTGCGAAAAATTGACAATGGTAGAACAGGACATTTGAGTATGCATAACATTAATCTTAGTATAACCAGTTGTTGTACTATATGTTTATAAAACTTATTTTTGGAAAACAATAAATGTCCCAGTTTTTGTGTAGCATTTTCCACATGAGCATGTCCAACCTTGTGTTTCCATAAATATGGTTTAGATAATTTTCTTCAAATATCTTTCACAGTATTTTTATCTCTTGTTTGTTTCATAAAATATTTTCCTTTTGTACCATGAGTCATTTTAAAAATTACATAATCTCCAATATAGTCTTTCGCAAAGTCTTTTTCAAATATGTACACATTTTTTGTCCTTACCCTTAATGAATAAATCAAAGGCTTCTATGAGCCAGCTCATGGATAAGAAACATAACAATACTTTGAATTTACAACAACTTTAGTTTCTAAAAAGATATGTGCAAAAAACCTGTACATTTGTTTGTGTTTTGTGGGGGCACATCCTTTTCAGACACACCTTGTTAAAAGAACCGTTTACGCGCTAATATTTTCCGTAAAAATACGCAGTTGATTGACAGGCGCCAGAAGCATTACATTAGACGAAATTGACAGACGTAAGTAATTTGAACCGGCGATGGAGCACAAATATGCAAATTTGTACACGGACTATAAAAATAATATTCAAATGTGATCGCTTTGATAAGAAGTGTAACAGGCAAGTTAAAGTTTCTTACTGGTCGACGGCTCATTTCAAGTTAGTTTTATAAGCGTTTTTGGTCGTAATAAAATTTCCAACTATTCTGAATGCGAGATAACATCCCAACATTGTGTGAAAGTCCTGAGGGAAATTAGTCACGCTTTACAGCCACAATGTTTTTGAGCGATTCGGGGTCCGGCACAAAACTTTTGCTCTGTAAGGTGAGATATTCAATCCATCTATTTATGCTCTGTGCTACATAAACTTGACTTTCCAAATATTTTGTTGTTCGAACAGATTAGCTGTTATAGCTGCTTGTCAGACCAAATAATCCTCACAGAGAAAAATATTTGCGTGCTTGTCGTCCTTGTGTTTTTGTCAAATGTTGACAAAGTGTTATACTGATCGTTTAAGCCAAGGGATATAGCCTTTCTAAACAAGATCATATTTGCAATCGAGCGTTCACCATGAAAAGAGCGTCTTCAAAAATACTTCATTACGTACCTGCTTAAATCGATCATATGTTGCTCATAAATCAAATGCGTTGCTTGCCAGAATTCGCTTTTTGGCTAGAAAGTCTTTCTCCTGTTTCCTTTTTTTTTGGCCGATTTTCTTCTTTCTTCCTCCTTCCATCATATTGTGGCAAAAAATTCTCGATTACTACTGCCCCAGGTACCGCACAGTGATAAGCTTTATAGTTCCTTTTGCGATATCTCGAAGTTCATTTTCGCTGCTCTGAAGATTTCAAAGTTCAATTCTCGCAACTCGTTTTCTTCATCTTATTAACTTTATCTGATCACTGATCCTTAAACAAAATAGACCTTTGTTGAGTTGGAAAATCGAAACGAAAAACCGACGCCATTCTCCGCCTTTGTACTACACTCTGAAATTTGCAAACGTTGGACCAAGAAGACTATGGAGACAAAAGCAATACTTACCAGGGGAGGGACCGGGAGAAAGTTTAATGAATAAATTATAAATGAATCGAGTGAGTGAACGAACGAGTGATCCCCTGAGTGAGTGAGGGAAATTCAGACCCACAACAAAACCTCATGGGATGACTACGTCATCCATGAGCTAAAAATGATCTTCTTCCATTAATTTTATGATATTGTCAGGTGTTATTTTTTTCTTTGTTAAATCAATTTTCATATCTTTTGGAACACCTTCTAATCCTTTGTTCAAATCAGGATCTTCAATATCAAATTTTCTTTTTTAGGTTTTTGTTTGATTTTTTCATTAGGATTTGGAAGCATTTTCGAAAGTTTGATAGCTGGATCCATAATATTTAATTTTGTTGTTGTTGTTTTTTTTTTTTATTGCTGGTGCTTTTTCATGTTTAAAAGATAATTATGTTTAAAAGATAATTATGCAAAAAAGATTATGCATTATAACTTGTTCAACCTCATGTCTTTTCAATTTTGAAACAGCAAATTGCCTCTTAAATTTCATGATTCTTCACAGTGAATTTTTTTCAAATGTTGTTTTAACTGTTCTTTTGACATATTATATAATATATTTATTCAACTCTGTGGATGTATTTTTTTGTGATTCTGCAATGTTTCTTCTGTTTTGAATTTCCGTGAACAGTATTTGCAAGGTATCCTGATTGCAGTCATGTATTCATTTAATATCCTTATTATCTCGTCATAGTCATTTGATATCTTGAATAGGTATCCATTCATTTTATACATCCGTCCTGTGTTTTTTTCTGCGTCAGATATCTGGTAACAATTATTAGGATTTGTTTTTTAATTCGAAGCATAAGCCTCCGTAATACTAATGTTAGGCCCGTTTCAAACGCCGTGCTAAAGTCGTGCCGAACTAAATTCGTTATTTAAGTTCGACTTTGGCACGGCTGTAGCACGGCGTTTGAAACCATTTAAGAATTAAGTTCGACTCTGCCGTGTAGCACGGCAAGCTCTGTCGTGCTACCCGACTTTGGCACGGCATGGTTTCAAACGGCTTGCTATTGCCGTGCTGAACTGAATTCATAAATTATAATACATTTGAAAAGTCAGCAAAACCGGTTTGTTATGGTTTGACGCATGTTTACAGCGACAGCTTTTAACTCGACTCAATTAAGCTCGACGTTTGAAACCAAGTCGTGCCAATGTCGTGCTACAGTCGAGCCAAATTGAATTTAGTTCGGCACGACTTTAGCACGGCGTTTGAAACGGGCCTTAGTTGGAAATAATCACATCTGGTTGTCCTTTCTGGTATCCTTTCTTGTAACAATCTATTCTTTTATTTTTTGGTATTATCAACAGAGTTGATAAATGTAAATTGACCACCGTACATGGATTCTAAAAGCTGACGTTTCGAGCGCTAACCCTTCGTCAGAGTGAATCGAGGAATTATGGGTTGTGTGTAGTTTTTATAGTGGAGTAGGAGCTACGCTATTGGTGGTAACATGGCAACGTTAAAATAGGAATACATTAGTTAAATGAAAAGCGTTCGTTAATACCGTGGGGATTAAGGGTGCCGATTTGGAAGATGAATTTTTGTTCCAGATTCTTGCGGCTTTCCGTCGTACCTTGATGTAGGGAAAGGCCGCAGATAGCCATGTGTTGTTTGGAGTGGTTAGGGAGATTAAAATGACGAGCGATTGGCTTAGATGCATCCTTGTCATTCTTCTCAACATCGCGAAGGTGGGTTTACCTCGGTGTAAAAACCACACAACTGACGTCACGCTAAAAAACCCAATATACCATATACCAAGTCACCGGTGACGTCACTTCTATGACCAAGTAATAACCGGTTTGATGAGGGTCTCAATGGGGTTAACTGTTTAGCGTATAATGATGGTTTTTTGGTATCGTAACCGTATAAACTTTAAAATATTAACTGACTAACGTATAATGAAAGATTTATTTTTTAGCGTATGCAGTTCGTGCGGCCTAAATGATGTAGACTTTCTAGGATGAATGACTACATTTTTGAGATGGAAACTAACTTTCAGTTAACTTTAACTTCGTTTTAACACCTCTGGAGACCCTCTGTTACCATAATTTTTCGTGTTTTTGTCTTTTGCGTGTCTCGTTGGAGATTGCATTACTTGTGATCGAGGTCATCCGAGCCTGCGGTTTTCCCGCGGTTTACTTTTGCAGACCGTACAGATAAAACATGGCTGCCATTGGTGCCGTCGTTTCTTTCTACAGGAGTTTAGCAGTGATTGAACGTTTTCGATCGAGAATTTCGTTTCGAGATGAGTTGAAAAGTTTGACTATGTTCAAACGCCATCTGGAAAATTTTCTAGACCTCAAGGACAAAGCAAGGGACCTTGAAGTTAATAGCTTTGAGTTGAAGTTGTTTCGTTTGACGAAGTCGACGGGGGCAAATGACTGCCAAAATTATGCCATTTATACTCAAGAACAGTGGGAGCTGGAGAGGCCACTACTCCTCGAAAGTTCTGGGAGTGAACTGAACAGTAAGTAAACGACATACTGTAGCAGCATGAATCGTTGCATGAAGTGACTAGGAGTATTTCTACTCCCCTTTGGATGGGATGCAAGTCCATTGTAGGATTACCCCAGCATTAAGTTCGCTGGTACCCTTTTATACACGTAGAGGGAGAGAAGGACTGCCAAAGCAAAGTGTCTGATCCTGATGATGATACCTTGACTCCAGTGTTCAGGTACTTCCTTTCTTTTCTAGGGGCGGCAGGACGCTTGCTGTGGTCAATGTGGTCCAGTGTCGGCCGTGAACAGTTAAGCATTGAGGCAGTCTATGCCAGGTGCAAGAATATATAAGGCCATATACAACCCAATAGCATGTTGAACGTCCTGTCTAAACGCTGTCAACATTTAGTTCAATAGAGTTTTGAACGCATGTTGAAGCGAATGTTGAAAACTGCATCATTTTGAATGATCCAAAAACCGGTTTTATTTCAAAAAATCTTAAAATCACACAAACTAACTGACTAACCTTTTTTTTTTTTTTTTGCTGTTTACTGACTAAGTTTCTTTTTTCTAACAGTTTACTGACTAATTGGCATTTTTTTTAGCTGTTTACTGACTAGGGCTATACCCCCATTGAGACCCTCTTTGATGGACTTCACTTCCATGACCAAGTAGATAGATCGATGGTTCGTTGGATCGGTGGATCGATGGATCGCTAGATCAATAAATCAATAGATCGATGGATCGTTAGATCGCTGGATCGATGGATCGTTAGATCGCGGGATCAATGGATCGTTAGATCGCTGGATCCTTAAATCGCTGGATCGATGGATCTTTAGATCGCTGGATCAATGGATCGATAGATCTTTGGTGCGGTGGTTCCATAGTTCGGTGGATCGATGGATCGCTAGATCGATGTTAATGTTATTGTGCTGCCTTTTCGCGCGGATTTTGAGCTGTTCACGAACGCGATCGAAGTCCATATCCTTTTGCGAATCGTTTTGTCAACGTTTTCGAAATTTAACACTGATGAGTTCTTTCGCAGAGATTCAATCCGTCGCTGATTTAGAGTCAAAACTCTCAGACATTAAGATTCCCTGGGATGAGATAGCCCCTCGAAATATCCAAGACTGGCTGGATATCTTCGCCAAGAGCCATGGCACAACTCGTAACCTGCTGCTTACCGGAATGTTGCCGTGTACCGGAGCACTTATTGG
>OX419340.1:20049479-20074479 GCA_948470475.1 Galaxea fascicularis | reverse complement strand
TGAATGAACAGCTTTCGTTGTTCCCTTTAACTCGTGGCTTCTCGTTAAAGCTCGTCAAGAGTAGCAGATATTCCTTCATTGGAGGAATCCATTGAAGGCCAAGAAAACGAAAACAAACACTTCAAAACAAAGCCCTACAGAGTGTCGCTTTGCTGAATGGTCGACCTCAATTCCATTCACCTTGTTTGTTCGCATATTTATCAACATGACGTCGCTATTTACGGGCGTTGTTATTCATGGTGGTGAATTCAGCACTTCTATCAACAGCCTTCATCAATCGACAACCTTGGAAATTCCAGAAACTGAGGCGAGCCTTTTTGAAAAGAGGTCAAAAAAGACTTAAATTACTGGCTAATGTTTACATAAAACTGTTGAGCTGTCAAACTTGACATTTTCTTTAAAAGAAAATGCTTAACGTTCGGAAAGCTTCAATTTTTTAAACGAACCGTTTGAAAGTAAATTTTCACTTTTTTTCAGGTATTTGAAGCAGTTTCTAATTCAGTATTTGAGGCATCTAATAATGCACACTGAGTTAGCTCAAAACAAACAGCCGACATTGTGTTCACGGCTCGTTGATCTTTTGCAGTCAATTGACAGTGTTTTCTCTAAATTAAATCTCAGTACTTATATAATAAACAGATGACTTCATGGTCAGTTCGCTTGTACGATTTTTATTCTCTCGTTGTGAAGAATAAAACTCACTCGCTCGTTCCTCGCTCGCTCGTTTTATTCTCCACAACTCGTGAGTAAAAATCGTACGCGCTCATCAACCATGAAGTAATCTATAATTATACATCCTTATAGTACACTGAACAAAATTACTCAATTCTCACTGGTCGAGAGCAGTACAATTAATCCCAAATAGTACTCAGCAGGTGTACCTATTACGTTTCCATGGCAACAGTGCGTGAGAACACCCAAACGTTGCAAATTTGCACGTTTTGATGGTGAAACTGGACGAAAAGACGCATAAACCAAAGTTACCACTCTCTGGAATGATTTGTTGGACTAATTTATTAAAATACGCAATAATTTACAAGTGGCACGACTTCACACAAATCGTAGTTTTGCAGAGCGAACTATAAATAAAAAATCGCACGACCCTCTCGTACAATTCGTGGTTAATAGATACTCGTGGTTTTGAAAGTTCTCAAATTGCACTCGCCTAAAGGTTCGTGCAATTTTGAGAACTTTCAAAACCACTCGTAGATAGATGAGTACATCGGACAGACCAAGCGTCAGCTTCGCACGCGTTTAAAGAAGGATCAAAAAGCAGTTTTTCTTTGCAAAAAGGAAAATTCCGCTTTGTCGGAACATGCTTGCCAAACCAACCATACAATAGCGTGGGATAATTCCAAAATTATCACCACTAACCGGCGGTACCATCAACGGCTTTGTTTGGAAGCTTGGCACATCAACTCCGCCCACGCTCCTTTAAACCGTGACGATGGCGGCCTTTTACCTGACACCTATTTACACCACATCAAAACAAAAGGTCGTTAATTAGTAAGCGTATAAAAGGCTCCTTTTTGCAACACTAGATCACCCCTGATGAAGACACTAGACAGGAGTGTCGAAACGTTGGGTCGTGAATTGTAACTTTTTAAGTTACATTCATCAAATTTCAAACCAGAGTAGCATCAAACCATGTCAGATAGATAGTTTATTTAAAAATCACATTGCAGCCACAAAAGCTGAATCAAGTATTTTTTTACAATTCTTAAAAAACCAAAACAAATTAGAAAAGTTATTTACATGAATTTTGTATAATATAATAACGTAACCTAAATCTAAAATATGTAATTTCCTATATTAGAGCCTAGATGAATCTTAAATATATATAGAAGTAAAATAGATATTAATATTTATAAAAAAACTGAATTCATTGATGGCAGCAGTCATAAAAATATCGTTTGAAACCAAAACTAATTGTTACATTTGCGAGCCATGGCAAAGATGAACGTGTTTTTGGTTCGATTTGTTTTCAAATGTGGGATGGCAAAAGGGCGATGGTTTCTCAAATTATATTTGGGGTCGTTCCTAGGAGGTAGCAAGCTGTTTAATTTGTGACCAGTATCAGAACATATCTGGTCGAATAATTTACGGCACAGAAGACTGTGGTGCTCTGTAATAGGCGTTATGCCCAAAAAGCCGTAACTATTAATCACGAATTCTGCTCGAGGTCGTCCGATTTCCTACACTAATAATGATAATCCAACATGGCGGCCATACTCTAGCTGACCACCTGGTTTACAGCGGACATCTTTGATATTGGAAAAGCACCACAAGTGTAAATTTGTCCCAAGACTTTTGTCCATGATTGTAGATAGTTCCTTTAGTCCATTATTCAAATCTCTTGGATTAATTAAGTTTTTTGATATTGCTTTATTTCAAATTGCGATTTTCACGTACAAATTTCATAATAATATGCTGTCTGCCGCATTCCATTCTTTTTTTACTAAGGTAACAAATGTTCGTAATTATAATACTAGATTTGCAGCAAAACACTCTTACTATCTTCCTTACGCTAGAACTAATTATGGCAAATTTAATATCCGTTTTCAAGGTCCATCTGTCTGGAATACTATTGATGATGATGTAAAATTATTATCCTCTATATTAGTCTTCAAAAAACTATTGAGGGACCAACATTTTGAAAGATATTAGGAGTTTTTTGCTCTTCTTCTTGACTTTGTTTCTTCTTCGTACCTTGCTCCCAATCTCATGAATTTCTAATTAAGATATTTATCCACACCGCTATGAGGGTCTATTTGCTGACATCCTTAGTTTCTCTTGAGGCAGAATATCTTAGTTGTGCCATCATTTTGGCTGGTGACTTCAACAGGTCGCTCCTCCCTATGGTCCAATCTGCTGTCAAAGCCTTTCACCTCAAGCCTACTAGAGGTAATAGAACTCTAGATCACATTTTCACCAACTTTCCTGAATTTTTCCTGCTCCAAGCAGCCTTCCTCCATTTGGTCTATCTGAGCACCTGTCTGTGTATATGGGGCCGGGAATCAGGGAGATGCCCTCTAAGTCTATATACAAGATAATCCTCTCCAGAGACAAGAGACCTAGCAAAAGAGCCAGTGTGGGCAGATTTCTTCTTCATGTTCCCTGGTCTGACCTTCTCTCACCTGATTTATCATGTGAACTCAAGCTTAGAGCTCTCACTGACATTATCAACCTTGGGCTTAACATGATCATGCCCGTGCGCTCTATAAAGGTGTACGAGATTGATCGGCCCTGGCTGTCTGCACAACTCAAACAACTAATTGCTCGTCGTCAGAAGGCATTTGCATCCGGGAACCAGTCCCTATTTAAGATCTTAAGAAACAAAGTGAATCGAGAGCGCAAACGCTGTTGGAAGGCCTATTACGAGAACAAGGTCGAGAGCCTGCGTGCTTCCAGGCCTCGCGATTAGTGGAGAGAGATGAAGCAGCTTTGCGGCTCTACTAAATCAACTGAGCGCAATCTGAAATCCAAGCTCCACAATGATCTCGTATGTGAGGATGCAGTTCTAGCTGAGAAAATTAACCAGGCGTTTGTTAGCGTTATGAAGAACTACTCGCCCTTAGCAGACAGCGCGCGGGTGTCAGCAGATTATGATGTACCAATTGTAGTTACCGAGTAATCTGTCGCGAGGAAGCTTCGCGAGGTCAGCACTTTTAGTGCGGGTTGCCCAGACGACATTCCAAACTGGGTCCTAAAGGATTACGCTGACATCTTTGTACATTTTCGGTTATCTTCGTTGTAATTTGCACTGGTGTTACACTTTTTCCACTTTGTTACACTTGAACTGCACCGCTCTCAGCCAATCACAATCGAGTAATTTTTTCAAGTGTATTATTACATAAATTACATGGTGTTATCTGATTAGCAAAGTTCAAAAACTAAAAACATATATGCGGTTCCAAAATCGTATTAAACTATTTTTGAAGCCGTCGTGGCTCGATATCTTCACGATAGCTTCACCGCCCAGCAAGGTATACTAAAGCCTTGCAAAACAGGAGATGCGTGGTGACAAAATATCATCAAACATTGTTTGGTGACCAAACGCGTTTATGTTTAAAGCCCTCGCCAAACAGTTGAAACACGTTCGATCACACAAAGGTCAAATATCCAGACGCAAGGATTTATGGGCCACAAACCATGGTATCTATCGATACCTGTCAGTGAAAATAGCGCAGCACGCATGCGGACGCAAGACAGTGTTTGCTAGAAAGTGGTGGGATAGATGATGATGACAGGACATGTACATAATTTGTAAACTCTGTTCTGGCTAAAAACTGGAGTCTAGACATCCGTGGGCTATATATTCAGTATATATTTTCAGAGCCCTCCACTGCCAAGATGGCTGCCGGTGTCATTCGTGGTCTCTTGATTTGTTTTATAATTTTAGCCTATTCTGATGATTTCTCGCCCTATGGATGGACTCATTCTGGTTCTAACCACTTCTGCTCCGAAGATATCCATGGATGTTTGTCCGATGGTTTTCTTCCTGGCAATTTTGGACGTGAATTTAGCCTGGTTGGATCTCACGTGGTGATAAAACAACGAAAGCTCAGTAGTCTTGAAGTGTTCCAACCATGGTCAAAACAGGTCAAGCATGGGACTGCCTGTTTAGTTCTTCCCTCGAAACCTTTTGTCATGGATTTGACAGTGCATGTTGATATATCTTCAAATCCCGGCAGGGCCCGAATCTAACCAAGAAATTTCCTCGAGGTCGGTTGGATTATATCATCATCATTCGTCTCGGTCTCCACAACTTATTACATATTCAAGAAATGAATTGTTATCATTGCGGCGTTTTTCGCCGGCTCGTTTGCCCTTTCAACTGGTTTCGGTCTTAAAGGATTTCGGTTTGCTTCGAACAAGGGGATGTAGAGCAGGTGTATGGGCGAAGTCACGAACGAGGCAGAGGGGCATAAGGACGGTTATTTCAAATCGACCTGATCGTTTTTCGAAATTTGCATCTTTGCTTAATCGTGATAATCTTGTGAAGGTGCCGATCTCACAAGCTGCTAACACCCAGGATACTTCTCATGCAATCAGCTTCTGCTTGCTCAATTCCAGATCAGTAAGGAATAAATCTAGCGTACTGAAAGACTTTGTTGTTGACAAGGATATTGATCTTCTTGCCTTGTCGGAGACGTGGCTCAGACCGGGGGATTTTGATTGCGTCGAAATTGGTGATTTATGTCCCACTGGTTATGATTTTGTCCACATTCTATAACGTAGTTGCAAAGGGATAGACTCATATGAAACTGAAGAATACAATACATTTAATGCAGTAAACACTCGTTGACTACATGAGATTACAGAACTGAACGCGGGAGTTCATCCGGGGCCTTTCCACCACCTACGTCAGTCCCGGAGGGCCTGGGACTAACCATATCGTCACATCTCCCCTTTTCACAAACCAAATAAACGTAAACAAAAAGGAACAAGAAAACAAAACAAACAAATAATAACAAAAGTCTCATTGCAATAGCTGACATAACATGATAATCACAATCCACAAGACTTAGCTATAAGAAAAGTTCACAGTTCAGTTATCCTTTAAGTTCCTTAGACATTGAAGTCTTTGAGGTAGGCTGATCTCCTAACTGTTCTGCCACTCCTGGTAGTAAGAGGAACAGGGGTATCCGAAGAGGCTGGCTGGGAGTCCAGTCGTGAAGGCCCTGCTGTTACTGACGCATCAGGCTTCAGCATTCCCGGAGATGCAGAAGGAACAGCTGCTGTGTCCTCTGCACGGTCTAACAAGATTTCAGGTTTCAGGTCTGTTTCTTTTCTTTGCACTGTCTCGTCATCTGAGATGGGTTGGTACTTTTCGGGGACCTTGTAGAGATGGGAGCGGTTGCGGCGATAGACCCTTCCATCTTCTGTGCGGACTTTGTAGGATCGTACCGCTACATGATCCTCCACTTGAGCCTTGAACCATTTAGACTGGCCTGGCAACGGTAGGACCCGTACCACATCTCCTTTCGTTAATGGGTGTAACACCTTAGCTCCGCGGTCATAGTATGCAGCTTGCGTTTGTTTCCTACTTTGCAATTTCTTCGTCACATTGGGCACAACTTTTGGCTGAAGCAGCTGATCAGCCACAGGAAGTAAAGAGCGAGTCCTTCGAGAGAGAAGGTGCTGTGCCGGAGAACTATCCATTCCTTCAGACGGTGTGTTTCTAAAATCCAGTAGAGACAAGTGTGAGTCATGGCCCGCATCTGCAGCTTTCTTTAAGATAGTCTTTGCTGTCTTAACACTGTTCTCCGCCTTCCCATTGGACTGCGGATATCGAGGTGACGTTTTGATGTGCTCAAACTGGAAATTTTTTTTGCAAAGCTTTGAAATTCAGCACAGTCAAACTGCGGCCCATTGTCCGTAGTGAGCCTTTTGAGCAGGCCATATCTCGCGAAATGAGGCTTCAGCTTATTGATAATCTCTTTGGAGGTCTTGGAGCCCAATAAATCCAGCTCAAAGAAATTGGAATAGCGATCAGTAGTGACCAGGTAGTCAGCACCATTAAGTTCAAAGAGGTCTGCCGAGATGCTCTGCCAGGGTCTTGTTGGTATCTCATGTGATACCAGCGGTTCTTTCTGTTGTGCTGGCTTGTAACTATTACAGATGCTGCATCTTGAGATGAACTCTGGAATCTGCTTGGACATCCCTGGCCAGTAGAAAGCTTCTCTAGCCCTCCGCAGGCAGCCTTGGATCCCCAAGTGGCTTGCGTGTATTTTATCAATGATACACTGTCTCAGACTACGTGGTACCACGATTCTTTCACCCTTATACACAACACCATCCTGTACTGACAGTTCCTCCCTGAAGTTGAAATAATCACGCAAAGTGGGCGGTACAGCTGCCAAACTCTCTGGCCAGCCCTGCTTAATGACGATAGTTAACAACTCGAGTTCGGGGTCACTTTCAGTAGCAACTTTTAGTTCTGCCAGAGTAGTTTGACGAATTGGCACAAATTCTGCCATGTTCACATACTCGGTCTCCACTTCGGTTGGTGACCTTATGTCGTTAACACTCCAGACATCCTCTTGGACTTCTTCATCCTCACTGGTTGACGGGAGGTAAGCTCTGCTAAGTGGATCTGCAATATGCATATCGGCGCCTTTACTGTATGCTACTTCTAAATCAAACTTCTGTAATCGTAGCAGCATTCTTTGTAGCCTTTTCGGTGCACTCAGCAGACTCTTCTTCATAATGGATTCGAGGGGCTTGTGATCAGTCTGGATAAAGACCTTTCTTCCATAGACATAGCTTGTAAACCTTTCAACACCGAAGACAATCGATAACAGTTCTTTCTCTATTTGAGCGTAGTTAATCTCAGTAGCAGTGAGGGCTCTGGAGGCATAGGCCACTGGATGGCCATCTTGAAGTAGGCATGCTCCAAGACCACCCAGGGATGTATCACACTGAAGGACAGTCTTCTTCTGTGAATCAAAATACTTTAGTACTGGCGCCTTGGTTAGGACATTCTTTACTTTCTCTAGGCACTTTCCATGGACTTCCTGCTCCCACACAAATTCGTTTTCCTTCTTGACTAGATCTCTTAATGGCTTGGCCAAGTCGGCGAGGTCAGGGGCAAATTTCTGTAGATAATTCACCATGCCAAGTATTCTCTGGACACCTTGTTTGTCGGTGGGAGCTGGCATTTCGTTAATGGCCTTCAGCTTATTTGGATCAGCGCCTAGACCCTCTGAAGATACAATATGGCCCATGTAGGTGACTTCCTTCTTGCTGAACTGCATCTTGTCCACGTTTAACTTGATGCCCTTTTGCTGGCAGCGAGTGAGCACCTCTCTTAGATTGCGATCATGATCTTTAAGAGCTTCCTCGTCAGTGTCACCTGATCCAAAAACAAGGATATCATCTGCTATGGCCTTCTGCCCTGGTAGCCCCTCAAGTGCCAAATCAATTCTTCTCTGGAATTCTTCCGGAGCTGGAGACAATCCAAACGGCATACGAAGCCAGCGGTATCTTCCCCACGGTGTTCCAAAAGTGGTTGCAAGACTGCTCTGCTCATCTAATTGGATATGCCAAAAACCATTTTTGGCATCTAATACTGTGAAGACGCGAGCCTTGGATAATAGGGGAAGGACATCATCTATCGTAGGCAGGGGATAATGGTTTCTGTGAAGGGCTTGATTTAATGGCTTTGGGTCAATGCAGACTCTGACTTTACCACTCTTCTTTGTTGTTACTACAATTGCTGAGATCCAATCAGTGGGCGTGTCAACTCTCTGAATCACTCCAGTGCTTGACAGCCTGTACAGTTCTTTTTTAAGTGGCTCTTTCAGGGCAATTGGTACCCTTCTCGTTGGCAGCTGAACTGGTTGAACATTCTTGTCAATCTCCAGATGGAGTTCTCCTTCAAGTGTTCCCTCCCCTGAGAACAACTCTTTGTATTGAGACAGGCAATCCTCCTTTGTGAAGGCTTCACTTGCAGCAACATGGCAGTCCATAGCGAGTATATTATGCTTGTTAATGGTGAGCAGTTGCAAGTGCTCACTAGCTCTCAAACCAAGAATGGACTTGCACGCACCTTTAACAATAAGGAACTCGATGCTGTACTTTTTCTTGTTCTTTGGGTTCACTACTCTGAAACGTTTCCTGCCCAATGGTTTAACTTCTGACTGGTTATACATAACCAGAGTCACAGATGTTTTTTCCAGGTCATCTAGCCCGTTCTCCCCAAATAGGCTCGTGACTGTTTTGTCGGCCATAATGTTTACAGTTGATCCACTATCCAGCTGGAACCTCTCTTCCTGTCCATTGACAAGTAGGGTGGCAAAGGCTTGGTTTCGGCCACCGGTTGCGGCGACAGCATTGAGCTGTTCTTCAACTTCAATCACTGCTACATACTCTTCATCTTCAGATTCGCACTCCATGGACAAGACGCTTTTCTTTGATTCCGGACAGCAAACAGGAAAATGGTTAGGTTTACCACAGTTCTTACACGAGTTTCCCCATGCAGGACAGTTTTTTTTTAGCGAAAAAATGCTGTCTGGCACAAAACTTGCAGACCATCCTTTGACCTTTTGTCTCGATCGGGTTGTTGGCTGGAGGACTAGTCTTGTTTTTCACAGAAGGCATCTTCTTCTTCTTCTCCTCCTTCATGTAGCGCACGTCTTCCTGATTCATAGCCCTAAGTTGTCGAGCTGAAGTCTCTGAAGATCGGCATATCTAAACACTGACTTAAGGTGAGTTTACTTGTCTGGAGGAGTTTCTTGCGAGCCGAGTTATCAGCAATTCCAACAACCATTCTATCACGAATAAGCGAGTCATTGAGTGGCCCATAATTGCAAGTCTTGGCGAGCTTCCTTAGTGTTGTGACATAGGCATCAATTGATTCACCTGTCTCCTGGTCCCTGCGGTTGAAGACATACCTCTCGTAAGTCTCATTGCATTCACCAATGCAGTAGTTCTCCATCTTTTCGAGGATAACCTCTGGATCGTTTCTTTGGTCTTCGGTGTCAAATTCCATTGCATCGATTACATCCAACGCATCCGAACCTATGCAGGTGAGCAAAGTTGCGGTTCTCCGTTCCTTGTTCCTGTTCGGATTTTCCGAGTCTCTGAGTTGAGCAGCGATTTCATAATTCGACCATGAACGTCTGAAGCGTTGCCACTTAACCTTGAGATTTCCACCAGTTAAGTCTAGCTTTTCCGGAAGCGGTATATTTACAGGCACAGTGATCACAGTGGGTTGAGTAACCGGTACATTTTGAGCAGAAGTAGCGCTTCCTACCTCTTCCGGCGGCGGCATAGTCAAATCACACGACAGCAGCGCCGAAACGATGAACAGCAAAACAGCAAAATTGGCTTTATACAACTCACCAAATCTCCTCCAGTCAGAAGGACGAGCGATAAAAGGCAGCACAGTTTCTTCTGACACCATATAACGTAGTTGCAAAGGGATAGACTCATATGAAACTGAAGAATACAATACATTTAATGCAGTAAACACTCGTTGACTACATGAGATTACAGAACTGAACGCGGGAGTTCATCCGGGGCCTTTCCACCACCTACGTCAGTCCCGGAGGGCCTGGGACTAACCATATCGTCACACATTCCACGAGAATCGAGAGGTGGTGGTGTCGGTTTGCTTTTCAAAGTAGGTTTGAATATTAAATGCAAAAATAGTGAGTGGAATACTTCCTTTCAGTCGTTTGAATTCTTGGATGCTCGTTTCAAGAGCTCAAAGATGATCAGAATAATAATTATTTACCGTCCACCGTCATCCGTACCTGTCTTTAAATAAGGCAATGCCTTCTCTTGTATGATATTAGGGCGATCCCTTAAAAATCTCCCTGAGCTGTGGTTGTTTCTTCATAAAATTCCATTTGCTAATAAGGATTTCCTTTAAGTTTGGCATTGAAGGATGGTATTGTGTTACAAACGGCAAGATTCGTTTATTTTCTTTTTGCTTTTGTTGGAGGGCTTGCGATCTGTCTTGAAACTTTACTTTTGAGAGGTTTCTTTCGATAAACATTTCAGGGTAACCTGGAGGGGTATAGGGATGGGAGGTTTCTTTTCATTGAGGCGTATGTTCTGTATACCGTTCGGATTCCCTCCTCCTGTGGTATGTTTGTATATACGTTCGTTACGTCCATTGAAATAAGAAACTTTCATTTTCTCTAGTATGAAGTTAATGACGTCAGTGGTGTCTTTTAGATATGACTTCCGCTGTTTTGCTATGGGCAGAAGAATTCTGTCAACAAATGATGACAGTTTCTCTGTTGGGCCATCGCATCCTGATATTATAGGTCTTCCGACTGGTATCGGTTTGTGAATTTATGTAAGTGTGTAAAACACCGGAATTCGAGGCGGGTTTGAACGTTCACAAAGCCAATTTCTAGTTGTTTCGACCCCCGCTGCTCCCCGAAAAGGAGGATCCCGGGCTTTAAGCAATTTGAAGACAGGAAATTCAAAAATTGACTAAATTTGGAATTAATGTGGTTACGTCTGGTGAAATAGCCCACCAAAGGATCTGGACATTTCCTGAGCTAGAAATAAATTCAAAGTGCTGTTCTTTCTGAATACAAACATCCCTGTAACGTCGAAACATGTCGGTTGTCGGTTACTGAATTTATTTGTCGCTGGTCGGTAATTTTTTCCTCGTTCTGTTGGTAGTCAAGTAAAATTTTTCGCCCTGTGTTGCTAATCGGTCACCCCCATTCAGACCCTCGTATCTGCTACCCTCTCGAAATCGCTTCTTAACTTTAGTTCCGAGACTGCACCAGTCATTCACCTGTCATCCATTAGCAATAATCTATTGGAAATTAGCTCATGCACGCCTCTCGTCCCTCTCGTCCCGTCCCCGTTTTTCCAATAAACCTAGTTATTGCTATAATACGGTTAGCATCTTTTTAGATTGAGCAGTTAAACTGAATGAATCCCTTACAGGACAATCAATAAACTAATAAACGAAAGCTGACCTCTGATTGGATTGCCTGGGTGTATGAATATATCAGTAGTTGTATCAGTATGTGTCCAACAACCGAACTTTGAAACTCGGCGGAAAATCCAGAAAATGCTCAAAAAGAAGATATACAAATTTGGAGCTTTGAAAGAAAACATCAGGAAGTTACAAAGCCCCCTGTTTGACTTTAACGTGGTACTGCTTGACAAAAGGTACAAAAATACCCCTCTGGCGTTGTATTTCTTGTCTATTAAGCGGAGGATGTATTCTCTTTTCTCAGCTCTGATAACAACCCCCGAAAAATGACCAAACTGAGGGTTGACTTCTCATCTTGCTTTCCCAAAACGTCTTACCGTGGTTCGATAACTATATGAAACCACACCAAAATAATTTCATTTCTCTCGGTGACACCAAACCCTTTGAACCACTCTACGTAAAACCCTGTTACCACACATAGACTAAAGCATTAACAACACTACTTTAAAGCTAGTGAAGTAATAATTTTGGGGGAAAAGAAAACAACCTTGTGTTAGTATACGCTACAGCAGTCACAACATGTGTTAATCAGCCATGTCTCGGAATCGTGTCACTAGCCTCGACACTTCACTACACCTGCAGGGTGAAAGGAGAGTGCAGGAACTCTTCACAGTTTGACGGGTTTAGCAGGTGGTGCTTGTATAAGAATTACTTCTTGAAGAGTTCACTGTCACAGTTCTACTTTTTTATTGCTGAATAGCAACTGAAGATACCACTGTGTTTTTGTTTAAGTGAAGGTGTGTATAACATCAGCATTTCCCTACTACACAAGCTCATTAAAATCTGTGAGTATTACACATTCAGTTTTTCAGTTTAAGCATTTTTTCAGAAATAACAAGTAACTGTATATGTCGACAATGATAGTGCATTATTCTTATGAACAAACAATGTAGCAGTGGTAATACGGCACTGATTATGATTTTTTTAGTCTCCTGTAATTTAAGAAGTCATTGATTTTAAACGGACATAAGCTTATGATACGTGTTTTTCTTGTCTTCTTCACACTGGATACCATGACAGCATTACCGAAGAAACCATGGCGTTACTACCAAATTTGAAGAAATTATCGGTAAATATTTGTGTTTTGGCCAACATCCTTTTAGTTTTAACAACAGGTAAGAGCTAACATAACGATTATAATAATTTTAAATCTTTGTAGCTGAGTACTGGTCCCCTACTAATTGGGGAGACTGTAAATCAACTCAACTCAACTCAAATCAAATGAAATCAAATGTTGGTTTTTGAGGATAGGGGAAAACCAGAGTACTCGGAGAAAAACATCTCGGAGCAGAGTCGAGAGCCAACAAATTCAGCCCAATTATGACGCCGAGTGCAGGAGTCGAACCCGAGACACATCGGTGGAAGGCGAGCTAATCCAGCAGTTCGTGTAATTTGAGTAATTTTTATTTATTTGCCGAATAAAACTAAGTTTTCAGGAGATAAATTGAGCCTCGTCGGTTTTTTCTCGTAAACCTCGTCACACAAGTTCTTATCGATCCCTTGCAATAGGCCTCGCCTTGGGCGCCTATTCAGGTGGTGTTGCGGTTTAGGCTCGGTACTTGGTAATTTTAACCTGTAAATGAATATACGTATCATTTATCTTTTTTGTATGGACTATTTAATCTGTTTCGAGTTAATCTGGGTCAATTCAAGTAGTTCGAACGGAGTGAACGATCCGAGTTTATCTGATGAACGATTTGTACCAGCCTAACAAATCCCAACGTGTAAACGGTAGAGTGCATAATATAAATTGGCCACAATCAAAGGATTCAACTAAAGCTGACGTTTCCACTTAGCCCTTTGTCAAAGCGAATCGAGGAATTATGGGCTGTGTATGGTTTATATGGAGAAGTTGGAGTTACGCTATTGGTGGGAACGTGGTAATGTGAAAATTAAGAATACATTAATTGAATGAAAAGTGTTCTTTGACACTGTAGAGATTAAGGGTGTCGATCTGGAACGTTGACTGATGTTTGCTGTAGTTTCTTGCGACTCTCCGTGGTACATAAATAACTTTCAAAAATGGCGCGCGAAATTTCCACCCGCGTTCTCAACCCGCGTTCACACACGGTGTGCGGGAAAACCTGAGACAAGCTGTCTTTTTAGGCGGGAAAAATTTGCTGAGTGTATGAACAAACAAGAGACTTACCAAAATGTGGAAAACACGATTGCAAAGCTCGTAACAGAAAACGATTACAAGCGGTTTGATTAAGATATAGAACCTTGGTTTACCTTACCGGTAAGATGTTGAGTTTCGTTTTTGTAAAGGTTGATATGTATTTTTTGTTTTTGTTTGAATTTTTTTCCAAATACTATGAGCCGAAAAAGTGTTCAACTGGGCGCAGAAACGGAGAAAATGATTGTTGCGTTGTCAGAATCAGTGAAAAAAAAAAGCTTTACTGTCAAGACTGTTGAACATACCAATAACTACTATCACAAGCGTTCTAAGCAATTATAGAAGTGTTGAATTTGAAGCGAAGTGGAAGGACATGGCGAACAATTTCATACATCATGGCCCCCGCGCACGCGCACAGGTGCCAAATTCAGTCTTAGAATTTAAACGGCGATCAAATCGTCAACAAAGAAATAAGTGGAATTTTGCCCTACCTTGATTTATTTGTCCTTCCCAAGTCACAACAATGAAAGATTTCCAATGGCCCCAAATCTTAACATAAAGACAATTTTGTATAGTAACAGATCAGCTGTATTGTTAATCCTTCTGATGTTTTCTCGCGGTTCCCACACAACTTTATCATTCACGGTAAATTCCGCCAAATTCTCCATACTTCGCTTCTTGTCAGAGCCGGCTGTAAGATCAAGCATTCAAAGATGGCTGACAACTCCAAGTGTGTTTATTCCATGTGTCTCGTCACGTGACATACATTGACTGACTAGGGAGGGGAGAGTAAACTGACGTTTATGTCACATCCTACCCTTCTTGATATGAAATATAACACTTCAAACTAAAGTAAAATGATAAGCTAAACTGAAATAAATGTCACTATCCCTGTTTTAAAGAAAATAAATCAACAACTGAACACAGTCTGTAGTTCTATGGGTCTACAGGTCAAGCCGGCTTGGTGCTACTACTTTTCTGCCACTTCGAGTGACATATTGATCCGTAGTATTCTCCTTTGCCGGTTCCGGGTGCATGTCTTGCTCCCTGGATAAGATATCCGGCAACATGATAGGAACTCTAGCTTGGTCTGACTCAGCATCCCTTGGTGGCTCTTTGTCCTGGACTGCAATTTGATCTGCACAGGGAGACAATTCTGCATTCACAGCGCCATGCCCTGGTGCTGGGCAGACTCGTAGATGCTGCCTATTGCGGCGATACTTTCGACCATCTTCAGCCTGCACCACATAAGATCTTGGTGTATGGTGATGCTTGACTACAGTGGCTGGTTTCCATACTTTGGAGTTTGTCCAAGGCTGCATGCGAACTTTGGTTCCAGGCTCAAGTTCCTTCATGTCCCTACTTGCATGACGGTCATGATATTTCTTCTGATTCTTCTTGGTCTTTTCGAAGTACCTGGAGATTTCTTGCTGGTTGTTGCTTGCTGGTTGAAGCAAGCTTTCCATCATATGCAACTTGTTTCTCAGCCTACGCCCCATCAGCAATTGTGCTGGAGACAGGTCAATGTCTGGCAATGGTGTTGTTCGATAATCCAACAAGGCCAGGTACTGGTCATCGTTTTTTTAGCTCATGGATGACGTAGTCATGCCATGAGGTTTTGTTGTGGGTCTGAATTTCCCTCACTCACTCAGGGGATCCCTCACTCGTTCACTAACTCGATTGTGATTAATTTATTCATTAAACATTCCCCCGGTCCCTCCCCTGGTAAGAATTGCTTTTGTCTCCATAGTCTTCTTGGTCCAACGTTTGCAAATTTCAGGGTGTAGTACAAAGGCGTAGAATTTTGCTCTGCAGATATTGTTTACGTGTTTAATGTTCATGGCGTCGGTCTTTCGTTTCGATTTTCCAACTCAACAAAGGTCTATTTTGTTTAAGGATCAGTGATCAGATAAAGTAAATAAGATGAAGAACACGAGCTGCGAGAATTGAACTTTGAAATCTTCAGAGCAGCGAAAACGAACTTCGAGATATCGCAAAAGCAACCATAAAGCTTAACTGTGTGCGGTACCTGGGGCAGTAGTAATAGAGAATTTTTTGCCACAATATGATGGAAGAAGGAAGAATAAAGAAAATCGGCAAAAAAAAAAGAAACAGGAGAAAGACTTTCTAGCCAAAAAACCGAATTCCGGCAAGCAACGCATTTGATTTGTAAGCAACATATGATCGATTTAAGCAGGTACGTAATGAAGTATTTTTGAAGACGCTCTTTTCATGGTGAACGCTCGATTGCAAATATGATCTTGTTTAGAAAGGCTATATCCCTTGGCTTAAACGATCAGTATAACACTTTGTCAACATTTGACAAAAACACAAGGACCACAAGCATGCAAATAGTTTTGTCTGTGAGGATATAATTTGGTCTGACAAGCAGCTATAACAGCTAATCTGTTCGAACAACAAAATATTTGGAAAGTCAAGTTAATTGTAGCACAAAGCATAAATAGATGGATTGAATATCTTACCTTACAGAGCAAAAGTTTTGTGCCGGACCCCGAATCGCTCAAAAACATTGTGGCTAAAGCGTGACCAATTTCGTTCAGGACTTTCACACAATATTGGGATGTTATCTCGCATTCAGAATAGTCGGAAATTTTATTACGGCCAAAAACGTTTATAAAACTAACTTGAAATGAGCCGTCGACCAGTAAGAAACTTTAACTTGCCTGTTACACCTCTTAACAAAGCAATCACCTTTGAATATTATTTTTATAGTCCGTGTACAAATTTGCATATTTGTGCTCCATCGCCGGTTCAAATTACTTACGTCTGTCAATTTCGTCTAATGTAATGCTTTTGGCGCCTGTCAATCAACTGCGTAAGTTTACGGAAAATATTAGCGCGAAAACGGTTCTTTTACCAAGAGGTGTGTCTGAAAAGGATGTGCTTCCACAAAACACAAACGAATGTACAGGTTTCTTGCACATATCTTTTTAGAACGCAAAGTTGTTGTAAATTCAAAGTATTGTTATGTTCCTCATCCATGAGCTGGCTCATTGGAGCCTTTGATTTCCACAACTTCTTAACAGTTTGCACAGCTCTCTCGACTTCTCCATTGGCTTTTGGATAATGGGGTGTGGTGGTAGTGTGCTTAAAGCCATAATGCTTGGCAAATTCTTCAAACTCACTACCGCTGAACTGGGGGCCATTATCTGATACTACCTCTGCAGGGTTCCCATGGACTCCAAACTGCCTTTTCAGCTCTTCTATCACAGCTCCACTTCGTAGGGACTCCAACTTTGTGACTTCAATGAATTTGCTGCGGTAGCAGACAGAGAGTAAATAGTGTTCTCCGCGAAACTCAAATAGGTCAGTTCCAATCTTCTTCCAAGGAAGTGATGGTGGCACCGAGGGTTTCAGTGGCTCGGAGGGTTGATTCCTGGCGTAATCTGCACACACACTACAATTGTGGACCATTTGCTCGATTTCTACGAAACTAATACCTCTCTGGCTCTTTGTCTGCATTTGACTATTCCTAAATGAATCCTGTGGATCTGACGGAGCATTTCCGACCGAAGAGACTTTGGAACAATTAGGCGTGTTCCCTTGAATAGGAGTCCGTCCGCGGTGGCAACTTCATCTCGGAACGTCCAGTAGGGTCTTGCCTCCAAGGGAACTTGTGGTTTTGTGTCTGGCCATCCATTTTTTACCATTGTAAGAACTGCTTGTAGCTCAGGGTCTATCTTCGTCTCCTTCTGGAATTCATTCCTTCTCTCATCTGAAACTGAAAGGACCACATTTATCTCTTGGAATTCTTCATAGGCTCCACTGTCATCATTCTGCACAGATGCTCGGCTCAAGGTGTCTGCCAGGACTTGTTTACAGCCAGGAAGGTAGCGTATTGTGACATCATATCTACTAACATTGAGGATCATTTTCTGAAGTCTCAGGGGGACTTGTGATAAAGGTTTGCTGCTAATGGCTTGGAGAGGCTTATGATCTGTCTCAATCACAACACTTCTTCCATAGATGTACTGATGCGACAGGCAAAAACAACTGCTAACATTTCGGTTTCAATTGGCGAGTACCTTGTTTCAATGTCAGTAAGCGCTCGAGAGGCATAACATACGGGTTTGTTGTCTTGCAACAGCACTGCTCCCAGCCCCTTTCCACTTGCATCACACTGGATAGTTACTGGCTTATGGACATCATAGTATTGTAGAACTGGAGCTTGTGATACAAGCTGCTTGATCTTCTTGAAGCTCTCCCTCTGCGGACGGTCCCAGTGGAACAATACATCTGATTTCTCTAGCTATCTTAAGGGAGCGTTCACTTTGGACAGTCCAGGTAGATACCTGCTCAGAAACTGTACGAAGCCAAGAAGCCGTTTCACATCTTCTTTTGTCGTTGGTTCTGGCATCTCATCGATGGCTTTAACCTTCTGGGGATCAATCTTCAGGCCCTCTGCGGTGAGTAAATGTCCTACGTAAGGCACCTCTTTCTGGGGAACTTGCATTTCTCCTTGTTAAGTTTTAAACCCTTTTTTGATGCTCTTTCCAGAAATTTCTGCAGTCGTTCATCATGTGTTGTTTCATCTCCTGCGACGATTACGTCATCCATTATGACCTCAACACCATCCAGGTCTTCAACCATCTGGTCCATGGTTCTTTGGAAGATTTCTGGGGCACATTTCACGCCGAAGGGCAGCCTTGTGAACCTGTAACGTCCAATAGGAGTGTTAAAGGTGCATAGATGCGAGGACTCTTCATCTAGCTTTAACTGACAGAAGCCGCTTTTGGCATCTAGAATGCTGAAAGTATTGGCGCCTTGAAGACGACTAGCAACTTCATCAACAGTTTTCATAGGGTAATGAGACCTCTTCATGGCAGCATTTAAATCTCTCGGATCAATGCACAATCTCACTGCACCACTGGGCTTCTGGACTACCACTAGTGAGTTCACCCACTCTGTCGGTTCCTCTTGCCGCACAATAACTCCGAGCTGTTCCATCCTTTTCAGTTCTTCAACAACTTTCTCTCTCTGAGGTACTGGTATCTTCCTTGGGGAATGTACAACAGGAGTAGCACCATCAGTCAGTTCAATGTGATACGTCCCAGGCAAGCATCCTAATCCTTTGAACAACTCTGGATAGTCATCTAACTCCACTGTTCTTGCAGGTGGTTTGCCGCCGGTTAGCTGGTGAACTCTCTTTAGTAGGCCAAGTTTGACACAGATGTTTCCACTGAGGACTGATTCTACTTCAGATTCTACAACAAAGAACTTGACATTTTTGACATTATCTTTGTATTTCGCACTCAACACAACTTCTCCACAAGGTTTCAGTCTGTGCTTAGAGAAGGAAATCAACACAGTGTTCGTAGTTTTCAGCGGGGCTAGTGGTCTTCGCTTGAGATTGTTGTAAGTGCTCAGTGACATAACATTGGCTTTTGCACCACTATCCAGCTGGAAGCGAACTTCAGTATCCTCCACCTCAATGACTTCGTAAAACTGTTCGTCTTCTGGGACACAGCTTGACTTAACTGAGTAAAAAAACAACGAATCATCGCTTTCTTCATTGTCAGAGTCCCCTTCTGGTTCCGTGTCAGTTTCGGCTACTTCTTGTAACTGATGAACCTCTTTTGACAAACAGACTTTTGAGAAATGATTCATCTTTTTGCAGTATCCGCACTGCTGCCCCATTGCTGGACATTTCTTGTGTGTTTTATCGTAACCACATCGTCCGCATTTGATTATCGGTTTCTTGTGCTTCGATTCGGCATCCTTCGTTTCGGCGGTCTCAATTGGTGCCTTCCCTTTGTTTTTGTTTGAACGCGGTCGACGATTCCATGGGGGACGTTTTTCCTGATTCAGGGTATTGACGGTTGGGTCTTCGTCGCTGGCAATCCTTTTAAAACTGCTGAGGTTTGTTTCGTAATTTCGACCAATTTCGATGGCTTTTTCGCATGTCAGCGCGTCAGCTTCGTCCAAGCACTTCTCACGCACTTTGGGATGTTTACCACGAAAAACGATCGCGTCTCGAACCATTCGTTCTTCTTCTTGATAGCCACAGTCTTTCACTAAAATCTTCAGATCTGTAACAAAAGAGTCAAAGCTCTCATTACCTCCCTGACGTCTTTCGTTGAATTAATGTGAATAATGTGGTTTTCTCGGGGGGCGCAATACTGTTCGAATTTCTTCAATACGACATTCAATTTCGCTGCATTTTCGGGTTTTGCGAATGTGAATCCTTCGAATACATCCAATCCTTTATCGCCTACCCACAGCTTCAGGTAGCTCACCTTCACGCTCTCTTCTTTCTCGTGCAACGGACCCTCGAAAATACATTGTGCTTGTCGGTTGAAACGGCGCCATTCTTGATGCAAATCTTGAGCAGTCCACGATATCTCCGGAGGTTTGAATTTCGCCATTGAAGCTGTTTTCACGATCGCTGTGAGTTCTGCGTTCTATTTTCAGTTAACGTTTTCTCTTGATGGCGTGTTGTGGCGTGGAAAAGAAACCACTTCTGACACCATGTAAGATCAAGCATTCAAAGATGGCTGACAACTCCAAGTGTGTTTATTCCATGTGTCTCGTCACGTGAAATACATTGACTGACTAGGGAGGGAGAGTAAACTGACATTTATGTCACACCGGCCAGAGCCGGAGCCGCAGTGAAACATTCTGAAATTGCCGTCCTCTCACACGGGTTGGCCAGTGGCCCCAAATCACTTTCAAAAGTTTACACTTTACACTGACTTTAAAACGTTATTTTGAAGAAAATATAATGCCTTGCAAGTTGTTTTCGTGGTTCCCAACACGGTTGAACATTGGTTAAAAATGTGCCTTTTTTCCATAACCCGTGACATCTTAAAACAACGACGAACTGAAGGGTTTACAATACTTTCGACGGTTGTAAACATCGGCTGCCATTTTGAAAGCCTTTGGTTTTGTGTTCAGCTTACATAACAGGATTTTCTTTCACTTAGAAGTCCGCTGTTCTGTTGTAAGAGAGGTTTCGAGTTTGTTTTTTTGAATACTGTGACTTCGCGTGACTAAGTGGTGTGAAAATAAGACTATTCATTGCGTAATCACAAAATAACAAGACAACTTAGGTTATCCTTCTTTTAAACCTGCTCTTTGTTTAAATATGTGTTAGATATTATAATTTCACTGCTTAAAAGTAAATTCTACCGTTTTTCAGCAATTTTAGTGAGAGAAAAGAAAAATTACGTGAGCCCTCACATTGAGTCGCTGACTGCATGAAATTGTTCGCCATGGAAGAAGAAATTCACAGAGACAGAAACGCTTTGTTTCGTCCGGTAAAAGCGAAAAGACGACTTAAAGGACATTACATCGAAGCTGAACGAGTGCAAATGAAACAACTTTCAGCGGGAAAATTGTGCCAAGGGTTCTACACTCTGAAGGATAAAAAACAAGGTCAGGGTCAGCGGAAAATAAAGTGGTGGTTCGGGAAGTAAATCGCAAAAAGCAAGTTGAGTGATGTAAAAAGCAGAAAAAGCAGACACTGGACAAAAGTGACATTTTTCCGACGAAAGTCAGATTGTGATCGGACCAAAACAATCGTTTTTATATTTGGCGCAAAGACGACGAAAAGTACAATCGACACCCGTAGTTAGTAAAAGATGGAATGACCTAAAATAATCTAAAATGATCTAAAATGACCTAAAATGATCTAAAGTGATTTAAAGTTTATCTAAAGTTTATGCGATGACGATCTTCGGGCAGGATCATCGGAAATCTTACATGATAACCACTCGTAACCTTCGGAAATCATCGCCTACAACCCGAAGCTTCACAAACCCTCGTCAATCCTCTCGAAACTATCGTTTTTCATCGGTTAACTGTCGGGAATATCTGATTTATCTTCGGTTATTAATGCAAATACCACCCATGTTTTGGCTGGTGCCGCTGCGTGACAACTAAACAAAACGTCTGCTAAGTTTGCGGTGATCACGAGCATTCTTTGATTTGTAATTCGTTCTACTAGGTTGTAATGCTTTTCTGACCAACGTGCAACTGGTTGTAGATCACTTTGGATCGTTTACAATCAATGCTCTACCGTTTCTTAGTCGGTTGTTGATTACTTTAGGTCGTTTTAGGTCGTTTAGGTCATTTTAGATCATTTAGATTATTTTAAGTCATTTAAGATACAACTTTAGATCATTTGAGATCTTTTAGGTCATTTTAGGTCATTTTAGATATCATTTTAGGTCATTTTAGATCATTTTAAGTCTTTTAGTAACTACGAATCTACACCTCACCAATCCTCGCTCTGAGCACAAGATAAGTTTGATGATCTGGGGATGTATTTGCCATGATCGTGTTGGAACTTGACTGCTGCAGAAGGCAACAGTTACTCCACTAAGTACATTGACATCCTTGACAAGAATCTGTTGGCAGTAATAGTATACTTTGAAGATAACGAATACTTGCTCATGGATACATACATACATACATACCTCTAGTAATTTGGGTGATAAATATCGCATTTTCTTTAGCACACGATACTAACTACTTAGTGATTTATGTGTCTTCTCTAGCTGATCTCTCCGTGTCAGTTTGTTGTCGATGACCACACCCACTAATTTTGTTTTCATTGTGTAGTCGATTTGCGTACCCCCGTGCGTCACAGGCAAGAGTGGGCCCACAAACTGATCATGTTGGATGATCATTACTTCAGACTTTTCAGCGTGCAGAATCAGCTTATTTAGTCTGCAGAAAGCGCAGATCTCTTTTAAGAGGCAATTCAATTTCATTGTAACATCATCAGGATTATCTCCAATTAGAAATGCAGTGGTGTCGTCTGCATACAGATGTAGCTCTCACCTTGTGTTATGCAATCGGGGAAATCGTTTACATAGATCGATAAAAGCCTAAGCCCAACTAACGAACCTTGTGGGACGCCGTATTTAACTCCTAATACAGGTGATTTTACTCCATTTAGTTCAACAAATTGGTGTCTATTTGATAGATAGCTATTCAGCCATTGGGAAAGATTGCTGTTACGTCCACATGCCTACAATTTATGAGACAAGATTGCTGGTCAGACCGAGTCAAAGGCTTTGCGAAAGTCTATGAATATAGCGCCGATAACTTTTCCTTGATCGATATGATGATTCCAGGTCTTAGTAAGGTATAGTAGGAGAGACTCTGATGATATACCCTTCCTATAACCCCACTGGTTGTCATGCAGTACCTTATTCAGGTGCGGGTCAATGGTATCACAGAAGACTGATTCTACTACTTTGCTCGGTATACTCAACATAGTCAGTGGCCTGTAATTCCCACGGTCTGCACAGTCTCCACCTTTGTATAGTACTTTAACTTTACCAATCTTCCACTGACTTGGATATTTACCTTGCTCGTAGCTCATTTTGATTAAATTTGAGATGCCATAAGCAATTTCCTTTGAAATTAAATGACAATGCCTGTTCACAGAGCTCTTGCTGTGGAAATTACAAACATGAAAATGAAATAACCTCCATTACGTGGCCAGCACATTCTCCAGATTTGAATATAAAAGAAAATGTCTGGCTCTAAATTAAGAGACAATTACAAAAAATCCACAGCAAATATTGTAACCAAGAATGACCTCTCCCGTGCGATACAGAGTGTGTGGCAACAGATCGATTTGCATATACATAAGGTAGCTTTACCACTCCATTCCTGATCGACTTGACAACGTAATTAAAATGAAGGGCCAATACACTAAATATTGGGGTAATTGCAAGTCTAGATGCGTATCCAACTGTGCTAAACCGAGCGCGAGGAACAACGCAAACAAACGCCGCCATATTGAAAGTGAGGAATAGTTATGTCTCTTAAAGCAGCACTTTAAGGATAGTCCGAAGTACTTATGTTGATATTGTTTTGGTGTTGACCACATTGACATTTACTGTGCTTTAATCACTTCTTCAGTTTCAGCGGCAGAGGCAAAATTCAAGTGCCACAGCAAGATAGACATGGCGTTCCTTTTGGATAGTTCAGGGAGTATAACTAGGCAGCAGTTTGAAATTGCCAAGAAGTTTGCGGCTGACCTTGTAAAGCATTTTGACATTTCAAAGGAGAAGACAAACGTCGCTGTGGCGACGTACAGTCAGTACGCCCGCACTACAAGAACATTTGAAAATCATGCATCTCAGAAATTGGTGCTAAAAGCGATACGGGGACTTAGCTACGAGGGCGCTGCCAGCAGACTCGACCTTGGGTTTGACCTTGTACGGTCTACTCTGTTTGATACACAAAAGGGAGCAAGGCCTACAAACAAAGGTAAGTACCTCGCTTTCGAGAGTTCCCTCGTTTACCTTGGTTTTAACTATGTTATGAAGAACGTAAACTCAGAAAGAGAAACATTCTCCTTGTTCAATCAATGGAAAGAATTCGAGAAGTCGATAGAGAACTCATTCTTGTCCTTCATAATAATAATACAATACATTACAATAATTTATCTGCATTTCCTTTTGAAATAAGGTTACAAGAGATCTATATATATATTTTTTCTTTTTTTATAATAAGATATCAAGTAATTTTGAAATTTGTATATAGTTTAGGAAGGAAATGCCTAGTGCTAAAATGAACCCTAAGGTTTTCGAGTTCAGCCCTAGGCTTGCCATGTTGTAACTTTTGTAGCGTACACTCACACAAGTGTTTAGCGAAGGCAAAATGAAATGAAATAGCAAAAAAGCGAAGAAAGAGCAAAAATGCATGCAAGGATTGAAAGCAAAAAAAAAAGCATAGCGCTACAGCAATCAAGCAGCTATAAAACTATAAAAAAGAGAGAGAAGAAGGATAATCCTATTTTGAAATTATCTTTAAGAATAAGATTGCTTACGTAGTAAATGCTGTTAACTTGTTTACTAAAACAGTTTGAGCTAAGGTTTTTGAGATCAGTTGGTAATTCTTGCCAAAGTTCAGAGGCCAGTGAAGCTATAGTCTGTTTTCCGATATTAGTTCTTGTTTGTACTTTGTGTATGTTATCTTTAGAGGCATATCTCGTGTTATAGGAGTGAATATCTTTGGCATAGGTTAAAGAATGTGTATGTGTATGAACTTAAATGCCTGAAATTTAAAAGTGTTTTCTATGGTCAGTATGTCTAGGAGGTTCAGCAGTGGCAAAGCACTTTCGGTGTCTTTTCCATATAAAGTAGCAAAAAAGATAGTTTTGGCAATGTGTTTTGTTTTACTTGGAGCTTTTTTAGGTTGGTTTTATAGGCACTGCCCCAGGCAACGATCGCGTACGAGATGTAGAGGTTTATTAGGTTAAAATATATTTGACGTAGTTGTAGAGGGGTTAGGTAGTGCCGCAGTTTGAAAAAGATACCAGAATAATTCCTTGCAACTCAAGAGCAGACAAATGAAATGTGATGTTTCCAGTATATTTTATCATCAATAAACACTCCAAGATATTTTACGTGGTCTTTTCTTTCTAAGGG
>OX419340.1:20029479-20046979 GCA_948470475.1 Galaxea fascicularis | reverse complement strand
CCACATCATCCATAGCACTTTGATGCTTCCACAGATTATTAGAAGTCATATTAACCCCATAAATCCCGAATTCCTTAATTCTGTAATTATGTGGCGATAAATAGCCTACAGTGCTTGGCTTCTCTTTTTAAGGAGTTGCCATTAAAATGTCTGTCTTTCACGTGACCTGCATTGGCGGTTAAGGTTCACCGAACAAGCTCCTAAGCTTGAATCCGGTAGGCTTTAGATGGAGCAGGGAGGGGTAGTTGGCAAAGGCCTTGAAAGGCTACCGTATGGCTAGTTGCCTGAGGCTGCTGCAGTGTGGTGAGAGTGCCTGTCACTTGTGGACGTTCTAACCCCAATATCCTAGCTTAAACCTTACTATAATTCAAGGAACTTACCCAGAGGGCAAAAAGCAACTTACGTTATATGTCTTATATATGCAACCCCGACCATGCTATGGATTTCAGTCCACGGTTACCATTGCTTTTCCCTGGGGATGACAAATACCTTGGTCACGAGACATTCATTGTTCCTCTTAACGGAATGGGTATTCTGTTTACCAGCAGTGAAGAGAGTGGCGGTGTTTATGACAGACGGCTATAGCACTCGAGGTGTGGAGTTTACCAGAGATAATGCTGCCACACTGACCAGAACAAAAGGTGTCAAGTTATTCTCCGTTGGAATTTCCGATCGTATTGACAAAGCAGAATTGCACGCGTTGGCCAGCAAGCCATACAACACACATCAACTCGTAATACAAACTCCAGGAAATCCTTTCAACAAATATCAGGTGCAACGCTTTGCAAAGCAAATCTGTAGATGCGAATAGACACTGTGGAATATCAGCCTGAATTTCAGCTGACTTGAATCTTCGGACGCTTTCTTTCAAGATAGGGTCTTCAATACCAAGCTGAATAAACGAGCCAGTGACGATAACTACAAAAGGAAATTTATGCAATTTTCGACTCATTCTATTTTCAGCGCTAAAACGCTATAACGTTAATTTCAAACATTCAGCTTTAAGGGGGGACTAACTACAGACCGTCGTTGCTAAGGGATTTTTACGGATTGCACTTTGTACAACACGATTTTTTCGGAATTTTGCCACTATATTAGTGAAACGTAGGAAGGGGAACATGTGAATTTAAAAATTGTTATTACGCATACGCAAGTTGCCCGAAGCCCCAACCGAGAAAAATCTCTAAAACTTGAAACACAAGGTTTTTTTCAAAGCCTGTAGGCAACACGGCCAGTACATCCTTTTCATTAAGGAGACTCTTAATTGCCAGGTATTGCTCTTTCTTCAGATCAATTCGCTTTGAAGATCTTAAATTCAAAGACGAGATATCTTCATTGAGCTGAGAATCCATATTATCCGCGTTCACGGTCGCCATGTCGAATTGACTGAAATCCCTCTGCTCACTTATTTGACATGTGTCAAGTCGAATCGGCCAATCAGCAATTTACGTTCAGAATCTTAACGTAAATACTCAAATCGTACAAGGACCATTGCGGGTTCTCCTCTCTCTCGCCTGCCTCAATCCCCTAGCTTTTGATCGTGCGCCATTATATAGCAAATCTCGGAATAACCCATACGGAGAGCCTGTTTGCAGGCTAATTATTTTGCGAATCGGAGATATTCCTGCCTTCTTTACAAGTCTACGAAGGCAATAGGACATTTGCATGATGACGCCATCTGACTACAACTACCAGAATCCTTCAGGTTTTGCTTTTCTCGTGCTAATTAGAGCTATTGTTATTTTTACCCTGTTGGGATTACAAAATTTGAATTAGAAAGGAAAAACAAACTGAATTCTGGTAGTTGTAGTCAAATAGCGTCATCGTGCAAATGTCCTATCATTGCCGTTATGTACTTTAACACCAATAATGACGAAATGGTACGAATTTGCGTGCTTATGATGTCATAACTGTTACAGTAACGCGAACTTCGAAAAATCGATACGTAGAGTTTTGCACCTTGGTCGATATCCAGAAGTGTATGCCGCTCGAGTTTTGGACTTTTTTCTGTTCTAATCACTTGACTTACCAAATAATACGGTTGCCACTCAAAAATATTGCAATCCTGTTCGATTGTAAAAAGATAGCAATACAGTTTGTCTGTGCACGTTAAATGGTTTCCAAGACGTGAGTGTTGGGAACTGTCCATAGTAACAATTTTGTAGTTACGTTAGTTAGTCCCCTCTTAAAAGACGTGATTCAGGGTATACCTGGAGTGCCATTTGTTACAATTTCATGCCGTAAAAACAAAGGAGAGGGTATGTATTTATATTCTTTTCATTGATGTAACTTCAACTTTCATCAATTTGGTAAAAATAAAACAACCAAGTGTTAGAGCTTGAATAAAACACAAGGCAATTTTTTTTGTGAAAACTGTATAATGTACCATCATGGAGGCCGGGTTGGCGAAGTAGTAAGAGCGCTCGCCTTCCGCCAATGGGGTGTTTCCCGGGTTCGATTCCCGCACTCGGCGTCATAAGTGGGCTGAGTCTGTTGGTTCTCTTCTCTGCTCCGAGAGGTTTTTCTTCGGGTACTCCGGTTTTCCCTTCTCTCCAAAAACCAACATTTGATTTGATTTGGTTTGAATTTGAGAATTGTAAAGATTTCGAATTGTAAAGTGTATCATTGTAAGGCGCATTTGATCATATTCACATGCCAATTTGTTACGAGCTCCCATCACTCAATAAGTGGCAGACTCTGCTGATTGTTATACCAGATATTTTGCCAGAATTCAATGCTGGCAAAATATCTGGCATAACAACCAGCCAAACAAAATCATTACGAAAAAGCAAGTTAGACTAAACAACAGCGAACTGCATAGGCGACTGAAGGGCCAAAAGTGGGAACTACCTGTCAGTCACTTAGACACAATAGCCAGCCTCAAGTTAAAGAATCTGTTGGCTTCAGGTAGGACACTTTAGGACAGCTTAAATACAGCGAGCCGCTGCCCTCATCGACTGTTTTCTCCATTTTAGATGTTGAGTTTTGAGTTTTTGATTTGTTTCATTGTGTGTATTTTTATGTTTTTGAGTTTTGTCCGTGATCTAGGCACGAAAAACTTTTAAGTACGTCGTATATCTGTCGGTTTTGTTTGCTGCTTTCTTTGTTCGCCGTATTATTTTTTAATTTCAGTGAATCGTTGGTTAATTGTACAGTACTGGTCGTTTAATTGATTCTACCAGTCATTCGCTCGGCGCGATGGAAGTTTGTTTGCTAATTTACACGGAATAAACCATCAACACATATCAAAGTATTCGGTTGTCCTTATCACAAAGTAGAAACACTGGGTCTACAGAATCCGCATACTATCCATGGTGTTAAAGGAACAACCGAATGGACGCCTTACTGCGGGCATCGCCTACCTACTCCTCCAGGTTAACGAAATCACGAATCCACAAAAAAGGACTATCGGTCCATTAATTGCCTACTAATAAGGCATAAGATCCTCAAATCTATCATCACAGGAGGGCGCACAATTCCTAAAACAATGACAACTTAAAATCGCCTTCTAATCAAAGAAGGTCCTGGCGTGGAAGCTACAGGTTTAAGGACCACCTGATAACTATTAATACGATGGTTTAAAACCTTTCAAAAGCACGGATAGATATACAGAAAGATATTTGATCAAATACATCTCAAAATAAATAAACAAAGTATGCCCAATGTAATTTCAATGAAGTTAATCTCTGAAAATATGAAAGCTTCAGAAAAAGACCCGCACCGTCACTATTCAAGGGAAGCAAGTATAGCATCCACGCCAATTGGCTCTCGCTCACCTCAGCTCACTACTCAACCAGAACACCTACGAGTCTGAGGCTCTGCATGGATAGCTCTCGTTATGCACCAGCCAACTCCCTCTCGGGCATTAGTCGGGCATTTGCTCTGTTTTTAATCCCGGGGGTGGAGTATTTGAAAGTTTAATAGCTACTGCCCAAAGAGCCAGGTATTTGCCTGCTCCCGGGACGGCCTCGGGGCATATGACACTCAGCAGAGAACATTTGGCAGAGAACGAAATAATGACTTCCTGTGGGGATTTCACTTCAAATGAAGACAATTTTGTTGTCGAATGACTGATCAAATAACAGTTACAGAAGCTAGTAGATCATGTGGAAAAAGTTATGAGTGGCCAAATATAGTGCATTTATTTCTGATGCATTTGAGCAACATATGTAATCTGCTGCCATTCATTCATGTAAGCCATGAGCATTTAATAAAAATATGCTGGCCGGTTATTATGATCTACTATCGGTCTAACGCCCAGTGGGTTTTTCATGGGTTTCTATTAGCACTTTAATTTACACTTCAGAGTTAATTCTCTGTTCCACCACTTGCATGTGTTTATAGTGCTACGCGGCATAACATATATTATGATCTACTGATCCTCTAATTTCGCATTCAAAGTACGGGGAATATGCAATCTAGATTATACCTTGTGCAAGAAACGTTTAGTTATGAAACGCTATAAAACATACGCAAAATTTGGTTTGTTTTAATTTGTTTCAGTAGTAGTGATTAGCACTCTGAAAAGGCCCAGATGGAAGTACATGAAACAAACTCAACGGGCATGATAAAAAATATTGATATAATGTTTTCCAGATGGGTCCGCGTGTGGGGCATTTGCCTCCCTTTTCGGCTCCCATCCCATTACATTTGACAAACTTTTCTTCCCCCACCCCGGGAATTTGCCATTGTTGTTTAAACTGCTAATGCAGGGCGTTGGCCGGGTTGAGGGGGGGAGGGGGAGCAGGGAATGAGCACCGCTGGAATTGACTGGTTCATTAATTTCGAAATTGGCAGGATTGATGGGCTGCCAATTCCGGGTAGTCGCTAATATCGGGAAGCCGTTCTTCCAGATGCCTTCGAGTAAATGTGTAATTGAAGAAAGACCATGGTAAACTCAGCTGCAGACAAGCTTGATGCCACTTTAATTCTCTCTTTCTCGTTGATTATTTGGCGCTCTCCGTCATGCTTTCAGAGTAAAATATTAAGCTGTTCATCTGTATTGCGTTTTTGTTTCAACGATTTATGAAACACTGTTAGTTCATTCTTCAGGAAGACATTCTATATCGGGAAAAATCAAACCCTGTAGACCGGTACTTTCGGGTATTGCTTTATTTCATTTCAAAATAAATGGTATCAATCACTAACTGTAGGTTAACTTTCCGACTTTTAAATCTCAACATCAGAAACTGTTAGAGTCTGTTGACATATTCATACTTTTTCCGTTTAGGTCAGAATCCCCCTCCCCCCTCTCCGCTCCTTCAAGTCCACTCAAACTTTGGTGCCCGAAACGTCACCGCATTCCAATAGCTACAGTTTAGCACGTTAGTGACTCCCATTACTTGTACGTGAAGATATCAACGGTATCAACACAATTTAATGTTTTTTAATCGAAGAGAAAACCTTTATAAATCAAATAATGCTTTTCCTCCCTGTTCTGTTGCAACATCTGTATACTGTATTCTGACTTCAATATATTCAATATTCAGAACAGCATTACTTGAATCGCCGTGTAAGGCCACTATAATTTGAGTTTAATCTGCTGACCATCGGCTTCCCTTCCTTTTTACGTATGTGTTACCCTATTTTAATTTTCACTTTCAGTCAAAAATGCGCCGCACTAACGTCCAAAATGGATTCGCTTTACCGGGGAAAAAGTGAATATGTCGACGGCCCGTTATGTGCTTTGGTTGAGTCACAAATTTTCTAACATGTGTTGGTGACATTTTAACCTATCAAACCAAAATCGATGTTTGAATTTCAAATGATGCAAACAAAATGGTAATTCAGCCAATTTGTCTGCCAAAGTACTTTCAATAAACTACCATCTGAACCAACACCGCCCATTAAAGAAAAGTGCCTTGTTCGATTTGTTTTGAACATTTTAGGGTGTCATTTTTGTGATCTATAGAGGACAGAAAACTGCCGTCGATTTTCTTTTTCAAAGTGACCGTGACAGAGTGAAAGCATAAGCCATGAATCAATCTTTAATCTTTAATCATTATTTATACACGTAAAAATCACCAGGTACAATAAATGCAATGAGGTGTCTAACATCCTAAAAACCTAAAATCCTAATCAAAATTCAATATTATATTAACTTACAACAATATGCTCCTTATAAAGCTGATTTCCATGAATGCCGTGTGTTTAAAAATTATGATATAGAAGTGGTTTAAATTGATTTAATGAACGAGACTCTCTAATGTTACAGGGTAAGCTGTTCCAAAGAGTTGCGCCGCTGTAACTAAAACAATTTTTATATAGTTAGTTCTCGGAAAAGGAACAACAAGTTTGTGCTGTATTCCGAGGTAGAGGGTTTAACGCTAGTTAGCGACTAGCTAAACAACTACACTTGAAGCCATGTTGATTAACTTCAAAAACAGACCACGAGGTGTGAACCTTTTATCAAACTGCGCATGCGACATGTATGTAACATCTCTCCCCCCGAATGGGGAACAAGTCGCAATAAAGCTAAACTAAGTACAATACAAGAATAATGTCACAACTAGACTTCCCGTCTATGAGTCTCTTAGGGCGTTCAATTTCTCTACTGGATCTCCGTAAAGGGGGTTTGTCAACCGCCTCCACTGGAACAGTGGTGTTTGCCTCTGGTTGCTTACCCAGATGCCTACCTCTTGGGCTGTCTGGTGGAGGAGTGGATTCAGGGATCTCACTGGTCTCCTCCATAATTTCCCTACTAGGCACGGAGAGGCTTTTCTCTACCGTTTCCTCTGTTTCCACTGGAGGCGACTGACTTGTACAATCCATTACCCTTGCACCGCCATTTTCTTTCAGGCGTGGAAACAGCTGATTAGCATGACACCTAACGTATCTCTGGTCCCTTAAAAGCACAACATATGTGACAGATCCCTGCTTGTCAACCACCTCCCCGGATAAATGCTTAGCTCCCGGTCCATAATTACGTTAATAACATTGTCGCCTAATTCGAAATAACGGGGGCCTGCCTTTTGGTCAAACGCCTTTTTCATTGTTTCTTGTTTAGTCTGCACTTTAGCATGTACAGATGGAAACACTGCCCCTAAGGGAGTTTTAATCACGCTGCCCATTAATAGCTGGCATGGTGGCAGACCCGTGGTGCTGTGGGGGGTGATATGCTGTCTCAAGAGAATGCGAGCAATTTTGGTTGTTAAACTACCAGATTTCATTTGTTTAAGTTTAGCTTTAAATGTCTGAACAGCACGCTCGGCCAGCCCATTTGAGGCTGGATGGAATGGGGCACTTGTAATGTGCGTGATGCTGTTTCTATTGCAGAAATTTGCAAATTGCTCACTTGTAAAACAAGAACCATTGTCTGATACCAGTGTATCAGGCACACCATGTGTAGCAAACATGTGGCGTAGTCCCTCAATAGTGGCCTCTGAAGTTGCAGTGTGAGTGACTGCTATTTCCACCCACCCACATCCTACCAAAAAGTGGTTCAGCATAATCCACATGTAACCTTGACCACGGGGACGTTGGGTACTCCTAGGGATGCAAAACCGTTTTAGGTGGTACATTACGGGATTCCTGGCATGATTCACAAGATTTAACCATTTGTTTCAGGACTGTATCTATACCTGGCCACCAAACCAAACTCCTAGCTACTGCTTTCATGAGTGTAATGCCCGGGTGGGTGTCGTGTAGTTCTGCCATGATTTGCTCACGCTTCTTAGGTGGCACCACCACCCTACACCCCCAAAGTATGCATTCCCCCTCAACACTTAACTCATCCTTCCTACTGAAGAATGGCATTATTTCTGGGGACCAAACAGAGGGCCACCCTGTCAGGATATAGTGCCCAACCTCTGCTAGTGCCTTCGTTAATCTGTTGGGCAGTTACAGGATCTTTGTCAGTAGTTTCCATAAGGTGTATAATGTCAGCTGGGATTGCAGTGTCTTTGGGCGCCTTAGCTAGGGGTAGCCTACTGAGGCCATCTGCATGGCCATTTTCCTGTCCAGATTTATGTTTCAAAGTGTAATTATATGCTCGGAGCATAATGGCCCATCTTAAGATTCGAGGGGAGGCTCTTTCAGGTAAAGATTTGGTCTCCCCAAACAATCCCAATATTGGTTTGTGGTCAGTATAAACAACAAAGTGTTTTCCATAGACATACTGATGGAACTTCTTTGCAGCAAAAGTAAGTGCAAGGGCTTCCCTATCTATTTGACTGTAGTTTTTCTCAGCAGGGGATAAGGATCTGGAGGCCATAACAACTGGACGCTCTGTGCCATCTGGCATGATGTGATACAAAACAGCCCCAACTCCCTTAGTAGAGGCATCACAGGTTACTATCATTTCCCTGTTGGAGTCATAATGAGTTAGCATCCCTGCTGACTGTATAAGGGATTTCACTGCAGAGAAGGCAATTTCTGGAATTGTACTCCCCTCCGCAACAAATGGTGAATGGGTTCTAGAGTTTCAGACAAGTTAGGTAAAAATTTCCTATAGAAATTTACATGTCCCAGGTAGGCCTGCACTTCTGAAGTGTTTGAAGGCCGGGGCATTTCCAAAATAGCCTGAATTTTCTCCTGCAATGGTTCAATGCCCCTGTCAGATATCTTATGCCCTATATACGTCATGTAGAATTGGCATTTCTTTTCCCCAAGTTTCAGGCCCGCGTTTTCTAGCCTATTTAAGACTTCATACAAATTCTGCTTGTGCTCAGCTGTTGTTTTCCCTCTGATGAGGATATAGTAAAGGAAAACTAGGACACTGGGAATCCCTGCCAAAATTGATTCAATTGACCGTTGGAAAATGGATGGGGGCACTCTTGATTCCATAGGGAATACGCCTACACTGGAACAAGCCTCTGTGAGTGTTGATGGTTGTGTATTTACGCGAGTCTTCATCCAGTTCATCTTGTGCATATGCCTTAGACATGTCTAATTTGGAGAAAACAGCCCCCCCCCTGCCAATGCTGCAAACATATCCCCAACCCTGGAGAGTGGGTGATGATCTAAGTGAGACACCTTATTAACTGTGGTTTTATAATCGCCACAGAGTCTTGTATTCCCATTGGCCTTACGCACAGGGACAATCTGGGATGCCCACTCAGAGAACTGGACAGGTTCTATAACTCCCAAATTCTCAAGTCGACCTAGTTCTGCATCCACAAGCTCTCTCTCCGTAAATGGGATGGGTCTTGCTTTTTGTTAAATGGGTACTGTGCCTTCCTTGACATGTATTTTGGCCTTAACCCCCCTAACTTTCCCAACCCTGGTTCAAAAACTTTGGGGAGGTCGCTGACCGGGTTTGGGTTGTTTTCTAAATTAGGCTTAATAGCATGTACCTGACCAGATTCCATAATCTCTACCCAGTCTAGCTTGAGCTTACTGAGGAGGTCTCTAGCTACCAAGCAAAGTAGGACCTTCATGATCTACCACTAACACATTGTTCATAGCTACCTGTCCCTTATATGTAAACTGTCCTAGGAATGCACCCCTAGTCTTGATGGTCTCCTTGGTGTAGGTACGAACAGGCTTACGGTTGGGTTCCAGCTTGATAGTGTTCCCTGTTGTCTTTTGCAAGTTATCAAACTTCTTCCTGCTCATTACTGTACATGATGCACCAGTGTCTACTTCCATCTTGATGAGTTTGCCTTGACACAAAACGTCCACCATATATGGGGCACCCGCTCTCGGTTCTTCATCGGTGCAAAATACTGTATAGCAATCCTCCTCACCGGAAGCTTCCTCAAGAGTGCCATTGGGTTCAACCTCAATGTTTTTGACTAGTTTGGAGAAGCATTTAGCACTCGTGTGGCCCCTGAAACCGCAACGGTCGCATGTCAAGTACTGCTTCCGTTTGCAATCTCTAACAAAATGCGGGCCACCACATCTGCTGCAATCCACCTTCCTGGTTGAATAGTTGTTCCTGCGGTGTTTTTCTGTTACTTGCGGCGGGCAACTCTGACCTCTATCAAATTTTAGAACTTCTCCTACGGGATCTACCGCATGAACCGTGTCCTGGGGCTGTGTTGGTTCTGGGTTGAGGGATCTGGCATTCAGGTTTGCTTTCTCAACTGCCAAGGTAATCTGTTCAGCTTTCTCCAATGTCAATTTATCCTCCTTAATTTCGAAGAATCTGTCTCTCAGCATTTCATTCAAGTTTAAGAATTGGCAGTGTTCACTAAGTTTCCGAACTTCAACCAAGAACTCTGCAATCGACTGGCCGGGCTTTCGTACACAGTCGAAGAAATTCGATCTTGCGAAGATGTAGTTTAGTTTCGGCGATAGGTGATCTTTTACCCTTTTAGTGATATCTTCCAGTGTAGTGGTTTCAGCTTTAAGTTCCTCCTGACCAAAGAGGTTTCTAATGAGCTTGAACATGTCATTACCCACTGAAGCCAGAAGAATTGCCTTCTTTTGCTTTCCGTCTGTGATTGCGTTGGCGCTGAAATAATACTCCATTTGTTCACAGTATTCGGTCCACCCCTGTCCTGTTGAATTCAAGTCGAATTCATTTAGTTTTCCATAAGTGTTTTGAGCCATTTTTTCGTTCGTCGCCACTCCTGTATTCCGAGGTAGAGGGTTTAACGCTAGTTAGCGACTAGCTAAACAACTACATTTGACGCCATGTTGATTAACCTCAAAAAACAGAGCACGAGGTCTGAACCTTTTACTAAACTGCGCATGCGACATGTATGTAACAGTTTGTTAACCGAGTCCCTCAGATAATAGTTTGATTCATTTCGCGTTACAAATTTAGACGTGAGATATTCGGGAACCAGACCGTTCAAAGACTTGAAAACCTTTAGAGCTTTCTGAATTTGACATTGAGATTGCAAGTCTTTCCAGCAAAGTTTGGGAAAAAAGGAATTGACATCAACGTCATAGCTCGATGAAGTTTTACTCATGCAGCACGGTTTTGTAGCTTGTTAGATAATGTTTTGCCACAATCACCCCAGACTAGGCTGCAGTAATCAAAGTGAGATTGAAAAAGTGAGATGTATATGTGAAGTAAGATGAATTGAGGCACAAATGGCTTAAATCGCTTTAAGGTTCCAATGGCGGAAGTGATCTTTTTACACAGTTTATTTATGTGGGAATGTTACGTTAGATATTCATCGATATATATTCTAAGTATTTCACAGAGGAAACTTGTTCAGTCGGAACATTGTCAATGGAGAGTTCGAGTGTATAAGATGGAGTATTTAATCTTTACCTGGACTGGCGATCAACATAAATTCAGTTTTTGTAGCGTTCAGAATAAGTCTGTTAGACACAAGCCATTTGCTTAGCTTTTCGAGGTCGTGAGATAGACTAGACTGAATTAGATGCAAATCTGAACCAGCATAAGTAATGTGGGTGTCATCAGTATAGATTCTTGGTAAGCTGAACGATGGATGGTTAGGCAAATCTTTAATATAAATTAGAAATAAAAGAGGGCCAGGGTCGTTCCCTGTGGCACACCACATTTAGGACTGACGAAGTCAGAGAGACAAGCGTTAACGTGTGTGCGATTCGTTCAATTCCACACCAATTCATTTTGGTTAGTAGTATCTCATGATCAACGGTATCGAATGCCTGTCGAGAAACACCACGGTATTTGGGTAGCCGCGATCGATTTTAATTAAATGCCCAGCTGCCGATGGCTTCAAAAAGAGCAGTAACAGTTAAGTGTAGAGACCGGAAACCAGATTGTTGTTTATAGATGATATTCGCTATTTAAGAAGTTGTATAACTGATCGCACATAATTCCTCTCGAACACTTTGGCGATTACGGAAATGACTGAGACAGGTCGGTAGTTATTTAAATCAGATGACTCGCCCCGTTTACTTTGAACAACTGAGTCACTCTCAGTCACTCTAGCACATTTTCAGTCGTCAGGAAATATGCCAGACATCAAGGATCGGTTCCGAATCAACTTGGCGGAGATATTATCTATCCCTGTAGCTTTAATAATTTAGGTTGCGACAATTTATATAGATGGGCAAAGACAACACTGCTAGTAGTTGGACGAAAATAGAATTTGTTGTAATTTTCAGGAATATTGTTTAAATAAATCGACTCCTCTTCAGACGCTAAGGGTATTTCGCGGGCTAGTCTGGGCCCTATAGTTGAAAAATGTTCACTAAGACGTTGGAAATCTCGTTAGAGTTACAGACAAAGGCGTCCTTTACTTTCACCTTCTTTACTATCTGGTTGTTCTGGCGCCGAGACATGAGGTTCGTAATAGTTTTCCAAGTCATTCGAGCGTTTCCTACGGATTGAGTAGAACGTTTGTGATAATAGGATGGCTTGTTAATTCAATTTCGTAACTTTCTGTAATTCGCCCGGCCTTGAGAATACTTTGTTCTTTTTGCTTTCTTTTAGTAGCATCGCGACAGCGCATACCTTTCATCAAGGTCGAATTAATCCAGGGTGCTTTGCTCAATTTAGTACGTCTAGTTCGATGTGGAGTATGTGAGTTAACGACGCGCAAAAGAGTTGTTTTTAAGTTAGACTATGCCAAATTTGGATCTTCAAATTCATCGAAGGACCAGTCTTGTTGAGAGACTTCATTTCGAAAATTTTCGTGATCAAAATTTCGAAAATTTCTGTGAGATGGAAAAGTGTCCCTTAGATGGTAAATTCGAAGATAGTTTTCGATAAAGTATGATCGCTGATGGCAATATGGGAGACTCCGAAACAGATTACCTTGTCATATAGATCAAATCAATTAGTGTAGATGAGGATTCTGTAACGTGAGTTGGTTTGTTTATTAGTTGTTTGAACCCATATAAATCCGAAATCTCTAGTAAACAACAAGTGTTTGCAGCAGGTGTACGAGAGGCCAAATTACAGTTTAAGTCACCTAACAAATATCACTGAAGGTCGAGAGAATCCAATTTGCCTACAAATGACTCATAACTAGAAAATAAATCGGTTGAAAAACAGGGAGGCCTTTACCATGTCGCTACCAGAAATGGCTTTGAATTCGGTTTACGAATTTCTATAGTTAAATTTTCGAGATTCATTACGTTTAGATCGGAGCGCACTACATAAGAATTGGAAGACTTAATATAAAAACCGCCTACCCCTCCAACATTTCTGTCACGTGGAATAAATTCGTAGCCTGAGATATGGAGTTCGGAACTATTTATTGATTCGTCAAGTTTGGTTTCGCTAATTGCTAGAATATCAATTGAAAACTCAGCAAGAGGGGCTGTAACTTCGTCAACATGTTTGACGAGGCTGTTAATGTTCAAACAGGTCATTTTGAAACCACGTTTGGCTGGTAAAAAATTGGATACGTTGGAAAGACCCGAACTACCTGAATGAACCCCGTTTTCAACTGATTCTGGCAGCGTTCGAGAAGCTAGAGAATTATCGACATTCATGGAATTAGGAAATCAATTAGATCTCAGAAAATTTACAAAAATTCTTTTGCAATAGCTCGTTACCTTCCCTATTGAGGTGCAGTCCACCTTTGTTAAGTCCTTTTGAACTGATGTTAGTATGGCTGATGGGTTTCCAGTTATTTTGCTGGCAAGTGACATTGTTTTACGCCTTTGTTTACTACTTTGACGGCATCACCGTAATCAACCGCAAAATTGCGTCAGGTTGAGAATGGTTTTATAAACTATAAATATTGCAAACTGCAAATCCTGATCACAAGTCGTGAGTGGTATTATTTTTGACATCACTGATAATAGTGATAACATCTGACAAAGAAATGGATTTCTGAAGAAAACAAAGAACGATGCATATGTTTCTTCGACGTTTCTTGGAAATTGGAGAAATAAGACAACTAACAAACATATCTCGTACTGAGTAAGCTAGAAAAATTGCTAATCAATTTTGACATAAATGTCCGTTTACCGAAGACGACAAAGAGAATATATACAAACCTGCTCACAGTTTATAGGTTGGTCAACAATCACTTGTCGCGCAGAGCTACATGATAGCCGTCATTTCATACAAAATCGTTGCTTTACTAAGCAGATACAAACCTTAACTGCCTTGATAGTTTTTTTCTATTACTTCCCATGTACACCGAGGAAGATTCTCCAAATTAAGGATTCCTGTCAGCACATCATTCATTTACACAGCAACGTCCTAAGACATAGCACGATTCCAACCTTGGCAACTGAACCACACGAGCTTTTCCTGCTCTCGCAGACCCTCACAATATGAATGGTAATTAAAGAACTGAAAAAGCCGATAATTAATTTACGTGTTAAATAGTAACAAGATTCAGTGGCTGCTGCATCGCTGTCAATCAGTCAACACGCGGTCAATCAGAGTGATCGCAATCCATAGGTTTATTGTTATTATGTTTTCAACAGTTTCTTTAGTCTAGTTCATGGTGTGGTGACTGCGCAAACGTTTAACCTTATCAGGCGTTTGCAGCGGAGTAGTCCCTTCATTTCGTTACCTTTGTAGTTTGAACGGTGAAAACCACGAAGTAGTATTGACATGGTTGGAATTTCCAAAAGTATCGTTTTTGAGGTCGCATTATACTCTCATCTCATTCTACTTTTCGTGATCATTATCTAATTTGACATATGACATATTATAACTAGGAGTTTCAATGTGAAAATGAGTGCTGGCGAGGGGAAAGTGGTGATTGGGATAGAGGAAAGGTTAAATTAGTCCAAGAGCGCCGGGTTACTCCCTTAATTTAAAACAAGAGAGGGTGTTTGGAGAGGAGAAACGATGGGAACTGTTTTCGCACTAGCTTTAGTTTTTCCTTTCGTTGCGAGTAACACCGACTACCAATAGCCAGGAGTGTCTTTTGGAATGTTTCTACAAGAATTGTGGCATTTCCAAATACTCGTAATTGTATACTTATTGGAAGGGAATGTACTCGTCAAGGCTGAGCACAAAGAACAGTTCGGATGCCGCGTATCAAAATTATTTAATACATTTATCGATTCCAAAATATATGCCGTACGTCCCGACAGCCGTCGACGAACATTTTGATTTACAGGTCGAATATTTTGCCAGAATAGGTGAACGGTCGAATATCTTGCCTCAAGTTTTCCGAACTGCCAGCGACGCTTCCCCAGCAACGTTAACACGTGCAGTGGAGAATGCGTGTGGTGTTGAATGCGAAGAACAAATTATTGATTCTGACGTCACATAATAAAAAAGCCAAATTGCGCATGCCCCGGATCTAACATGCAAAAAAATCTCGAATTTTCAGCGCTTACATGTTATGAAACACCGCTGACCCTCTCAAATAGTGTGCTGGCTTGCTAAGGCTCGCCAGCAATTAACTTATCGTTATGACGTCAAGTCAATTGATGATATGAGTCACGGGCAGTTTTGCTCGATTTGAAGTCAAATACGAGAAGGGCGGTATCTTGACAATATACAGCGTTAGAACAGAAACATTGCCTCTCAAAGGTACATATTAAGCAAACCCAGATTTGGCTTTCTCGTTCTGCAAAGCTATCAAAACATGACCTAAGAAGTCCAAAGAAAGTATAGTTAAGGTGACATTTAATGTAATCAAGGCTTCATGAATTCGGTTTTCAAAGTTTTGCGTTGTCGACGCCTATTTTTCTGGGCAGAACATCAGAAACGGAAAAAAAATTTTTTCATTTTGAAAAGTAAGCACATCCACCTGGATCGGTTAAAGGCAGTAAACTAAACATTGCATAGACACGACTTTTCTTGGATAATTTTTATTGTGAATTTAACTTAATCCCTTCAAATCTTATTATGAAAATTTTAGAGCTTCTATGACGAATATGCTACCATTTTCTGTCTTCAGACTAACAGGCCAACCTTACAAAATGGCGCCTTTAACGGCGAGACGATCACATTCAATGACCGATGTGGACGAGCTCAAGAAACTTTATCGTGCGTCGATTGGTCACAATTTTCCAACACCTTTTGATATTTCTGCCGCAGTTGGTAAAAGGGAGAAGAAAGATATCTTTAAAATTCATAGACCAAACAGGAAATGTAATGCGGACACGATTCTTGGTTTCTTTAAGGTAAGAAAAATGTTCCTTTCTTGATTTGTCTCTTGAGTTCAGCATTTTGTAGTCCTTTTCAAATGTAGCCATCAAGCACTTTCAGTAGAGCCTTGCGCGCGCATCCGTAACAAGGGAAAAATATTGATTTTGTGATGACTTCCCCTGCGTTCTAAATAACAACAAGGTTGCGCTTACTTTGGGCAAATTTGAACTTAATAGAACACAGTTAGCCAAAGCTTCACACTAACAATGTTTCTTATGAAGTCGGAATTCGCTAATTTAATTTGTTCCTCAGTTTCCGGAACCAAGTCTGCATTTTGCCATGCTCAGTTACAGTGAAAAGTTATAAAATATTTTCGAAACAGTATTGAAAAATGTGAAGTGATCATACAAAATTTTTATATCCAGGCAAAACGTAAAACCGCTATTTCTCCGCCAATATTTAGTCTTTTTCAGTATTCTTTTTTCCCATTAGAGATCACATTTCGATCATAACTTTACCCTAAAAATCCAAATTTTAAGAACGGCACACGATCTGAGTGTTCGCAGACCGATCGCAGACTGTTAAAGGGACACAGTCATCTTTTGAAAAGCGTTTACCTCAACCCGAAATCAAAATTACGCGTCGTAGACATCGATAAAATCCGCTTTAATCGTGTTTTGTGATTCATCTGATCTTCGATTTTTTTTACTCAAAACCTGTTCCTGAATATTATTTTAGTCATCTTTTTAAATAATTTTATCGTATTTGGCTAAAACGGATTGAATCAAGTATCCAATGGAACATGAAAGAGGAGGGAAACGTGAAGGCGCCGGGTGGAAGAAATCGCCTGTATTAACGAAAATAACATAGGAGACCACAGGTGGCCCAAGCTCCTTGCGTAACAGCGTTATTATAAGAATTTGTATGGGAATATAACAATTGCCGGAGTGTACAGAATAATCCAAAATAAGGGGAAAATAATAAAATCGACTTTTCTTGTTGTGAGTATAACTTGTGTTTTTATGGTGTTTGAGGCGTTTCAGAGCGATTCTAGCGAGTTTTAGCGTCTCTGTGTTCCTCTCTAAATATAATTCTATATGGTGAGGAATACAGATAACCGCTCTGAAACGCCTCCAAACGCCATAAAAACACAAGTTAAACTCACAACAACAAAATGCAAGTGAATAATACATATGAAAGAAATCATATGTGAACTGCAGATATGAAATCAAATGAAGAATGATCGTCGCAGTTGTGATCGCAATTTTTGCAATTGCGTAAAGAAGCCTGAAAAAAAATCAGGACTTCAACGGGGCTTGAACCCGTGACCTCGCGATTCCGGTGCGATGCTCTACCAACTTAGCTATGAAGCCACTGACGTTGGGAGCAGGTCAAGTTTGGGTTCATATGTTGCCGTGAAAGATATATAGCATCGCACCGGAATCGCGAGGTCACGGGTTCAAGCCTCGTTGAAGTCCTGAATTTTTTTCAGGCTTCTTTACGCAGTTGCAAAAATTGCGATCACAACTGCGACAATCATTCTTCATTTGAAGAAAATGTAAGTCGATTTTATTTTTTCCCTTATTTTGAACTATTTGGTAC
>OX419340.1:19996979-20021979 GCA_948470475.1 Galaxea fascicularis | reverse complement strand
CATGACAGATAAACTAAAAGTAATTCTGATCCTCATAACAATTCGTGCAAGACAAAAGTTTTAAAAATAATTTTTTACCGAATATTATTTTTTTCTCTGCAGGCACAGATCCAAAAGTGAGAACTACCCAAGGCGATCAAAACGTGAGGCAGAATCGTGGGAGCTTCGCGAAACAAAAAGTTTGATGCTTCTATCTCACTTAACATCAGGTTTATGGCCCAAGGATTTTAAAGCTAAACCGATGGAATCAGATGTTGTTATCAAATTTCCAGAGAAATCGATTCTCTTGCTTGCACAAGAAGATAACGATCAAGTTCAAATGGACCTTTCAAGCTCCAGCGTTGCGTCTCCGAACTCTCAACAAAACATGCGCAGGTACAAAGGTGACAGTGGCGTACATATCGCTGACAATGCTGTGTTAACATGGAAGAGGGAAGATAACAGCATTTCAGAGCCCACCATCACCTGTGTCAGTGTACCATTTAATACCCAACCTCACATTAGACGCGTGGCAACCAAAGCCAGTTTGCAATCAAACTACATCCCAAGTTTAGAAAGGCTGACCGAGGAGCCATCACTACAACAAAAAGTTGGCGAGAAACAGAAGGATAGCAGTAGAGTGGCTCTGGCTGTCGAATTACCAAGTGCATGGCCACGTAAAGATATCGGCGAAGTTGTAGTCGGCCACTGGGAGAGAGGAGAACAACAACGAGCAGACACTGAACAGTTTGCTCAAGACGCCTGCAAAAGCTGCTCTTTTGAAAACAACGGACTCTCTTCATCCCGCAGTCTACTAAATCAAGTCACTGAGGAGGTGTTATATTCAAGAGATCATAAATTCTGTTACAGTCTGTTTAGAAGAAGCTTTCGCGATAGTGTAGCGTTGTCTTTAACCTTTAATTGGAATAATCTCCAATAGCGAGGCTAATAATACAATAATACAACTCAAGGGCTATTAATTAAGGATTATACATTACTCCAAATTAAGTGACTACGTTGTTTATATTACACAAATGGTGCTTTTTAACAGCTTGAAAGGGTAGTGGACACACCACTAATGAATTCAGAATAGGATGCCGAATTGGCAACGCTGGGTGGTAACGCATTCCATACTAGCATCGTTCTTACATAAAATGGGTATTTGTGAGCGTCAGCTGAAGAGGACGGTTGTCTGATCTTAAAGACATGACTTGCCCTTGTACGACTGTACACGGGCACTGCGGCGAACTCATAAGGAAAGGAGATGTTGACTTGTCCTGTGTGTATTTTAAAAAACATGAACACATCTCTTATGTTGCGTCTTGATTGCCGTGTAGACTATTAAGCCATGCGCTTGTACTCAGATAACCCACGGATGAGATCAAAACGTCATGACAACTTTATAAATTTCCTTGTGGCCGGTTTGGACAGCTACCACAAGTTTTACTGTAAGTAAACCTGAGATTAAGTTACAGCTTGACTAACATCTACCCAATATTTTTCTGCTTTGCCTCAGATCAGTGATGCGGATTTTGAAGAGCAGTCTAAATTGAAGTACCAGAAACGAAGAGTCACGATAGCGACAGAAACTCCTGCTATGCGGGAATTATCACCCCACTATGCCACTAAACTGGAAAAACAGGCATTCAAGAAAATCAGAGAGTGGAAAAAAGGATTCGCAATGCAGTTAGACCACGTTTTACAACAACGTAAGCTTCTTCCACATCATCATCCATATAACAAAATAAATAGTGTTGATAAATATAAATTCACCACTGACTGTCCCACTGCTATCCCTTACTGCGAGAATGTCGATACAAAAACGTCTTCATCCCCTGTAAAGCCTAGGCCTGCTTCCCAAGCTTTACAACAGGACAAATCATCAAATCAAAGGCAAATGATCAATGAGTTGAGGCGATTATCAGAGATATCAGCGGCGGGTATAAACGATATTCGTGACTCTGACAGAGGGAGCAGAATTCTAAGGGAAATAAAACAACAACGCAAATTCAGCAAGGACAATGGTGAAAATACGAAATTGATAGATAATTTGACGACTCGGCACAGACAGGAGGCTCGAGGAAATATCGATGATTTGTGTTCTCACATATCAGACTCTACAGATGGCAAGCGACCTCTAAAGCAGCAATTTCACAACCAGAACTTTGGTGAAAGTAAGAAATTGATGAGTGACTTGAGTTCTTGGCACAAACAAGAGACTGGACGAGTTGTTAATGATTTGTGTTCTTCTCCTTTGGAATCTCAAGAGGTCACTCGACTTCTATCCTCCCTTAAAGAAACCATCGATGCCATTTTCCTTACTACGATAAAGAGAATAAGTGAATTGGTCATTAATTCCACTCCCAGTAATGGCGGTGGAGATGCAGTGCATCACTGTGACACCCTTCAACAAGAGGCACTCCTTAGGCAGTTAAGGAAAACACAAGAGGAAAGACATGGCCTCAGTTTGCAAAATGTTGTTTTAAAGAAAGAAATAACTCAACTAAAGAGCAGGTTAGCAGAGCTGTGTCGACGAGTCACCAAGAAGAAGATGGAATCGTCTTGTGTGAGAAATGAGGTAGTGGATTTGAACAACCTCGATGAACTAATACACTTTGGAAACTTTTTTAGAATAGAAGAAGTCGAAAGACTCTTTGGCCATCTCAGGGAATTTGCTGTATATGAACCCAATTTAAAGGATATTGAAAGAAGAGTGTTCATCAGTGATGGTAAGAAACGTCATCATAATTTGACATTTTTGGGGGAACAGGGTTGGCGCAGTGGTGAGAACGCTCGCCTTCGTGTCCCGGGTTCGATTCCCGGACTTGGCGTCATAAGTGGGCTGAGTTTGTCAGTTCTCTACACTACTCCGAAAGGTTTTTCTCCGGGTACTCCGGTTTCCCCTCTCCTCAAAAACCAACATTTCATTTAAGGAGGCTCGAAAGGGTTTTTTTGTTGATGTAGTGTTTGCGAAACGATGAAAGATTGCAAAGAAAGATATTTAATGGTGTAGGTAAACTATATGTCTCCTTGGAACTCTATTGTTGGGCTATATTTTTAGGGTGCTTGTGACGTCATATCAGTTACCATGGCAACGCCTCAGGTCCGCAAAAAGGTCCTCTAAATGTCAGTTTTGTACATTATCTGAAAAAACTAATTCGGTGACCTATCGTTCTTATTTCTTTGTTGGAAAGCTCCCTAAATTCTTCAATTTTTTATGCAGTATGAAAAAAACTTAACTAGAAGAACTTAATACATTAAAAAAACGCGTTTTATGGCTTACAGAAATTTCTACTAGATAATTTTCCTCGAAAATGTTATGTTTGAAGTGCCACCGTGAATGAAAAGTACATGCAAAAAATCAAGATAGGTCACCGAGCATTAATGTTTTCCACGGATTTTATTTCCGGTTTTCGCGATTTCACACGGTATTTAACTTCCGGTGTGCTTGATTTTGATTCATTCAGCTGACGCGTGCATCCTAGTAATGGCGTGTGTAGATTGCGCGCGCGCGTGCAGCTAAAAACCCTAACCAGCCTCATTAATTTAGAGTTTATTTGATTTACAGTAAATGAAGTTGCTATTATTACAATTATTATGAATATTTTTTTTAAATTTAAGCAGTTCTTGGTCCTGCTGAGTTATTTCGCACTTCTGGTGTTTCAAACATAGAGAAGAGATTCACCTCTAGAGGTTGCAAACCAAAACGGGTTTCGCAGGTTGAGGGCTACTACACTAAAAAATTTGATATCGGTAAATTTCAAACTGAGGTTGTGAAATGTTAAATCACGATAAACCCCTCCCCTTGCCAAAAAAAAGGAAAGAAAAAGAGTAAACAGCCACCAGCTGGTCACAATGTTGGAAACGGGCCACCGTATGCCCTCTTTCTCCAGAATTCCCTTCCAATAATTGAATTTAAACTCAGGTATTGAAGACAGTGTGTTGATCCATGCATATTTTCTGGTTCCTGTAGTCCAGGGATTCAACAAGTAATTCCCAGTGACTCCATATCGAGAGTGAAATGACCTGTCTTTTATTCACTGCAGAATTTGAAGCCCAAAGTGAAAGTTTTGAAGAGTTTTGGATTAGACAAACCTTAGCTGAAACAGGCGTTGTTCATAGAAACAAAATGATGGACAGAGGATGAACGTAAGCAAGTGTTTGACCAAGGTCACCATCAGTAGCAAAAATGCTTTTTCTGAAGTTTTTCGATATTATTCCACATTGTCTCAAGTGTGTAAAAGCTGTGAAAAATGGTGCAGCTGTAAATAACATTTTATTTGATTTATTGGTGATAAATTATCATTGATCATCGGTCTTTGAATGTTTCATTAATAAAGGTGTCCTATACCTCAATCACGTTGGGCCACTGATAATTTTTGTAAATCAAGTGATGAAAAATATGGCAAGCTGCCTCTTTTTGAGCTTGTGTACTAAATTTGCAATGGCAACCAATCGCTCGACAGTTGAGCACCCGAGGAGCTTGCAAACGTTTGGGTGGAGTTCTGGGCAATTTTTGTAGTGCGTTTTCTTTTCTCATAACGTCATAGTGAGACCCCACTATCAGCTAGTATCCTCCTTGTATCGACCGCTTATTTGTAAATTTTCTTGTCTTCGTGATCTTGGCAACCACGAGATCTTGTGATTGCTAGTTGACAACAGATTCACACCCCCCTTTACATTGACACTAGTCGCTGGAACCGCATCACTGGCTGCGCTGTTAAACAAATGATTTGTAGACGAAGACAAAAACCTACTGTTTAAAACCCACTGCCGGTTGACAGACCTACTTGAACCCTTTCATTAGACTTGTTTCAGACCATTTTCTTTAGGGGCCATCATTTAACTACTGGTGTTGTCTATTACAAGACGTATTCCACTACAACTCGTTCAGTGCTTTTTCAGGATCTCTGTGTTAGTTTGGTCTTGTCAGGCAAGCCTAGCGGGACGCACTCTGTCAGAATGTCAGAGAGTAGACCAAAGGAGGTAATTCGGTTTCCCTACTTTCTGGCATACCTTTCGCAGCTGGTGGTCTGAAAAAACTCTCCAAACCTTTGACCTGAATGAACGGCACAATAGCGCGAATCTCAAAGGTCAAAGGTCTCTCTCGTTGCGAAATATTTTTTTTGCTGTTTTCAGGACAACGCCCCTGTAACTTCCCCCATTTCTTAAACAACAAGATTGACACCTTCAAGCAAATTGCTTTAAAAAACAAACAAATAGAAGTGTCACAGTATGTCTAGCTTGACAAGCCATATATTGGCATGCGCTTCCCCCACGTTTTGTAATCTTTTCGCTCGCTTGAACTCGTAGCAATTGAAGGGATTTTCGAAGAAACTTACACTTGTTTCTGGACTCCATCCTTTGACATGATGTCAGAAGTGGGATCTTGAAAAGATACCGGATCCTCCAGGTAAATATTTCAAGCACTAAGAAAACTTAATCAAGCATTAGCAGCAAATTCAAGCATTCAACTACAGCATGACGGATCGATTTAAAACACCGTCGATGAACTGGACCACTCCAAGAGATCTTCACAAGCGTTTTAAACTCTTCAAACAGAAATGCGAACTTATCTTCGTGGAACTCGCTTGACAAAGTCGGAGAGCCGAAAAAGGCGAGATTACTGCTATTATGGATTGGCGACAAAGGCCTCGAAATCTACAAGACAAGCACGTGGGCCAACAAAGGCGACAACCTCAAGATCGCTACGGTTATGGCGGCGCTGGAGGCTTATACCAAGCCCCAGAGTAATCAAATCCTCGCCAGATACCAACTTCGATGCCTAAAGCAGGGAGATAGACCACTGGAAGAATTCGTCACCGAAGCGCGCCTATTAGTGGAAGATGGCGGAAACGATCCCGCCGTTAAAGAAAATTCCCTAAGAGACACACTGGCATTCGGTGTAGCTTCCGATAAAGTACGCAAAGACGCGATAGCCCTTGGCAATGAGCTAACCTTCAAACAGGTCTACGACCTCGCAAAAGTTGACGAAAGCACTAGAGCACAAATGAAAATAATTTCCAAAGGCGACGAGAAATCCGATATTCACGTCTTCAAGCAGTCCAACGAGCACCTGGGTACTCGACCCAAAAACCCCCACCGAGACAGCTTCAAATATCAAAACTACCAAAATCAAAAGATTCAGCCGGAAGAAAACATCGTCGATTCCAGTTCAAGTCGAAAGGATGCTTCGGGTGCGGAAACAGCCACGACAGACTAGCAAGTTGCCCTGCCAAAAATTCCAAATGCAAGCACTGCGGCAAGATTACGCAAGAGTGTGCATGCAGCAAGGCCTCCAAAAGGTTCACCAGATCGTGAGTAGTCCAGAGTACCAGGGCCAAGACATCCACCTAGAGGATGAGTACCCCTTTGATGACGATTATGATGTCTACACTTACGAAAAAGAATCAGAAGAAGAATCAAGCGACACTGAATCCATCACTGTATTCATTCGAACTCTCACTTCTTCACAGGGCCAGCAAACTCAAGAAACTTCAGTATACGCCCTTGACAGCCATTCAGACAAGATCTACGCCAAGGTCAAGATCAATAAACACCACAACACGAGCTTGAAAGTCGATACCAGAGCGGATGCCCACTACCACAGACCTCCAGCACTTCCCCTTTCCATTTACCATCCTTCCATGCAGCCATGGCTTGAGACAGTACGGAGGCTCTGAGATAGAAAATATTGGTGCAATCATCTTAAAGGTCTCCTTTAAGGAGAAGTCAGCCAGTGTCAAATTTAACATCGTGGAAGCCCCAGGAAGCCCATCCATGCTGGGTTGCCGACAGTTCCAAGACCTGGGAATAATATCAGCAAATTTATATGAAGTGAGCATCATTCTCCCAGCCAAGACAATGGCTGAGGGACACCAAGGTCAGCTATCTAAGCCCACTGTTTTCGAAGAGTACCACGATTGCTTTGACAAGTTAGGTTGTTTCCCGGGAGAGAAATACCACATCCAACTAATTCACCTACCGCGCACTGTTCCAGAACACTTACTACCCTTATACAAAGAGAAACTTGATAAAATGATCGCAGATGACGTCATCACTGCCGTGCAAGAGCCAACTGACTGGGTAAACTCAATCATATGCAACATCAGAGAAATCACAGACGGTAAAAAGAAGATCAGACTTTGCCTCGACCCTAAAGACCTCAATATACTTCGAGAGCATTATTACACCCGTACCATCGACGAACTCCTGCCTCAGCTACATGGAAAGAAGTTCTTCTCCGTCGTCGACACCGAAAAAGGTTATTGGCATGTAGCCCTGGACCACGAATCAAGCTTGCTGTGCACCTTCAATATCCCTTTTGGGCGGTACCGTTTTAAACGGTTACCCTTTGGGGTCAAGCTCTCCCAGACATCTTCCAACGCAAACTTGACGAGGTGTACAAAGACATCCCCAATGTAATGGGTATTGCTGACGACATCGTGGTGTGTCGGTCAACCGAATCAGAGCACGATCAAGCCTTCTGCAAAATGCTCGAGGCCACTCGCAAAAACAATGTCAGCCTAAACTTTGAAAAGTTGCAATTCAGGCAGACAGAAGTTGACTTCTTTGGACACATTCTGACTGAGAATGGGATCCAGCCAGCAAGGGAGAAACTTGAAGCAATTCGCAATATGAAGACCCCGTCAAACATGAGAGAGCTCCAGACCATCACCATGAAGAGAGCTCACTAAGAAGCATGTCCCACTTCAGCTGGGAGCCCCACCATCAGCAGGCACTTAATAGGATTAAGCAAGAACTCGGCATGTCCAAGCTCATCTCCTACTATGACCCAGACCCAACTACGCCCATGATTCTTCAGTCTGACGCAAGCCAAACAGGCATTGGAGCCTGGCTGAGACAGACTCTCAAGGAAATGAATACATCGTTGCCATGGCATCTCGGTCACTCACCGAAGCCGAATCCGGATATTCCAATATTGAACGTGAGTGCTTGGCTGTGACATATATGGCTTAGAGAGGTTCGAATACTACCTGCTTGGTCGAAACGTGACAGTCGAAACCGACCACTCCCCTTTGGAACAAATCTTCAAGAAAAACATCAATGAAGCCCCAAGCAGGTTGCAGAGGCTACTTTTAAGATGCCTGCGATTTGATGACCGTGTCCAGTACAAACAGGAGAGATCAATCCCCGTTGCTGCCGCCCTGTCACTAGTGTGCCACAGGAACGCAGGACACAACCCTGAACACGTGACAGAGGACTCGGCATCACAGCGTAACATCCCCTTCCTGTCCACCCCCCATTGACCTAACAGCGGTGAAGTCCTTTACAGCACTGGACTATACCATTAGTCTATTGAAGAATACTGTCTTCAACGGCTGGCCTTCGCACAGAAAGCTATGTCCCCAAGAACTATTGGAGTTTTGGAACTTTCGATGCGACCTCACATTAGAAGGTGCTCTAGCGCTAAAAGGCAGCAGAATCGTCATACCAGCTTCCATGAGAGACGAAGTTCTACAAGCAATCCATCTGGGCCACCAGGGGGAGAACAAATGTATCCTCCGAGCTAGAGAATCAGTGGTCTGGCCAGGCATCTCCGCTGATATTATGCAGATGGTGAAGAACTGTGACCTGTGTAACAAGCATCAGCCAGCTCAACCCAAACTACCCATCACGCAACCGGACCTTCCGACCCGGCCATGGGAGAAGCTTGGCACCGACATCTTTGAACTCAATGGATAGACATATTTGATGGTTGTCGACTACTACTCACGATTTCCTGTGATAAGACTCCTCAACGACATGACCAGCCATACAGTGTGCAACCACTTCGCAAGCATCATGGCAGAGTACGGCATACCAGCCACCACCATCGCCGATTTTGGATCTCAGTACATCAGCGAAAGGGTTCAAAACAAAATGTGAACAAAGCGGCATCACACTGCACTGCCGCACTCCATATCACCATCAAGCAAACAGCTTAGTAGAAAGAGCAATTGGGACTTGCAAATCACTCTTGAGGAAGGCACTAGAGGAGAATGAATGCCCTTACACAGCCTTGTGGGTGCATCACACAACTCCACTTGGTGAGCAGATCCCATCACCCCATGAATTAATGTTTGGACGTAAATCCTAAACAACACTTACAAGTAGCAGAAGCACACTAAAGTCCAAGCACCCACATGATGACCTCCACCAAGAAGCCAACCAGTGGCGTCAAGAAAAGCAGACATTATTTTGCAACAGAAAGACTGGTAGTGACCAGAGGCCCCTCAACAACTGGGAGCCACTGTTTGTCCGGAATGCCTTAAGGAGGACCTGGCAGCCAGCAACTGTGCTAAACAGGCCACAGCCAACAGAGCGCCTGCGAACCTACACGGTGGACATTTAAGGAATAATATACCAGAGAACTAGGGAACACCTGAGACCAAGAAGCCAGAGTGAACTCGCTCCTCCATCCGGCAATACCTCTCCGCCTACAAGTGCTGTGGCGTCAGTGCACAATCCCAGAGGATGCACACACAACCAATAACAGGGCAGCCAGACTTCCCCCGTTGACAGAAGGTAGCCCTAACGACAGCACATCAACACCCGAACAGCCACCTTCAAAGCTACGTTGCAATGAGAGGCAAGCTCATCTTGCACCAGCCAATACATTTACAGCCGGCGAAAGGACCTGCTACCAACCAAGAAGCCAGGTTGCCAGGACAGCACGTGTCACTCATGTCCCAGCCAAGTTCAAAGACTGAATAGGGACCAACACAGACTTGTGGATGAAACGTTTTTTCTTATTGACATTGGGTTCATAATTACACCTATGAAACTGTTTTTTTGGTTCTCGTTGTCATTTGATAGACATTTGCTTAATTGATTAGCAGTGATTATCATTCTCTCCCTGCCAATTTATTGCATGTAACCAAGCCCTTTTTTGTCAACAAAAAGAGGGGGATGTCATGGTATGTCTAGCGTGACAAGCCATATATGAGCATGCGCTTCCTCCGCGTTTTGTAATCTTTTCGTTCGCTTCAACTCGTAACAATTAAAAGTGATTTTCGAAGAAACTTACACTTGTTTCGGGACTGCATCCTTTGACAAGAAGACTTTAATGACAAGTGGAAATACTTTATTTAACTTTTACCTTCCTCAACACTGATACTTTTTCTTGTCTTTCTCCCCATATTTATACTGATATTATATTATTCGTACCAGGAGCCCATTACTAGGAGCGTACAACTGCCTTATATTCCTGTCACGGCGTTTTCACAGACCGATTTATTATTAGATTGCATTTGCCGCGAATATGGGACTCCCTCAGGAGCCCATTCTCTCGTGCGAAACTTTTCCTCGACCATTCTTTTGTTCTAAAGTTTCTCTGCGAAACTAAGAAACTTTAGAACAAAAGAAAGATGATGACGATGATGCGGTATCACGTGTACCTTTGTTCACGGGAAAGATAGTCTAAAAATAAATCGCTCTGTAAAAATGCCGTGACATAGGCTTAGTATGGGAGTTGTACGCTCCTAGTGATGGGCTCCTGTTCGTACTTATTGTATTACTTCAAACATCGTACAATTCTATCGTCCTATGTATGTATTCATATCTTTACTGTTGTAAAATGTAGATTACCTTTGTGTTAACGAAGCCAGATCCTGATATGGTTACAGAAAATGGATATATATTTTGTAATGATTGTGGTCAAATCACTGGTGATGGCTTTAAAAATGGATATATTAATTTTTATGAAAATATTTTCAAAATTTATTTAAAAAAGTATATATCATAGGAAATACAATATTGAGAATATTTTAAATGGAATAGGTGGTATTCAAATAAATTATAGACAGAGGGAAGGTATATATTCAATTTATATTCAATTTACTTGATTGGGTTCAACCGGAATTAGATGGCGAATTAGATGGCGAATGATGAATATAAAATTCATCCTCAGAAAATTATTTCAAATAATGGATTACCATATGATGCAATTAAAATAACTAAATTAAAAAAAAGTTACAATTCTATAATTAATGGTGGAACAAACATATGGATTGATTGAGGATGATATTCGAAAAATAATTACTCGGTTGTGAATACAAGTATCTTATTATATTTTTGGATGAATTTATCAGGTATAACAGGACATAATCTGGCAATAATTCTATCTGTAGTTTTCATTCCGTCGATGCAATAAGTGTGATTGTATTCATCGCCTAGGAGATAACCTCTCAATCGGACTAAAATGCCTTCATATGTACTATGATCAATTCTTGCCATTTCTATCTTTTTCTTATAGTTTTTAGTTTCAGCATAAATATTAATAAGGACGCCTGAGGCTGTCATTGAAGCTAGAACAATAGGATTCAAAGGAATGCAGCCAGCAATCGAGCCAGAAACCACTAGAAAACCAAATGTCATTTTTAGTGTCATGTCCATCTTCTTGAAGTGATTATACATTGCTTTATAAATGTAACATTGCTTATGATAAAATGCATAAAGATTGATTAATTCTTGTTTCCATTCAGTACTCGAACTTCTGTCAATATGATTGAAATCAAATATTTGTTTTTTATTGATCATTATATCATTAGTTTATATTAATTCATTTTTAAAAATCAAATTTATGTAACAAGTCACATTTGTTTCAGAATCTCAAATTTAATGTGAAAACTATAAATAACCTCTGACAAAGTTAATCCAGTAGTAAATATAATTACATTAAAAGGAGTAAAATTATATCCAATTGTCTCATCAAATCTATACCATTCGTTTGCACTTGTTTGTTTAGTACTTCGTAATACGAAATGATTTGGGGTTTTTTACCCGTGCAATGAAGAGAAACTTGATGTAGTTTAGCATTGAATGGCACAAGAATGGTAGTATTTAATTCTCCAATATTTAAAGGGTGAAATGTGTTTGCAACAATATTTCCTTAATATCCTCCATGAATTATGAAAGGCAGTTCAATAATATCTCTCCCGTTTAAATCTAAGTTCTGGAATATTTTTATTTTATTGTCTCTGCTGACAAACATGACATTTGTTCCATCAATTATTCCATTTCGATTTAAATTCAAACCTTTATAAATTTTCGTGTCACCATTTTCGAAGTTCCAAATTTCATCTGTCCCATTCCATACTTTTTTGCCTGTGAGGTCAAAATCACTTTTCATCTCCATTTTCCATCTCTTTCTCTGAAGAGCAGAGTATTTTCATCTCGTACACTATGTTCATTGAAATCAAAATCGGTTTCCATTACCATTCGACTATTTGCTATTATATAAGCTTTGATATTATAGACAGATGAATCAATATTATTTGTATAAAAATCAACCCCATAAGCTATATGATATAATTGGAGATTAGCTGGAGCACTGCTGCTGACACCATCAATATGACATGTTTTAACATTAAAATTAACATCCCCTTATTAACCACTGTATTTAAAAATACAGTTGTTGATAAGGAGATGTTAATTTTGAATTGTATTATTGTTTTCGTATAATAACACTCTGTTGAGCCGATGTTATAACTATTTTTTTCAGTGTGTTGGAATGGAATAGAGATGCCTGTTCCTGATGCACTAATAACAGCTTTATAACAATATGATTCGTTATCAAACAATAGGTCAACGCAGACACTATGATCTTTTTAGTAGCACCTCCAAGACTGAAACCAAACCTGAATCTGTAATTTGATCGATCCTTGGTAGCACGGAAATAAGCAAACATTATGCCATCCGGCATAATGTGATTTATTTCGCGACATGTGGCCCCAAGTGATAACCCGTTCGGCGCCAGGTTTCAATATTTCGCAAGTTGTAACCAATAAGATTTTAGGGCGTTTCTGTCAAGGTATATAAGCACTGATCGCTGTTTGTTTAAGTCCTTCTGTCCCTTGCCATCTCAGACTTAGACGGCACTACAGAAAAGCAATTTAGGCAAGTTATAATTGTGTTATTTTATAGATTCGTCAAGCATTGTTTTTTACCCTTCTTTGCGATTCCGGGTTGGTATCGAGTAATTTGGTTTTCGTTGTTATCGTGTTTTCATTTTCTCGAGGAAATGGCCGAAACCCAACCAACCCGTGTTTTAATCCTTGGACACTCTTTTATTCACCGTCTGAAGTCGTTTCTCGTTTCGCGGTACAGTGTGTCGTTTTTACGTAATTTCCAACTGAGTACAAATCTACATATACGATGGCAGGGGATAGGAGGCAGGACGGTGTCTAAGGTAGTTAAGTACGATCTGGGTGTTGTTGAGTCGTTCGCGCCTGAAATTGTCATTTTACAGCTTGGGAGCAACGATTTAACCTCCATGTCCGCAGCTAAAACTGGGTCAGCTATTGAGGACCTGGCTCGTTTACTGTTCGAATGTTATGGCGTTAAACTAGTTTGTGTATGTCAGACCATTTTTCGTCGAGCCTCGCCCTCGTTTAATAAGCAGGTCAAACTTCTCACGCAGTATTTAAAAGTTGTATTAGAGCCGCTTCCTTATGTCATATACTGGCGCCATCGTGGGTTTTGGAATTGCAAAACTCGCTTTCTTGCTCGCGATGGTGTCCATTTGAATTCCTTAGGTCAATACAAATTCTTTCGCAGTCTGAGGGGGGCGGTATTGAAATGTTTTAAGGCAATTACGCCTTCATGATCTAGTTGTGATTTTGTGAGGAGCAGTTGTTGTTAGGTTTGTTTTTATGCACATTTTTGCCAGTTCCCATATGTTTGTTCACCAAGCCGATTTCAGTTGCTACTGTTTTTGAGCCATTGCTTCTTAACTGAATTGCTGGGCACTTCCCATTTTTTCATTCAAGGCTCATTCGGTCCTTTGGACCTTGTTGTTCATGATATTATCGTGATTTTGACGGCTTTGGTCTTTTTCGTGCTTTCACTTTGCCGCATGAGTGTACAACTCAATCTGATCGCCCCTGTTTGGGGGTGTGTCCAATGCACTCGGCTCTGTGACATGCACTATTTAATTTGATATATTTGGAACTTGGCACTATTTTGTTCCTGCTCCTATTTTTTGTTTGTTAGTTTTGAATTTACCTTGCTCTCCATTGTTCATACTGCCCCACTCAGACTGTAATCTTTGGAGCCACCTGGTGGCGAGGAATTTTATCAGCGTTCACCTATTGTCTTTCCAGACCACATTAGACGATCCATCTATCAATGTTAGGAGATACGTCTGTCAATTTCGTCTAGCATATCAAGGAAAAAATTCAAGGTGTTTCCTGTTCGACATATGGTCTTATTATTTTCAATTTTCCTTTGTAAGTTATGCCTCCTAGAAAGCGTGCAGTTGCGACATCTTCATCCAGCCGAGTAACAAGGGCAAAACGGCCACGAGTGTCTGAACGACCTGAATCAGAAGTCACTTCCCCTACGAGTCGGCCTACAACAGCAGACAATCACGGGATGGTCTCCATCAACGTCGATGTTCTCTCCTCAACGATATCAACCATTGTCGCTCAGGCTGTGCAATCCGCCCTGTCCCAGAACAACATGCAACCGACATTGCCGAGCGGAAGGTCAACTGAACAAGACGTTGCTGTGGAGCAAGCCGTGCAAAGAGAAACCAGTGCTCTCGTGACTAGCAATGCAGGTACAGAAGGCCTTCAGCCTATCATTGAGAACTCTTACCCTCAACCTACACAGGTTTTTACTAGTTTGGCAGTTAGCCTAGCTTCCAGAGTTGGTCCGAAACTAAAAGCGAAGATCTGGGCGAACGAATATGTAGATTTTGGTTCTCTTTTATTTTCTTCACCTCGGAACGAGGGAAAATATTCTTTGTCAATGACTCCTTCTGGGTCGTCAAACCATCCCCAAGTCACCCTCGAGCCTTGTCATCCAACCAAACGAATCCACAATATTCAGCAGTGGGTTTCCGCCTTTAATATATTTGTCTCGGTTTATACGGAGCGATTCAAAAATGAAACACCATCACTGATGAAATACTGTGAGGTGGTACGAGACTTGGCGTTGAAACCAGGTGACTGGCTTTGGTATGACGAGCAGTTTCGATACCTTAGGCAGTCTGATCCTGAAAAGTTCCCTTGGGATCAAATACATTGGGAATTGTGGCTAAGAGCGTCCACGACTTTTCGCAGACCACAGCCGTTCACCAATCAACCCCAAACACATTCCCGTCAACGTTTTCGTTCCTTTTTCCCCAAGGGTACTTGCTGGGCATTTCAGGCGGGAAAACACTGCTCTGGGTGTCAATATGAACATGTCTGCTATAAATGCGGCGCCAAGCACGCCGGAAGCCAATGTTCCGTTCAAACCCGTTTTGGAGGGATTGCAAATAAAGGAAAGGGAAGCCCAACTCAAGTCGCAGGCACTTCGCAGCCCACCGGTAACCCCGGTACAGGTAGATAGGCTTGAAAACTTTCTTACCAATGGGTATGACTCGGTTCTGCGTCAGTATCTAGTTGACGGTTTTCGTTTTGGTTTTCGGATTAATTTTGTTGGTCAGCGTGCTGTGTCTGAATGTTCAAACTTAAAGAGTGCCTTAAGCCATCCAGATATAACTGCAACTAAAATCCGTAAGGAATGCGATGCAGGGAGACTTGTAGGGCCATTCACAACTCCGCCGTTTAGGAACTTTCGCACGTCTCCTCTCGGTCTAGTTCCTAAAAAGGATCCAAATGAGTACCGCTTAATTCATCACTTATCTTTTCCAGAAGGCTCTTCAGTCAATGATTTCATTCCTGACTGTTGCGCTACAGTCCGATATGCATCTATTGGGGATGCCTCCAAATCTATTAAGTGCATTGGGCGGGGTTGTTTCATGGCAAAAACCGACATAAAATCTGCTTTCCGTATTATTCCCATTCACCCTGCTGACTATTCCTTACTGGGTATGAAATGGGACCATATGTATTATTTTGATAGATGTTTAGCGATGGGTCTCCGCTCCAGCTGTGCCATTTTTGAAGCTTTTTCTACGTCTCTCGAATGGATTTCAATCCATCTTCTTAGAGCGTGTTCTGTTCTGCATATCCTAGACGATTTTCTTTTTATTGCTCCAACCAAGGATCAGTGCAAGCGCGACCTAGACAATTTTGTTTTGCTTTGTAACCATTTGGGTGTTCCTCTTGCTCCGGAAAAGACGGTTGGACCGGACACAGCTCTGCAATTTGCGGGCATTACGTTAGATTCCGTGCGAATGGAGGCACGTCTTCCAACGGAAAAGCTTCAAAAGTGTCGTCATTTGTTGACAGAGTTTCTTTCCCGCAAGTCGGTTTGCTTAAAGGAGCTCCAGTCTTTAATAGGATTATTAAATTTCACCTGTCTTGTTGTTGTGCCTGGCCGTGCCTTCCTTCGTCGCTTAATTGATCTCACCAAAGGCGTCACCAAACCTCATTATCACATTCGCATTTCGAGAGGTGCCAAACAAGATCTCACCATGTGGCTTCAATTTCTCACAGAATTTAACGGCAGATCGTTTTTTCTCAATGATATTTGGGAAACCTCTCAAACTCTTCAACTTTTTACCGACGCTGCTGGTTCTATAGGGTTTGGGGCTGTATTTGGCACCCATTGGTTTCACGGCTTATGGCCAACAACTTGGCACGATTTAAACATCGCCATTTTAGAGCTATTTCCTATCGTGATCGCTGTCCACATCTGGGGGGCGTGCATGGCAGATAAATGTGTCATATTTTTCAGTGACAATGCCGCCGTTGTCGATATTATAAACAAACAAACATCTAAAGATAGCGCGATAATGGTTCTCCTCAGGGATTTGGTCCTCAGTTGTCTAAGACACAACATCCTCTTTCAAGCTCGCCATATCCCTGGGTTAAACAATTCTCGCGCCGACTGTCTTTCACGTTCTCAGGTCACGAAGTTCCAGCAAATAACACAAGACGCAGACAAATTTCCCACTCCAATACCACACAACCTACTGCCGAGGAGTTGGTTTCTACGTTGAACGGCTTGCTCAGTACGTCGTTGACAGCTGGCTCACGTCAACTTTATCGGAGAGCATGGTCAGTTTTTCGCGAATTCTATGTTCAATTTTATGGTTCGGCAAACCCTTCTTTGCCGCTTTTTCCACATTGTATTCCGCTTTTTATTTCATATCTTTCTTTTCGGAAACTAGCTTTTTCTACAATCACTTCCTACCTAGCAGCCATTTCGTATGTACACAAACTAAGGGGTTTTCCGGATCCAACTAAGTCATTTTTGATTCAAAAGTTGTTATCAGCTCTCAGCCGTAAGCGATCTGTAGACGTCCGCCTCCCCGTGACGCGGCCAGTGTTACATGAACTTATCCGTTCTCTCAGTTTTACCAACTCCTCGGCTTTTCAGCGTTCACTTTATGCAACGATGTTTCTGGTAGCATTTTATGGTCTTTTCAGAATAGGTGAACTCGCCACCAAGAGCACGCGCGTTGCGTCTTCAGTAGTTCAGTTTCATAACTTGACCTTTTTGTCCACTCATGAGGCTAAAATTAGCATCTCAAACTATAAACATAACACCTGCAATAGGCCATTTGACATTATACTAGCTAGGGAGGTTTCGCAGCCCTTCTGCCCCGTTGCAGCCCTCCTTCAGTATTGTTCAACTCGTGGGGACCGCCCAGGACCCCTTTTCTGTCACGCGGATTATTCCCCAATTTCTGTTCACCAATTCAATCGCGAACTCCAACGGTTTTTAGCTTTTTGCGGCCTGGAAACGAGCAGATACAAAAGTCATAGTTTTCGGATTGGTGGTGCTTGCCACGCTGCCGACAAAGGTTATTCTGATGCGCAAATACGTGCTCTTGGTCGCTGGAAATCGGAGGCGTTCAAAGTTTATTTAAGGTCAACGGTATGTCACGCTAATTAAGTACACACCAGTTGTGCCACTGGCACCACGCAGGGTTCAGACAAGGGCTGCCTGCTGGGGTCACTGTGCCACGCTAACTTTCAACAGTTAAAACGCTTTGTATACTTTAATATTCTGGTATAACTGTGACGAAGCATGGTTCAGTCAAGGGCTGCCTGCTGGGGTCACTGTATCACGCTACCTTTTGCCTTCTGGGGTCATTGTCGTTTGCTTAGTTCTATTTAGTTATTTCCCCTTAGTTGTAACAGGACGAGGTCAGTCACGGGCTGCTCTCCTTAGATAGAGAACATTTGACTTCCTCGTAACACACAATGAAGGCTCAGTGGATCCGACAAACGGGCTGCCACTTAGAGAGCATCCGTTCACATTTTAATTTTTCTCAGTATTCAACTGCTTGTCTTTATGTCATTTTAACAACCGATTGTGTCAATGCATTTTTTCAACTCAGTGACAGTTTGGCGATACGCGTGGTCGTTCAGACATGGGCTGCGACCTTCACGATCGTCCTTTCATTTTTCTAGCGTTGTCAACCTCCGGACGTGCGCTCTGGTTTTTTTTTTTTTTTTTTTTTTTTTTTTTTTTTTTTTTTTTTTTTTTTGTGGGGCTCAGCCACAGTGTGTGGCTTGTGGCGTTGTTTTGTCGCCCCACGTTTGTTAATTGAGCTGAAATGTTTACATTGGTCGTTGTCTTGTTTTCGTGGCTTTGAATTAATTAAACCTGCCACATTCGTGGCCAGATTCATCCAACATAATTGTTTCTTGTTTCTCTTGATTTGTTATTTCGGCCGGGTTAGTTATACCAGAGCTCCCGTCCCACTCTAATTGACCTAGCTTAGGCAATGGGCACACGCCGCGGTATAAAAGCAAACATTATGCCATCCGGCATAATGTGATTTATTTCGCGACATGTGGCCCCAAGTGATAACCCGTTCGGCGCCAGGTTTCAATATTTCGCAAGTTGTAACCAATAAGATTTTAGGGCGTTTCTGTCAAGGTATATAAGCACTGATCGCTGTTTGTTTAAGTCCTTCTGTCCCTTGCCATCTCAGACTTAGACGGCACTACAGAAAAGCAATTTCCCGCCACCTCCCCTCTCGCCAGCCAACGGGTTATTACCAAGTTACCGCTTATTTTATCATTAGATTATTCCTCAATTATATGCCTATATAAGAATTTTGTTTCCTTCCGGATGTGGCGTTGTTTTGTCGCCCCACGTTTGTTAATTGAGCTGAAATGTTTACATTGGTCGTTGTCTTGTTTTCGTGGCTTTGAATTAATTAAACCTGCCACATTCGTGGCCAGATTCATCCAACATAATTGTTTCTTGTTTCTCTTGATTTGTTATTTCGGCCGGGTTAGTTATACCAGAGCTCCCGTCCCACTCTAATTGACCTAGCTTAGGCAATGGGCACACGCCGCGGTATAAATATTATTTTCTTATTCTAGTGAAATGATCATGAGAGATTACCTAATTTATCTGAAATACCAACCATATTCAGTTGAAATTTCATTGGTATCATCCATCAGATATTCAAATGTGTTCTTAATGTTAGGGAAGGGGTTAGGGTTAGGGAAAGGGTTATTTTCGTTTTTGACTCAACATAAGCTTTGTTTGCTAGATCTTTGTCTTCAGTTGGGGGTATACTGTTGTCGAGTTCTAAGCTTCCAATCATCTTGTTCGTCCCATCAATACGGAGAAAAATTTCACCTACATATTCTTTTGTAGTAGCATCTTCATTACTCGTTGGGTAATCTACATTGGTAATACGATTGTTATTAGCGTTTAAATCACCTGTATAATCTATTAAGAGAATTATCTTTCAAATATTTTATATTAACTGCATCTGAATCAAAAGTGTCAAAAGAATCATAATCTTTTAAATTTTCAATCTTTTCATTATTCATATTCAAGTTAAAAGACATTGGATTTTGACCATTGGTTTTCACATAATCTAACAATTGAGCTTCTAGATATCTTTTATTCACTGAATCTTGTTCATTTGAGGGTCATCCATGCTCAAATTACCTTGTATCAAAGAACTACCATCAAGATTTAGAAAATGTGAATCTATAAATAATTTCCTACCTAGTAGGGTATTACTACTTGGATGTGAATTGCAAGTTATAGCTCGAGAGAATGTTTTGATCCATCCTATTTTTTATTCCCGGTTGTAATAACAATGTCAGCATTTGAGTTGTCATTATCGGGAATGTACGATGTTTTAGGGCTTCTTTGCGATCAAGTCACTAATCTGACGAAATTTTTGTTAGTCGATGGATAAGTAACAAGAACTCAAACATGAATGTTTGCGTGAGTCTCATAAATAACACATTTAGATGGGCTCATCCCACTGCTTTCAGCACCTTCTAATTTTTCTAAATCACCTTCTTGTTTATTACTAATATGTCCATCAATTTTCAATCGACCACTTGTTATATTAAGGAATCCTTGATTGATTATATTCAATGATCCAGTTATATTATTATCAACACTATTCAGTACAATATATGAAGATTTTCGATTAGTAACCCCATCATAACTTTTAAGATCTGCAATATAATGGGGTATATTGCTGAATGTCCGTGTTCTGGGTCTAATATGAAAGGTATCATTATAATTATCTCCAATATTTATTTTATTGTAGAAAAGAGCATTATTTGAATCATAAGGTGGAATCCAATATTTTCTAAACTAAGAAGATTTTTGTCTACTCTGGTTTCTAAACCTTTTTCAAGCTGGTGTTTTGTTATGGGATCATTATTATTTGTTCCTTCATCAACATTTGTCAATTTTGTATTCTGTACATCGTAATCATCATCATCTGTTAATTTGAATCCTATACCATCTCTTCCATCTCTTCCGTCTGTTCCAGCAACACCACCACCGCTGGATTCATGAAAATAATTATTTGGTAATAATCCGTTTGAATAACTCATTATATAATATCTTTATACAATTGTTTCATCAAAGGTTTTAACTTATGAATTTTGTTGGTTTTCCAATATATAGGAAACTAAGTGCTTCTTATGTTGCCTTTTTATAGTCACTTTTGGAAACACCATTTTCACGACAGATTAAAGATTGTTCATTAGTACTTGGAAGTTCGAGAATAGAGCAATGACTTGCATTCATTCGTATTGTTTTATCGGTATTGAACCAACTTTGTGATAGGTGAATACAGCTACATTTTTTCATTGAATCTGTAACATAAAATATAACAAGCTTTTGGTTATCATTTAGCATATCTTTCAAAGGTATTATTTTATCATTGCTAGCTTCAATAATATCATAACCAACTTCTTTGCTGATTGGTTCCAAACAAATAAATTTTATCATAATAAAGCAATCTATAAATCATATCCAACAATAAATTAGTTTTTCCACTTCCAGAACGAGCCACGACCAGCATCCGAAAGCATCTAACAGGCATAGTTTGTAATTTGTTGTTTCATCGCCTTTGACATCATAATTAGGTATATGCATTCTGTTACACAATATACTTACATTATTTAGTTCAACTGTTTGTTAAACTTTCAGTTTTATGTAACATAATTGTATAATAAATGAGTTTACTTGAATGGACGAACTTGCAAAAAAGGAAACTAATCTTGGTAATAAAATTAATTCGGTGAATGAAACAATTTTGGAGCAACACAAATAGCCAAACCAAACTAAATTGGGTGATGTTGCATTGACTAATTTGAAAATACCTGCTCTTAGACAAAAGAAGAAGGCAAAAACAGAAGTCCCAGATTATGGAATTGCGATTAAAGAAAAAGTACCGGATTATGGGTTGGTGGATCTGTTTGATGAAGGTATTCTCCCGGATACTCAAAAACAGATAGTACCCAAACCTCCGACATATGAAGAATCATTAAATCATGTTATATGTTGATCCTCAATGTTTACCTGAAGAATTACAAGAAATGCCTCAAGAATATGAAGAACATGAGGATATTGATTATGTTTTGGATGAAGAAGATAATACTAATAACATGATCCTCAATGACATGGGACTGAAGAATTATGATGATGTAGAGGCTCAAATCAGTAGGCAAGAAATGACATCAAAGAAACGAAAGAATTTTATTTTAAAAAATTGCTCACAACAATTTTGAACTTGAACTAAATAGAGCTCTTCACTCCGATAACCTGGCTATAGAGTCTGAATGGTTCTTTTTCTTTTTTAAGGGGTTTCTGTTTTATTTGTTCCAAAATAAAACGACCATGCCATAAACTACAAAAATTACCATAACTAAAATAAAAACGATTTTATTGGTGCTTAACAAAGCCTTTAGCACACTGGTAACTTTAACCATTTCCCGACCGAGGACGCTGTGATCCACACTGTAGCTTCGTTCGGACAAAATGTCTTCCATGCAAGATATGCCACGCGTTGATCGGGAGCTCTTTTCAAAGCTCATTGAATCCCCGATCAACCCGGCTTTCTTGCACATGTCTACACCTCTGAGGGGTTACGATCCGGTGTTCCACCTTCAAATTAACGGGGAGGCTCTCTGGAAGTGGCGCATTATCAAGAATCCAGATGAAATGTTTCAAATTCTTCAATTTAACTTGTACCAGATCGGTTATCAACTCTCCTCCAGTTGCCGAAAGTGTGTGGGCCTCAATGTCTACAGCATAATGCACTACGTTGTGATCAAGGTTCGCAATGCCAATGGTAAAAAATACCGCGATGCTGTACGACCGTAGTACTGGTGCACTATTATGCTGCACACCGATGACTTACGCCAAGCACCAGCAGACGTTATCGCCGACCTAAAAGAAACAGAGGAAGAACTGGTTAGACAAAACGAAAGATTGTCGAAAGAATCTGAAGGTAAAAATAATAAAAGTCCGATCATGTACTGCTTACGTAGGTGGGCAAGAGTCGTAAGTGCAAGTGAAGCGCAACTTTTTTAATACAATTGTTCGATATTAGACAAGTCGTCCTCATAACGGCGGGTTACTTTAGACAGTGTCCCTCACCTTAGATGAAAGCTTACTATTTAAAATCCTAACCCCAAACCATCACTAAAGCGGACCTAACCACGGAACCTATTTCAAGATCATCTGGATACCCAATTGTTTTCGTTTGTATGTTTTGTAAGGTAAAGCATCAGAACTGTACGACGCCATACTTGCACTAAAAGACCTCCAAAGGCAAGATGGACATAAAGGTCAAACAATCGATCAGGTTGGGCCGCGACAACAACAACGCCATCTAAAAAAGGAAATAAGGTACGGTATAGTTTTTAAAAATGGCATGGGTAACATGCTTGCCATTTTACAATTACCACCTATAAAAAAACTTATAAAAAACTTTAAGAACCTACAGATTTAAACCCAGCCTATATCATGTAACCTGCTAGCACAAAAAATTGAAACAGCTTCTCATTTGAGTTTTTTTAAAGTGAAATTCTCAGTAGACATCAATTCACATGGATAAGAACCTTTCAGGTTAACATGGAAAAATCTAGGTTTGCTGAAAGTCATAACGTTAGCTATCTGCGATAATTATTACTTTACAATAATTATTCGCCAAAGGCGAAGGCAAAGTGACAAATCTGAGACCACCTGAGCAATTATACTAAATAACTATAACTGTATTTGTCATTTCTTTCAAGGGAAAAAGCACAGAAACTGAGCACTGTGGTTTGCAGAAACATATGGCCTCCGTCTTAAATCCCTTGCTACGGAGGATCCATCTGGTCACCCAATTATAAGTATAGACTTTATGTCTGGTACTAGTAGTTCTGCCTCTGGTCAAAACAAAGAGTCATATACAAACCTTGATGATGAAGAAAAGGAAAAGGTCAAGACAATCCTGTTTATTATGGATCGCTTTTCAATTTCACTGGAAGGTAAATCTTAAATGTACAGCCAAAGTCCCCTGTTAGCCACCGGTCTCATTATTTTTCACTAAGTAGTTCTATTTTTCATATTTTTAAGCTTAACATGAGCTATCTCAAACCCAGCCCATTCTTCCCAAGACATACCTAGTAGAAAGCTGTGCCAAGTGTTTGGACAGTCAGTGGGAAGTAAAGAAGACTCCAGGGTAGGCCCAAGGCGCAGAACTTCCACTGAAACTACTCCTAGAAAATGAAATGTGGTCCTAGATGAGTTGCACCTAATGCTGCGAATCACAGACCGGTTGGAAGAAGGCCTTATCCTTGACATTCTGAAATGGGACATGTAATGTTGTTATATATTGCGTTACGGGCATGCGCAGGAGGGATGAACAAAAAGGAGTGCAAGAAGGGTTACGGTGTTGGGAATAAAAGCAAGTTTCTATACTTGTGGACTCTATAACTGGCGACGAGGATAACTCAAGCGAACTCGACTACAACTGCAGCTCACTTTATAGTAACTTTGGATTGATCACACTGAAAAAAGGATGGAAAATCATGTACGTTTTCGCAACATCACGTGCGCTGGCTGCCATTAGAGTAAGGCGGGAAATCCAGAATTCTCAGCAAAATTAACAAATATACGCTCGTCACACGATAACTTTGAGGAAAAAAAAAAGAAATACACCAATCGATTTCCATAATTGCCGAAGCGAAATGGCGAACATCTTACCTCCATTTCCTTCATTCTCTGTTCACGAAGGCGACGCTTCAGTCGGCCCGCGTTGGAAGAAATGGCTGAAACGCTTTGAAATGTACCTTGCTGCCCATGATGTGAAAGATCCGACACGCAAGAGAGCGCTGCTATTATACTCCGCTGGTGAAGAGGTCAGTGACATTTTCGAAACACTTCCCGATCAAGGGGACGAGAAAGAGTATCCGAAAGCTGTAACCGCACTGAATGCCTACTTTCAGCCAAAAGTAAACAAGACATACGAAATTTACGTGTTCAGAAATGCTTCTCAGAATTCCGGTGAGTCGCTTGATTCTTACTGCACAAGGCTCAGACGCCTGGATCAAACATGCGAGTTTACTAATGAAGATGAAGAAATCAAGTCACACATAGTCGTGTCCTGTTTGTCTACACGATTACGTCGAAGGGCTCTTCGAGAGGACATGGATCTGAAAGCTCTACTCGACTATGGCCGGGGTCTAGAAATGTCCGAAAAGCAAGCCAAACGCATCGAGGAACAAGAGAAGTTGGCCAAAGTATCGGAAGTTCAAACAGGAAAGCGACCGCCTGAAAGCAAGAAGTGTTACAGGTGTGGAGAAAATTACCCTCACAAAGGACGACCGTGCCCAGCACTGAATGAAAC
>OX419340.1:19981979-19991979 GCA_948470475.1 Galaxea fascicularis | reverse complement strand
TGCTTCGTTTAGCGCGGTTAGAATTTTAATCATTTGTCACCTTGAATGCAAACAGTCCTGTTCGAGGCAAAGAAGTTTAAAGAAGAGCACCATTACCAGAGCTGTTGATCAAAGGGTTATTTAAATATTCGTCACTTTCAATATGGCGGCGTTTGTTTACGTTTTTCCTCGCGCTCGGTATAGCACAGTTTGATACGCATCTAGACTTGCAATTACCTCAATATTTGGTGAGGTGGCCGTTCGCTTTAATAACATTTTCCAGTCGATCAGGAATTAAGTGTTAAAGCTTCCTTATGTATTGCAAATTAATATGTTTTCACACACTCTGTATCGCACGAAGAGGTCATTCTCGGTTACAATATTTGCAGTAGATATATTCAAATCTGGAGACTGTGCTGGGCACGTAATGGAGGTTATTTCATTATTGTGTCTGGAATTTTCCACAGCACGAGCTCTGTGAACTGTCTGTTCGTTATCTTCAAAGTACCATTGCCCACAGATTCTTGTCTAGGATGGCAATTTACTTGGTGGAGTTAATGTTGCCCTCTACAGCAGTCAAAGTTCCAACACCATCATGGCAAATACATCCCCAGATCATCCGTTCAGAGCGAGGACAGCTGAGATGTGGAAAATTCCGTCGTTGTTTGCACCGATCACAATCTGACTTTTCTCTAGTACTCGTCTGTCTGATTTTTCTGTTCTTTACGCCACTCGACTCGCTTTCTGCGATTTACTTCCCAAACCACCACTTTCCTTTTCGCTGACCTTCTTTTGTTTCCGTCAGAGTGTAAAGTCCTTCGCACAGTTTTCTCGCTAAAGTTTGTGCTTTGCACTAGTCCAGCTTCTATGCAATGTCCCTTAAGTTTAGTCGTCTGTTTGCTTTTACCAGACCAGACAAAGGGTTTCTGTCTCTGTGAATTTCGTTTTCCTTCCACTTCGCTTCAAATCCAACACCTAGCCATTCCTTCTATAACTGCTTAATTAGGACGGTTGTGATAGTAGTTCTTGCTATGTTAAATAGTCTTGACAGTTCAGCTTTGTTTTTCACTGATTCTGACAACGCAACCATCATTTTCTTCATTTCTGTGCTCAGTTCAACACTTCGGCTCATAGAAGTTGGAAAAAACTAAAAGTTTTCAAACAAAAATAAAAAAAAATTATCGACCTTTACAAAAACTGAACTAGACATCTTACCGGTAAGATAAAGCAAGGTCAAATGTCTTAAACAAACCGCCTGTAAATGTTTTCTGCTGCGAGTTATGCAATCGTGTTTTCGACATTTTGGTAAGTCTCTTGTTTGTTGTCCCTTTTTTGACTAGGACCGAGCCATGGCCGCGTGAGGACGCTCGAAGCGACCGTCCGAAATTTTCAAACTATCTGAGAACTCCCTAAAGTTTAATGGCCAAAATCATTACTGACCTGTTAAACAAACGAAGAAATAGAACATCTGCTGATTCTGAAGACTCAGTCTCATCACCTGAACACACGAAAACGAGAACAACGAAACAGTTGAGTGAAGAAGAAGATGAAATCTGGACGGCGTTAAATATGTCGGAGACCGTAGCCGGAAAGCTAGAAGAAATATTAAAGAAACTACAGAAGCTCGATGTTGTAGAAGCATCAGTCATGATCAAAAACATTGAAGTAAAACTTTAAAACCTTGAAGAGCGCACAGACGTTTTCGAGAGGATATTAAGGATCTCAAAGACGGCGCGGACTTTACAAGCACCCAGGTAGATAAACAGACGACAGAGTTAACTAATGGACCTAATGCTAAAGCTGAAATCGCCAAATTAACGAAAATAGCAAATGAGAACGAAGATGGTAGAAAAGAGATGGAAACAAAACTCCTTCACCTAGAAGAGAGAACATTAAGTTTATGAACATCGCTGTCGATTCGATAGAGGAGCGCGAAGATGCCGAAGAAACCTTGAGGTCCTTCCTGGAACGTGACCTGGGCTTCCTAGATGCAAGAACCGTAGAGACACAACGAGTGCACGGCAGTGGAAAAGGAAAAGACGGTGAACCTCGACCCACTTTGGCCCGCTTTTTGAGATATAAAGATGTGCAAACAATATTTTCACTTGGGCACCGGTTAAAAGATACCGACTACCAAATGTTCCGTGATTCTCCTGCAGAAATTGTCAAGCGACGCAAGGAGCAGATGAAAACCTTCAAAGAAGCCAGAAAAAACGGAATCCCAGCAGCTTTCAGTCAATCTCAACCAGATAAGTTATACATTAGAGGACGATTATGGCCAGTAGGTAGAGAATTAACCGTTTAGTTAAAGCTGATCAAAACTTGTGCCTTTTTGTAAATATTTTCGCTAGGGGAGCTTGTGTTTATCTCGTTAGCTTTCAATCATAATTTGCGGCTTGTTGCCTCTCAAGATGCATAAAGTTTACCCAGTAAGAAAACTTTTTTTACAGAGTAAGTATAAATGTATGTTTTTCTTTTTATTGGTTCGTTTTATGTTATATGTTTAACAAATGTCCTTTTTGCGCTTAGTTGCACTACATACAATTTCTGAAAAATGTAGCTGAAAACGGAATAAATTATTGTAACTCTTTTCCCTGGGGTGAAAACTGCCAAATTCTTTTCTTTTCAAAACAACAAAAGAATATTGGATTTTCAAATTGGATCAATAAATGCAAGGGGTCTAGGTGACAGGATTAAGCGTCGAGAATTTTTTTATTGGCTTCGGAAAAAACAATTGGCCGTATATTTTATTCAAGAAGCGCATTGTACTGAAAACAATATGTATGACTGGCGCGCTGAATGGGGGTACCAAGCCCTTTTCAGCTGCTGTTCCAGCACGAGAGCAGGTGTTATGATTTTGCTTAATTACAACATCACCTTCCAAATTTCGAGAACTTATTGCGATCCCGAGGGAAGCTTTATAATTTGTGACATGACAACAAATGGGAAACAACTAACTTTGGTAAATCCATACGCTCCAAACGACGATGATCCAAATTTCTTTACCTCTGTTTTTGAGCATTTGGCCGATTTCCAGTGCGACGAGGTTGTAATAGGAGGAGATTACAACTTAGTGCTCGATGTTGAGAAGGATAAAAAAGGTGGCCTTGCAAAAACACACAAAAAATCACTGGAAGTCTTAAATAAATTTTCTGAGGACTTAGATTTGGTTGATGTCTGGAGAGTTCAAAATCCTGAATCACAACGCTTTATATTACGTGGAGGCAAAGGACTCCGGAGATACATTGCAGACTTGACTTCTTTCTCGTAAACAAAAGGAAACTCTGTAGCGCCATCAACACAGACATCGTCCCTGGGTACAAAACGGATCATTCAATGATCACCTTGCAAATATCTCTACATAATAAACCAAAGGGACGAGGTTTCTGGAAACTGAACACTTCTTTTTTAAAGGACGAAGAATACGTCAATCAAATTAGAGAGATAATAGCTCAAACTAAGGATGAATACGCACAAGATGACACCGTTATCCCTGGTCTGTTATGGGAAATGATTAAAATGAAGACTAGAGAAGCATCGATCAATTATGGTAAAACAAAAAAAAAGAAGTCTTGAGCAAAAGCAAGATGAAATTGAAGAAATCAATCAAAATCCCCGAGGAACAAATTGCTAACACACACGCGAATGATTCCCAAAAACTATGACCAGAATTAGAAAAGAAAAGATTTGAACTGGAAGCTATAATTGAATACCAAACAAAAGGTGCGATTTTAAGATCCAAGTCTCAATGATACAACGAGGGCGAGAAAAACTCCAAATATTTTCTCAACCTTGAGAAGAGGCACTGTAGACAAAATGCAATTACTCAATAGGCCATATTCGTATTCTCGGTATTGAACTGGATCTAGCATGAATTGGAGGCTCTTGCGGGGGAATACATTTACATATGAAAAGATTCCCCCGCAAGAGCCTCCACTTCATGCTAGATCCAGTTCAATACCGAGAATACGAATATGGCCTATTGAAAATTAATGACATGGACGTTATTCAATCAGAGAAAGAAATCTTATATGAGTGTGAAGATTTTTATAAAAATCTCTATAGCTCCCAAACGCAAGTAAACAATTCCTCGAAGGATTTCTTTCCACAAGCAAGACAAGTATTAAGCAATGAAAACCTATATTTTTGCGAAGGCCCTTTAAGTTCCAAGGAATGTTTAGAGGCATTAAAAAGCATGGCCTCAGAAAAGTCACCTGGTACAGATGGCCTACCGAGCGAATTTTACAAAGTCTTCTGGGAAGAAATAGGAGAAAGTCTTACAAGTGCATAAACTTCTCCTTTGAAATAGGACAATTGTTCATATCACAGAGGCGTGGAATTATAAAACCAATACCAAAAAAAGATGCCGATCCCAACTTAATTAAAAATTAGCGCCAATTAACACTATCAAATTGTGATTATAAGATTGCATCGAAGGCCATTGCAAACCGAATAAAAACAGTTTTACCCGAGCTGATATCAGACAGTCAGTCAGGATTTGTAAAGAATAGATGTATTAGCGATAACATACCGGCGTACGCTAGATAGCGTCATCCAGTATACAGCAAACAAAAATATCCGCGGGCTACTTCTTTTTCTCGATTTTGAAAAAGCCTTCGATACTCTGGAGTGGTCTTTTATCGAAAAATCCGTTCAACATTTTGGCTTTGGCCCTTCGCTGTCAAAGTGGGTCAGACTTTTTTATTGTAAAACTGAAAGCTGCATCTTAAACGAGCAATTTCTTTGAACTAAGTCGAGGAGTAAGACAAGGCTGCTCGTTGTCACCTTATCTCTGATCTTTATACTATCTGTAGAGATACTTGCTGAAGCCATACGTAACAAAAAAGAAATTACGGGTATTAAAATACAGGACACTGAATTTAAATTAAGTCAATACGCAGATGATACGACCCTCATCTTAGACGATTCCGAGGAATCTTTTAAAGCATCGCTGACTCTTATAGAAGCTTTTGGTGAAATGTCTGGGCTGATCTATGGTGATCTCTTTAAACTATACTGGAAAACTAACGAAAATTAAATCTATCCTAGGATGTTGGAAATTCCGGAGACTAAGTTTAGTAGGGAAGATAGTAGTTTTGAAAAGTCTAGTAGCATCTCAACTTGTATATGTATTTTCGCCTTTGCAAACAAATCATGAAGTAATCAAAGAGATCAACAAACTTTTTTTCAATTTTTTATGGAATGATAAAGGTGATAAAATTAAACGCACGGTTATGATCAACGACTACTCAAACGGAGGACTCGATGTGGTATCTTTCAACAAATCATTAAAAGCCTCTTGGATTAAAAAATATCTGGATACAGAAAACAGTATAGCAAATGGAAAACAATTTTTAATTTAGAGCTTGGAAAATATGGAGGCAACGCCTTTTTTAAAGGAAGTCTTTACAAAAAAGATATTGATAAACTAAGTATAGACGATCCATTTGTCAAAGAAATCATACATGTAGTAATATGGTCAGATACTTTCTTTGAAGGAAAACAAGTTTCAAAAGACCACCTCCTGTCTCTACCGCTTTGGCAAAATTCATTAATTAGAATAAATAATACACCGGTACTTTACACAGATTGGCTTTTAAAGGGTATCACACAAGTAAAACATTTAATCGGGATGATTCTCATAACTTTATGTCCCTAGAGAGTTTTCAAAATAAGTATTAACTTCACGTTAAACCACTATCTTTGTTTGGAATTATCTCAGCAGTGAAACTTTTGCAAAGACAAATCCCAAAAACCCAACTAAAACATGAAAGCCTTTTTGATACATTCTTAAAAAGCCAAAAATCTTCAAGAATTGTGTACCAGAAACTAATATTGGATAAAGGTGAACGACCACTATCATGTCAAGAGAAATGGCACAAAGATATTAGTTCTACAAATGAAACTGTTGACTGGAGAAAAGTCTATCAAACATCTACCGCGTGCACAAGCTCTAAACTAATAGATTTTAATTTCAGATTTTTACACAGACGGCTGGCGACAAATAGCTATTAGCAAAAAAATAGAGAGGACAATAACTACACCTTTTGCCATAACGAAAAAGAAGAGCTGATGCATTTATTCTGGCAATGTGAAAAAACAACAATCTTTTGGCAAAATCTATCGTTATGGTTGCAGTCGTGTCAGATTCTTACAACAGAAAACAATCTACACCTAGAGACTGCTTTAGTAATGCTTTAGGCCTCAAGCCTGACAGCTCTAATTTCAAACTCCAAATAAATTTTTGCTGCCTATAAATTTTTGCTAAACAACACATTTGGATATGCAGATTGAGAGAACTTCATCCAACTCAAAACAACTTCTTAATTTATCTGAAACATATACACCTATTAGAAAACAAGACACCAAGTAACACTAAAAAATGGAAGCCTTTTCTACCCTCGCTTAATCAGGTCTCCTGAGCCCTTGGTTTAAAAAAACATTAAATGCCAGAGCTTTTTCCTTCAAATACATATCTCTATAACATAGTTACATTTTTATTGGAACTGGCTTTTCACCCTTAAGGAAATTAAGGGGAAAAAAGGAAAGAATGTATAAAACATGTCAGTGAGAGCAAATAGTGCAACTTTTGTAATGATTTAGTGTACTGTACTGTATATTTTTGTAAGTAGTGTAAGAAGCTATAGGGTAGTGTACTGTATATATTTTATTTTTCTTTTTGTAAGTAGAGTTGTTGTAAAATAAAATAAAATAAAAGTCTCTTTTTGTCCTTCCACTTAGCAAATTTTTCCCGCCTAAAAAGACAAATGGCGCAACTTGTCACAGGTTTTCCCGCACACCGTGTGTGAACGCGGGTGGAAATTTCGCTCGCCATTTTTGAAAGTGACGAATATTTATGTCTTGTGACTGTACGTCTTGAACTATCGAGATCAAAGATATTAGCGATTTGCCCAACCTGGAGACCAAAGCTAAGTATTTATCTTTAGCAACAACTCTCAATGGTAGTCTTAGGTTTCAGAAATGTTTGCCGTGCAAACAGATCTTTATTTAAAAACCTTCCGTACTCGAATGTTGACATCATCCGAACACATGGCCAGTTATATATAATGCTGTGTTTATAGTGGAAGTGCACTTAGCTATCCAAGCTAGTTTACAGGCACTCCACTTAATTAAATCCCAAGAAACAAACAATTCATATAAACAGAAGGAGGCAGACCAGTTGGCTATATACAAGGATGACCGAGGAGTTGAACCAGACACCTACCCAGAACGACACCAGCTAGTTGCCAGAGCGGGATTTGAACCCGGGTCACCGCATTGAAATCCAGCGCCCTTAACCACTGGGCCATCCTGCCTCCACTGTTCGTAATAGGGACCTTAAGATAGGTTTGTCATCATTGCAAATAACATTGGCGCTTCCTTTCCTCTTTCCTTGGAAATTTCGGTTTAGGTACTCTAACAATACTTCGCGGGTAATTTGGCCCAAGCCAGACAAGTTCCTGATTAGACGCTTTTTGATTAGACACCTTTGTGTACTGAATAAACATTGTTTTCCTTGTTTCTGTGTAGAACACGCCAAATGCACTTCGAGCCTTCCGCACGGCTTTTAAAAATAAGGTAAACACTTGAATGGGTAAACTTCTTTTTATCTCTATCTGCCAAGTATTGTGCGCTTTCATTCGTGGGGTCAGCCTCCTTTTTATTCCTGAAATCCAATGTTGTATTTCCTCCACCATGATTGCTCGCGCCGGGATTTGGGGTAATTGTGAAGAAGAGCTCCCCAAAATACCTGTCGGCCGACAGTTGACCGACAGGTTACCGACAGTCTACCGACAGCTAACCAACAGATTACCGACAGGTTAAGAAAAAACGAAAATTGTGGTAAAAACGGCCAATTAACGTGACATAACATTCCGTAATGGTGATGTACAACTCGACAGACTTCACCTACTTACCGATGTAAATATGTAAGTATGTAAAGAAACGTTTTTTTCCAAAATGTTATCAGATGCGTATAGGATATATCACTTGCGTAACTTACAACACACCAGACAATCACCAGACGATGTCACCAAAGAGCCACTCCACACAACTCCTTACAGATCTCACTGAAGAATTAAATGCCTGCATTGGTGGAGTGAGAACTACATTTCTGAAAGGGGCTTGAAGTTGTACCCTTAAGGGGTATGCAGGGTCCCCATACATGCACATAGGATGTCCTGCTGGAGAATCTGCATACCGCTGTAGCTGCTGAAGCAGTCCAGAATCACCCAACATGCTGGCATCGTGCTTCTTGCCCTCTGAAATTCATGACAGTGAAAAGTTTTGAGTTTTAACAAGACTCTTTAGGTACTGGTTAAAATTGGTTAAAAAAGTACCCACCTACAGGTCCATACATATTTGCTACGATACCATTAGGTAGCGCCAGAGACTGAAATTTCAGGGCGTGTACCCTTTTATGTCCATTGTAGACAACTCTTTCATTTTCATCTGGACGTGCAATTGGCCTAACAGTACCGTCCACAAATCCAAAACAATTTTCTAGGACTGCACCCTTTGTATACACAGCATCTGTATACGTTTTAGACATGCTGGACTCAGAAGATCGTGATTCCATTCCATGATTCTCCGTCCATGGGTGTCATAGATAAAATCGGTCACCTTGTTGGTCACCATACTCAACACGGGACCTGGTCTGCCAAATCGTGGTATCATGTGTGAGTACCAGCAACGGTATGAAAGCCTTCGAAGTAGAATACAGAGAGCTTCCACACCCTCACACACGGAGCCCTGGTTACATACAAAAGCATCAGGTATTTGTAAACACTCTGCAAAATGCGGTAGGTCGCGTTTATTCAGGCGGAACTCTACTCTGCACTCTGAATCTGCCATTTCTTCGAGGTTAAATCTTTCGTACTCTTCATACGGTATTTCTAAGATCTTTGAAAAGCTGCAGTCATAGAGGAGCAGGAATTCCTCGTCAGAAATGATGTCGGCCAAATAACTTCCTGCTAAAAGCTCTCGGGTCTTCTTAAACGAAATCATAACAGTGAAACCCCCTGGTTCTCTGACTAAATCTATTTATTGTTCCTCGTTTCGGCCACCACTTGCACAACGCAAATCTTAAGGTTTGTTTTTCCCGCGCAGAGGTGGTGGTCACTACCCATGCCCTCTTGGGCACGACCGCGTTCTCCAAGGCCGCCGCGTCCAGTATCTTAACGTCCCTACTCATCTGAACAGTGACTTGCCAACGAAAAAGTACTTAGATAAGCTCCGTAGCTTCCCGTGATGAATTAGTTATTTTAAGTTTGAATACTCAAAGCAGTGTCAATCCTGATAGCAACTTAAACAATCAACAAATCCAAGGCCAATACTTCTCACCTCATAGTTTTTGCAAGTTTAAAAACAATCTAATGCGAGCTGAAAACCAGACATCTCTCTCAATTCTACATAACAACGTGCGAAGCCTCCGCCATAACCTTGAAACTATGATCTGCAAGTGCATTTTCTGGATGAACTTGACTACCGCTTCAGCCTAATCGGAAAAACTGAAACTAAAATTACAAACTCGACCGGAATAGACTTTAATCCACATATACCTAATTATCAATTCGAACAAGTACTCCTCTTTTTTGTGGAGGTGTTGGTATGTATGTAAATACCAGTTCAAATTACACGGTCCTTGCAAAAACCTCTAACGAGGCTTTCCAGGCTTTATGGATTGAACTTGAATTTTTCAAAGACAAAAACGTTATCTGTGGTGTAATTTATCGGCAACGTAATTCTCTGGAACAATTTCAAACGTATTTTAGAAACAATCCGTGACACTAGAAAGACTAAGTTCTCAGTAGCGAACCGATATGTTATGGGCGATTTCAACATTGATCTCCTCAAATCTGAAACCTTTGATTTTTCTCATGATCTCCTGTTGTCCATGCAAAGCTACTCCTTTTCACCAGTAATTGACAAGCCTACAAGAGTTCACAATAATTCTGTCACACTTATTGACAATATCCTTGTTAACAGAATTGACTTCAAACTCTCTAGTGGCAACATTCTC
>OX419340.1:19954479-19976979 GCA_948470475.1 Galaxea fascicularis | reverse complement strand
TTTTACCAGGCAACAACATGGGCTAAGTGAACGCAACAGCCTTTGAAACTAAGCCAAGTTTTATGTGTATTTTTTACCTTTAAAGAAGTGAGTTGCCATCTGATCTTTGAGCTGCTCCAGTACATTTCGAATCGTTTAGTCTCGTTGCTGCGGGTAGCCAAAAGATGTCAATATTTGTTTTATGGGCGCAAAAGGCATATAATTAGCATTCGAACTTCGTTATTTTCACAGTAGTGTTCTGACTCCTCCGTTTAGGTCGACGTGATTCAAGTTCGATAACATTGCCAACAATGATCAGCTCTGCATCAAGATCTTCACGGGGCTCATATTGTACCACTGCTATACTTAACAACGCAACAACTGTGATTTCACCAAAACGAACACATGTTTTGACCTCAGATAACATAACGACTTCCTCCGTAGTAGTAGATCCCTTGATGCATCCGGCTAGTGAGAACACTAAGTTGCTGAGCCCCACAGGTGCGTTAGCTACATCAACAGGCCTTCCAAATGTAACCAGCACAGAACAACCTGGGCCGCGACTGTCACCATTTTCACCTGAGCTGACCTCCTTTGGAATATTTTTAGTAGCGTTCGGTGGTGTTTTGGTGGCGTTTATAATCATTGCTTTATTTTGGATATGCTGCAGAGGGAGAGAAAAAAGGTAGGTTAAGATTTTAATTTGATGTTGATGGTACGCAGGATCATACACATCGAAATCTGTACGTGTATGTAGTTTTTTTTTTTTTTTTGTGGTTGCCGTAATCTCTCTGTTTGTGCGAAACTTCGGCCATTCGGAAATAAAATAATGCACTTTGCAACTGGTTTATTATTCCTGTTTGAGAACGCTATAGTGTAACAGCCCCCTAATTGCTCAACTGAAATTGTTGCCATCAGACCGTTTGCTCCACTCATCGCTGTAGAATTTAGAAAGGACAAAGAAAACATATCATACTGAAATCTCCATCAAATATTGCAAATAACACGAAGTTCTTTATTATTTTCACACCTTGGTGCGTAGAAACGCATCAATTAAACCGTTTAAGGTATCAGTATACCTAAAATGACCGTCAGAGAAATATAGTGTTTATGCTGCTTCTTGCAGAGAAATCCCGGAAACCTATACATTTTCTGAAAGCTTAGTATATGCAGAATTCAATATGAATCTCAACGTTCCCCGAGACGCGGTGCGAAGAAATTCACTGTTATTCAAGGGACCAGGCGTTAACTGGTTTGTTATATCGCAAAACAAATGGATCAAACCGATGGAAAACAAAAACAAACGCAAATTTTGAAAAACGCACTGAGATGTCAGCGACAACCTCAGGCCACCTTCAAGTGCACGCTCTGATCACGTGCAACAGCGGTCGACATTTCGCGGGTTACAGTGAACTGTTTCCCGTTTGACGTCAAAGTTTTCGCAATGTTGCCCACTCATGGCAATTGGCGGTAAGGAGTTTCATTGTTAGATGTTATGTGACCATGAACTAGCAAATGAATGGGCGCGCTGTAGCGCGAAAAACGCCAGCTATATAACAATAAACAATTATTCTACGAGGGCGCGTTGGATATGAAATGATAAATAACCAACGAGGCGCGTAGCGCCAAGTTGGTAATGATCATTTCATATCCAGCAAATCCGAGTGGAATAATTGTTTTGTTAAAAACACTAGAATCTGAACCAAAAAATTAAAGAAATAATGGCACAGAAAGAGAAAACCCAAAAAAGGAAACATTTTTCGATCACATGACTAAACGAAAAGGGCGGGAAAACCCTTTCATGTGTTGTAACGTTTCTAGGCAAAGTTGAATGAATTAAATAAGTATTTGCAAACAGCGCAGAAGCTTAATTTTTGGAACAGGTGCTCTATTTTATGGGCTCTGGACTGTTGTAAATGGTTGAAGGTTTCGTAAAAAGTATTTCCATCACTGAGTTCTGATGGATGCACGAGACGAAGAAAACGAGTTTGCAATATATTCAGCCCATTCAACTGACAACGGTACCATATGCGAATTTGATCAAAATGAAGACACAATTTCAGGTTATATTGATGACCTAGGACATTGCCTCACCGAAACTGGTCGGGAACAGGAAATCCGAGGGATATACCCTGGTAATGCTTCAAGAAATAGTCTATTAAAGGTTATCTAACGCGGACCTGCGGCCGAAAAGAATAACAACAACAACGAGACGAAGAGCAGCGATTCTTCATGTTTTTACAAAACATACATGGCACTTGTACGGAGTTGAATGTTTGAAGTTGGTGATTGGTACATATATAGCATCGAGTAGTTTGAGGAAAACACCAATCCTTCGAAGGATTTTCAGTAGCGAATGCTGCTGTAAGCTCTTCTCAGAGCTGCAACGACATTGTTCAAAATTAAAACGAAACCATTAAAGATCTCGTCTTTTATCTTTCTTAAACACCCAGTCATGAAATGTTGAATTTCGTTTGTATTTCGGTTCCAATTTCTACTTGCTAATTCCGCTGCGAGACGATTTTGCTTATGGCTGCCGGTTTGCTGACGCGTCCATTGACCATATTTGGCGCACTCGGTTGTGAGCTGATAACCTGTGCCCGGCCAGCTGGAAATCTAATATCCGTAGTTCAGTTTTTAATAATTTTAGGTTGGCCATACCAAAACAGTGGATAGCGTTTTTCGCGCCTCTGATTGACTACTCAAACTCCGGTTAGTAAGTGCTATTCACCAGTGAGGAATATATGAGGTCGAAATCATCATTTTTGAGCTCTATTATCTCACTGCTTTATTAGATTCACCTGTCAATGGAAAGTGGTGGATATTTACCGACCTGCGAAAAATAAAAGAGAAAGGCGGTAAAAGAGAAAAAGCGAAAATCAAGGCTTCGCCTTAATTAAGTGAGTAATCGGAACAACACGATTGATGTGATTCCTTTGCTTTGCACTGCTATATTCTACTGCGCATAACATCGCGACATCGAGGATGGCAGTGATTCTTGCCAGCCGCATGAATGTAAAGACACAAGCACAAGCGAGTTTAGAGAAGGAATTGATATTTTGGTCATTTTTTTGTAGACTAGAAGTTATAATTTTATTATGATTTCTTGTAATCGAACGGAAGAGCGTGAAATTCCTTTGTTATTAATATTGTTCTACATTTTTCTAAGTTAGATTTGAGTACGAACAGTAAAATAGAAGGTGGCGTAATGTTTCTGGTTCACTGCTGAAAGCACATTCGTTATGCTTGAGATATCCGATTTTAAAACGTTAATGTCGGTGTAAAGCATTGCAAGGATTCAACATATGTAGTGTGAAAAGAATACAAGCTAGTTTTTAATTATTCTCTGCATCATTGGGCAGTTTAGCTTTTTCGGAGATTAGGAAAAATTAGTAATCGTTTGAATTTTTTGTTGTTATGTACAAAATTCCATCCCTTTGTAAAAAAATAAGGACTCAAAAGTAAAATGGGACACAGTTTATGAAGGTGAACGTATTGAGTCCCTATGTTCGTGGTGGTAATCTTTGTTGATGGATGAGACTTCCTTTTGTGTCCGCATTCTTCGTGGAAATGTGACCTATCAGAAGAAAATCGGCATGCCATGTCGAGCATGGTGTCAAGGTCGCGGGGGGCAGGATAATGCACCAGTATACATTTATGTAAAGAGTGCGACGACTAATACCGAAAATACGCGAAATATTCATGAAAAGGTCAAATCATGTCGCACGAACTTCTTATGTATTTCAAGCATTTTTCCAAAGCAATGAAATAGCAACGCAATTTTCTTTTTCGACATTAAACACCAATAACTTTGAATTAGAGCCGTTAAAATAAAAAAAAAAAATGCGGGGTCAGATATGACACAAAAGGGTTTTTTACTGATCACTGAGTGGTAAACGTTGTCAGTGTTCCACTCGAGAGAAAACGTGGACACAAAGCCACGTTAAAAAAATAATTTTAGTAGCTTACAGTGTTGCTGCAAAGAGGGATCTATTCAGTAAAAAGCGATCCTCGTGCACTTCAATTACTCTCCAATTTCTTTGTAAAAACTGACGGAATCGGTTTTTAAACGTTCATGATATAAGTTTTTCAAAAATAGCACCCTACCTATATTTTTGCCTTATAAGTATATCAATGGCCATGCATCTATCCCCTGCGACCTCAATTAGGCTTCGTTTGTACCGAATATCCACGTGACTCTAGTAGTGAAGTAGGAGACCTGTGTTGGTCGGCTTGATGTAAACTTTAGACTCTTGGGTGCTCGACTGAGTAATTCCACCCCCAGAAAGGGGAGTGACCCACCCTGTTAAATCTCCATGGTGAAATTCAAGAAAGAATTGCACTGGTTGAGGGTGTGAAGGAAGCGATCCGCGGATACCTTATCCTACATTATAGAAAGGGTGTCGTCCACATACCTCCGGTAAAACGAGAGCAACATGCCGTCCTGTTCAAAAATGAACTTACCAAGATATCTTTTATGAGGCAATTACAGTTAAGGTGGGGATAAACGCGAATTTCAGTGGAATTTTGAGTTTTTTTCAGTCACGGCTCACCTTGCCAAAGCGTTTGCGTTTCTTGTATTAACCAGCACCCTCAAGGCCCGAAAATATGGCTGCCATTTTGGGGCATTTGACCTTTGCTTTGAGTACAAGCATGCGCACTAAAACCGGAATCTCGCGTCAAATTATATGTACCAGTGGGATTTTTGTGGTGTGGAAGTTAGCTAAAATTAGCTCATTTGCTGAAGCGTTTGAACTAGGGTGTTTGTAACTGTCAAAAACGGATATATGCCAGCAGCTTTTCCAACATAATTTAGTGCTTTGGAAACACCAAGAGATGTCTTGTGACCTGCCCAAACTGCGTTGATAGAGGTCATCACGTTTATCTACACGAGCGATAACAAAATGCACCATTTTACTCTATTTTCGGCAGTGACAGAGCGCTAAAATGGCGTTTTTCAAACTTTCCTTGATTTCAGAAAAAATCAAGCGCTTCAGGATCTTTGAATACTATTTTCGAAAATAACTCAGTATACTCAAGCATGTTAAGGCATGGCTCATATCCAGTACAGACCACCAGAAAGAAAAAAACGTTTTTGATCTAAAGCAACGTTGTTTTTATCCCAGGGGGAGCCAGAAGCTTACCCCAAACAAGATTTGGTATCCTTAAATTTCTTAAGGTGTCTTAATGGTGTTCACGTGACTTGTGACGTCACAAGCCTGCTTAAGATGAATTCTAAAATGGGCCAAGGATAGGGACGTATCACGAAAAACTAACCATACGAAGTTTTTAACCACTTTCTAAGGCAACTATTTCTGTCCTGAATGGATGAATTCCTCAATTATACAAGGCTATATATGGAAAGATAGAAAGTCACGTGACCTTTTTTACGTAATAACTTCTTAGCTTAATATTTTAGTCGGCCATTCAGGACAGATTCTTGCAGGGGCCATTAGCACAATTGTAAAAATACTAAATTTGACAGTGATTGTATGTCATCTCGGCGGCCCATTTTCAGTTGTTTTTTCAAAAAACAAAGCAATTAATTATAGTCACGTGACCCATTTTATCAGATTTTATTGGTCTTAGAATATTAAGGTCGTCGACATTGGTTAGCCTGCCAATTCTGCAACGATTAAACCAAATTCTGACAGAGTAATTACTGTTTTTCAGATTTTATGCAAATGAGGCTTGAGCCATGCCTTAACATGCTTGAGTAGGTGTTGTTTAGGCAAAATATGAAGAAATTCGAAATTTCACGAGTGGCGCGGGATTCTCGATTTTCACAGAAATTGGCTCTTAAAAACTGTAAAGCCTACCCGTTATAAGAGATTTTGCACAATTTGCTACATGTTTTGCACGGAAAACCCTTTGCTACCATATTTATGAGAGGGAACACACATTGCATTTACAGCTGCACGAGTTAATGGTGGCTGATGACATTTCAAACTGAAAAACAAAAGGAAGAAAACTATATCTAATGAGCCAAGAGCTGCGGTTTTCGTCACGGCTGACCAAGCACTGACTATTTGTTTTAATGGAAAACAATTACTCAGCAGTGTACTTTCTAGAGTCTAGGCGGCCATGGCCTCACATTTGGCGTTATTTTGCAGCCCTCAAGCACCACATTCCCAAGTAAAACTCAAGCCATGGAGGTATGTATAGCAAATGTACAAACGATTTCCCCGGCCTACTTTGTATCACGCATCCTGAGACTATGCGACTCCAAGCAGGAGCTTAGAGGCAACAGTTTCGAACTGACACACTAACGGGGACATACCAGCCCATTTCCCAGACTCCCCTCGTACATGTAGAGTAGGATAGACCACTGCAAAGGGAACTACATCCCCTAGTCTCTGCGATTAATGTCTTCGATCTTTTACTTTTCTTTCGTGCATGTATACGCGTAAAGGCGGAGAAGACACGTTTATCTGAACTAAGGCAGCTGTTGACGATAGAGCTAGTGCGGTCTTACCAGTTTATTTGTCCGGTCTTGGGTAACCCGCTCAGCAATTAACCGGGGCCCTTAACTGTTGAGCTAACTGGGTGGTCGCCTTATGTGACCATGTGACCTCACAAAAGACAGAAAAGCGTTATACCAGAAGAGCCAACACTTCTGGATACCAAAAATATTTTTACTAAAGGTTTCTTAATGAACCACTCTCTTATTGTACCACTCTCCTATCTTACCTAACGAATAAACAAAGAGCCTTAAACTGGCTAGACGACATTTAAGATATTCTAATGTTCTACGAGCAGTTTCTACGAGCAGTATTCTAATGTTGTACGAGTTCAAGATAGTGCATCACTACTTCAAAGATAGAAAACTGCATGTAAACTGACGGTGTTACTTTAATTGTCAGCCGTACAAAAGGTCACAGTGTAGATGACATGACTGCAGAAGAAAGTGATCACCCAAAAAGTTACCAGAACCAAGGTTCAAATAGGTAAGCTATGCTTGACTATTATGGCGACAGCAGGCAAAACCACGAACATACTTCTGAAATATCCATCATGACCAGTTTAATTTTCAAGGCTATGGTAAGGACTATATGCTAGTTTTCAGGATATATAGTGGGCACTAAACTTGGCTTTCCACACGTTTCTTTTGTTTTCACCAGAGAGTGCTAGTAACGTCCATAATTGAACATTAAAAGATCACGAGTTGGATCATATGAGCTCTTTTAATTTTTTTCGCCAAAAACAAAGCATTGACTGGCTGTTCCTATTTTTTACATATTATTCATAAATTACACACCGACCGCAATTGAAACGTAACGTGCTAGACTGTTTGCAAGTTCTACTCAAATGCCACTACAAATATAATGACAACAACGAACAATAGCTATAAGAATGTCACAACACAACCCTATTCCAAGTTTATTCTTTATTGCTGGACTTCTTTACAATGAAACTTTCTTCTGTTTCAAATTAAAGTTGATTTTAGCTTTAAAAACTAACTTTTGGAGCGTTAGCAAATTCGCTCTGAAAAAGGGCTAATTAACGCTCGAGACGTCAGCTTTTAGAATTCCTGTACAGTGGTCAATTTACATTATCATTTCCGTTGATAAAACCAAATTTTTTTGTCCAACCCCCACAGCGACGCAGCACCACAGTTCATCTTTAGAAACTACCCCCTTTATTCATTTGTTATAATTTAACACACATGCAGTTCTGGGGCACAATTTTTTATTTCCCGAATCTCGGCTCTCATGGTCACGTGAAATAAGATAATGTACACCAGGACGTCCCATCCAACATGTGTGTAGCAATAAAGCGCGTGACTTCGCGGCAGCGCGGCTATACCCCCAAAGATTTCCAATTAAAGAAATGTCCTTGTAAGAATACGTGCCGATATGGTAGCGGCAAGGAATTCGTCAGATGTTTTACAAATGTTTTACGGGTCAATAATAGAGGAGGAAAACACAAATCTACCACAACCATTACCACCCGATGTGGTTGGTGTGTATAGCCCGAAATAAATTTTAGGAATGGCATTGTGTGTGGAAAATAGATGTACCAGAAGGTGATGAAAACAATAAAGATCTTTTTGTTTTAATAGAAATAGAAGCGTTACTGAATGTAAAAGTAAGTTTTTTAGGCTGAAAGTAAAGTTTTCATTACAAAAAAAAAACGATACACAGTACATGGACCCTTATTTTCGAAAAAACGATCCTGATGTTTTAACAGAAATGATGAGGGTCAGATAAAAATATAATTTGACAGATTTCTCGAAAGAACGAAGGGAGAAATCGAGGCCTGGTCATAGCGGGGCTCGGGCTTGGTTATTGAAAGAATAATGGCGGCAAACGTGAACGTTGTACGCTATCAGCCACTGCGCAGAGTAAGTTAACCGCCGACCGGTTGGCTCAGTTGATAGAGCGCCTGACTGTTGTGCGGGAGGTGGTCGGTTCAAAGCCCCGGCAGGACCAACACTCAGGGTCTTTAAATAACTGAGGAGATATTGCTTCCTTTGCGATGACATGTGCAAATGGTCAGACTTTCTAGTCTTCTCGGATAAGGACGATAAACCGGAAGTCCCGTCTCACAACTCTCCACAATTAATTCTGAGAGACGTTAAAGGACCACTAGGGACGTAACGAACCCTGGCTGTGACCACCCCTAGTGCTGACCTTGGGGCATCTATGACTTCTCCAAATGATTGTAAACTGCACCGTGCAGTCTGGCAAAAAGTCCCCAAAAAGTATTGTAAATTAGTCTTGAAAAACCCCTTGGGGGAAGGCTAATCAAAATGTATTGTATTGTATTGCATTGTATTGTTACTTGGATCTTCCACAAAAGCTGAAAAACTAGAAACACGGATAACGAATGTCCAAACTAAGCAATCAGCGCTGCTTTAGATCCTGCACAGAATGATAATACCTTATTCGTTCTAATTTTCGCGAGGCTTTAATTTCGCGATTTTCGCGATTTGTAAAAAATCGCGAAATTAAAGATTGGCTAAAATTAAGATACGCGAAAATTAAACACGCGAAATTTAATACATTTCTATAATTGCTTTAATCAATTATTAACTGTGTTTAAAGCTACATGGTAATTGTCATCAGTCTATTTATCTTCTACTTCAGCACTTTCTTCATCCGAATCACTCATTCCTTCTTCTTGTACATGTAGCTCTTTTAAAACATCTTTCGTGTAGTCATCAAAATGTCCATTTAGGTCAGGCTCTTTATAATTAGCCAACACAAGCTCTTTGTATTTGTCAATTATCAATCTGTTCTTTGGTGTGGCCTCGATTTCAACCACAACTTTAACTGGAATTTCAAGTCCTCCTTGTACAAGCAGTGATCTTCTGTGCGTTGTATTTATGACTTCAGCGAAAGCTACCCTTCCTCTTAAAAGAAAAAAACGTGTAGATCTCTCTGGGTAAGTGACCAATGATTGAGTCAGCAAGCAGTCCCGGAAGGCGCTTATAAGCAGCTATAGCACAGCTATGGAGGCTCTTTCTTTCGTGAGAAAGGTTCAAACGTTCCCTCAGGATCGGTTTCCAAACTTCTTTGTAGACGTGAAATCCACGAATAGTACACAGAAAAGGATATGTAACAGTAGCCTCTATTTCGTTGTTTGCCATAAATACCTCTTACTCACCGAGTCCGAGGTCCGTACTGTAAGTTACGGAACGAGTTTTTTCCTGTTTGCTTATGGCCCAAGCGCGAAGCGCGCGGGCCATAAATCAACGGGAAAAAACGAGGATCCGTAACTTACAGTACGGACCGAGAAAAGGAAGTTAATAAGATATTTGTTATATCTCTGAGGTTAATCAGGCGCGAGGAAAAGGAAACTTTCAAATTCAGCGGGCCGTACAGTGAAGTACGGCCCGCTAAATTGACAAATCACAGCGCGCGAGCTATGCGAGAGATATGATAATTGTAACAGAGAACATTTGATTACAATCAAGTGACGTCTTATACCACCTACAGTTTGAACTGGGTGTCGGTAAAACGCCGGCCCGGGGCCGGGGTCGGGGCCGGGGTCGGGGCCGGGGCCGGGGTATTGCGTTTTATGAAAAAAAAGAAAAAACAATTAAAAATCAATAAATAAAGTAAAGATATAAAAAGTAAAATAAAGAAATAATTAAATTAATCAATTAATTAGTTTTTCAACATCCTTGGGACATATGAACTGATTAAATGAAGGAAAATTGAAATGGACAACAAAGGCGCAACGCCACTGTAACTGAGATGTGACGTTTATTTGCTACTTCATGCTGGTTTATCATACATTTCTTGCAGTCATTTGCCTTCCCTTCCGAGTCTGATATTACTACATCTGCAAATAAAGAACTCCCTAAGTTATCTGACAGTCAATTGAATATACAGGCAAGCAAAGCACGCAAGCCTACAAGGAAACATTTGGAAGATCGTGTCAGCTGTCGTGTACAGCATGTGGTCCTTGGTCCGCGAGGTCCTTGGTCCACGAGTTCTCCGAACATGATGTCACATTTTCTCGTTAAATAAAATACGACCAAAAACGAAGGTTTACGATTAAATATTGATTAGTATTGTTTTCTTTTTTCAGGCTTCTTTACGCAATTCTTTGCGATCATATGACATATGACTTCTTTCATATGCATCATTCACTTACATATCTTTCACGGGAACATATGAACCAGTGGCTTCATAGCTCACTTGCCACTTTAAGATTATCGCAAGAAACATAACGTGTTGCAGGTAAAATATTCGAGATAACAACTTTTACTCGCGGACCAAGGACCACATACTGTACACAGCTGTGCACACAAAGTTGACCAACACACGATGCAGCACGATTCATAAACGTCGCGAAATAAATTCCGAAAACATGGCATAGGCAGCAGGCATTTCGACCAGGCGAAGCTTGACTACGTGACTATTTTGGCGGGAAAAACCTCACGTGGGGTTTTGCGGTTTATGGTACAGCGGTCGTACAACAAACGTATTGGTTGATATTTATTTATTTAGTTAGTTAGTTAGTTAGTTAGTTAGTTATTTGTTTGTTTGCTTATTTATTTATTTATTTATTTATTTAGTTTACTTTATTTTGATTTATTTTCCGTTTTTTAATCTTTAATTTTTTTTTCCATTTTATGTTTTTTTTTTGTTTCTTAAAGCTAACAAGCCGGCCCCGAGTCGGCGTTTTACTGACACCCGTTTGAACGTGACTTTTGTGACATACGTACTGAGGATCGACGTTCCATTTTATGTCACTATTCCACTATTTAAACTAAGAGTAGAGTGTAAAGCAACTAGGTAAGGTACGACCAATAGTTACAACTGTACGATAGCCTAAATAGACGCGACGTGGCGAGCTTGGCAGCCATGAATGGGGCTAACAAATATATGAACCAATCTAGGAGAAGCTAAGATATTTCGCTAGATTACACGGCAAAATAGAAGCTAAAAATACAGACATGAATAGCGTTTGTGGTAACTGCTAAAATAAGGGAACTATCATTCATAAATTTAGCATTCAGTATTGTTCTATATCATTTATCCTCCTCGATTGCGCGACCAACGAAAGCTGCCTTGCCCCCAAGGGGTGTCATGTTCCATTAACTGCGTTTCACCGGCCGATAAAAGCGTTATTAATTTTTACGCAACTGTTTGGCTTTAATAGTCACACGATGGCATTATTTCGCTACGGCTTTACAATTCAAAATAACAGCCAATCGGATTCAGTGAAATGCGACACTGTGCCTTCAATTCCTGCTTCTTTTCCAAGTCAAGAAAATACATCTCTGTACTGTTGAGTATCAAAACGTTGTGTCTGTTGTAGGAACATTAGTAGATGATCATGATGGCGGGAAGAGTTCCTCAGCTACAGCAAGAAAGAGAGGGAATTACAACCACTATTCACCTAAGTTAGCAAAGATCAGCCGGAGTCCACGTAAAAATTACTACAGAGCCAATCAGCGCTAAGTTACTGTGTAATGAAAAGCCTGACGTCTGACGTTTTCGAGGGAAGTGTCTTTACTATTTTGAATTGCGTGCGATGCACAACCTGCGCCTCATAGAAAGTCCTTCAATGATTTTTCAGCATCTTTGAATTTGGTCATCCCGATGAAAACGAAAGTAGAACTATGTTAGTGGCACTCGACCACTTCTGAGGAGAATTTTTAAGGGTTAAAAACAATGAAATTTAGTTTTTGAGAATTGAAACGTCGAGTTATTCAAACAACTCGTAGTGTAACCGCGGGAAACCTAGCGGGGAAGAAATGCCGTTCTGAGATCAAGCAGTGTTCTTTAAGTCACATATTACTATTTGCCATTGAACTGATTGAATGCTCTGATTATCGGAAAAAATGCAGGTGGTGAAAAGCGGCAAAAAACGTTAAACGAATAATGCTAGACGTAATTGATTCAGCATCAAGGTAATTTGGTTGAGCGGTTCCTACTCGGGGAGCAAATATTTCGTTTCGAAGTGGACGAGTGCTTAGTTTTGTAATTTTTCTTGTGTTTTTTTTCTTTTGCTAATTTTGTCAAAACTGCAAGAGCATTGTTAAAACTGGAAGAGCATTGTGTGACGAAAATAAACATACGTTTGATGGATTTGAAAACTATAAATATTAGTCTAATCAGAAGTGGCTGTTTCCACAAGTGATGTTTGTACGGAAGAAAAATGCTATGGAAGGGAATCCTTAATCTGGATATTTGTTCCCCTTGAAGTGAAGCCGTTTTTATGTTAATCAATGAAAGTGGTGATTTCGGATAGTGAGCAATTTCATTTGTCAAATGGATTACTTTTGTCTCTCACGTGTAAACAGGCACCAAGACATACATATATATGTTGTGCCGCGTAGCACTGTAAACACATACAAGTGATGGAACAGAGAATTGACTCTGAAGTGTAAATTCAAGCACTTGAATTTACACTTCAGAGTTAATTCTCTGTTCCATCACTTGTATGTGTTTACAGTGCTACGCGGCACAACATATATATGTACCCTTACTTTCTCTTCGCCGCGATTCAGCATCATAATCGTCCCCGACTTTCTCTGTCCGACCTCGTAGCTTAGTCGGCAGAGCAACGGTAGATCTAATCCGGAGGTCGTGGGTTCGATTCCCACCGAGGTCATAAGAATTTTTTCTTTGCCTCGTGTGGTTCCCTGATACCCTTTACTAGGGCTAACGCCCAGTGGGTTTTTCATGGGTTTCAGTTAGCACTTGAATTTACACTTCAGAGTTAATTCTCTGTTCCATCACCAAGACATACAGCCCTGTTTATGAAATGCGATTTTCAACTTTGATCTATCACGTGCATACGTTTGGTAATAGCAAGTTCGTTGGTTAATTCCCACATGAATAAGGCAGCGCTGTTGGTTAAATGCGACTCCGAACTTTGATCGGTCACGTGCATCCAACATGACCTTTGATCAATCACAAGATTTGCACGTGGTCAATTCAACTTGTTTACAACAACATCTAATTGAATTTATTTTCTGTTACAATGATTGGTCACTTTTAACCGTTTTTTATTGGTTACTTTTCTCAACTTCAATTTTCTCTTGTTCTCATTGGCGGATTTCGATCCGTTGTTTGTCTGTTGATCGGGTTTTTTAATATTGTACAACTGATGACGGTCTTAATTCGTAGGAGCTTATTTTGGAATTAATTGGTGGTCTGTTTTCGAGTCGGTAAGTTTAATATTGCCCTTATTACGGGATATAACGCGGTGTTACGCTCATCTGCTTACTGTACACAGACGTTGTCAGCAAAAGGCCCAACACTAAAATAAGAGCGTTTGTTTAGGTCGTGCTATTTTTGCTGTCCGAAGTAAAAAGTACAAAGCACTTGAAAATCAGAAATTGATGAATTATGGCAATTACATCTATTTTCGTTATCAGTACTATTTGTTCAACGTTGATTTGTTTTTGCTGGTGTTGTATATTACGGTGTGTTTGGTGGTTCGTTTGTTTGCGAATATTTCTTCATGTGGTCCTGGAACTGTTTCAGCACGTGTACGATACCATGGCAAAAACCAAAAGCGCCACAGATAAATGACTCACCATTCAATTATTTTCTGACTTCTCCCTATCTTATCAACAATCGGCAGAGCAACGGTAGATCTAATCCGGAGGTCGTGGGTTTGATTCCCACCGAGGTCATAAGAATTTTTTCTTTGCCTCGTGTGGTTCCCTGATACCCTTTACTAGGGCTAACGCCCAGTGGGTTTTTCATGGGTTTCTATTAGCACTTTAATTTACACTCCAGAGTTAATTCTCTGTTCCCCACTTGTATGTGTTTATAGTGCTACGCGGCACAACATATATATGTACCCTTACTTCTTTCTTGGTTAACTCACGGAGAGGAGCAGTTCCTTTCTCGGGCGTCTTTGGACCTTTTAGTCTCAAATCCCGCTTCTGACAACCATGTCTTACTTTGAGGTTTATTAAACGTCTTCCAACATGACGGTTCAGAGGTTCAGACTCAGTTGCATAACAATGAGCACGTGACGTGGTAAACACGTGATACTGTGACAAATAGAACTGAGTGTAGTCCAATTTGGTCTGTAATCATACGAGTCGTTAACAAAATCGGACGACCGCGTAGCGAGAGTCCGATTTGTTTCATTACGATAATTTTGTTATAGTTACGATTTATCGTATTGTTTCCCTCTTTAGACAACAATCCTTGTTGGTCTACCATTAACTCCATTGTAGTATTTTTTGTGATTCTCAAGCAAATCCTCTCTTGAAAAACCAGTTAAGCACATCATGCTTGTCTATTTGTTTTACCGGAGGGGGGGGGGGGGGATCATGCCTGTATAATCAAAGCCATCATTATTACGATACCTGCTTGGTCTGTTTGACTTACCTTATTCGTACTAATTTTTGCGGGCACTTAATTTCGCGAATTTGGAACACGAATATTTCGCGAGCATTAGTTTTCGCGATTTTGCAAAAAAATGATAAATTTAGGGCATTTTATTTCGCGAAAATTGACAAAAGACAGACTTAGACAACCGTTTTTTATTGAATGATCACTTAAATAACGATTGATTTACAATCATGATTTGCAATTAGGTAATAGAAATAGCGTTTATAATCAGACAAATCAAGCAAATACTGCAAATCAATCAAATGCTACTGCAACATTGTACTTAATAAAAGTGAATTGTAAAAGTCAATTGTAAAAATATGATTTTAAATACCTATGCCATACAGTTCTGTAATGATTACAAATGCTTAACACCCTTGAAACGGAACAAAACTATAGATGAATAATAATGAAATACAATTTAAGTATGTGTTCCGATACAGCCTTGTGCAATGTCTATATTATTACTGTGGTGCACTGTCTATGTCTTTAAATGGGTCCTCAGACGGAAGGGATGTTTCACCCCTAGCCACCCCAGCTACACCTGGTTTTTCCCATCCTTTCATGAGATGGCGTTTCCCGTCGCTGCTTGTTAAACTGACAAGCCAAGTGGCACGTAAGGGCTTCAAAACGGATAATCTCAGATCAACTTCGATGTCGTCATCATCCCCTCTTGTTACCATTTGCTTTTGTATTTCTGCTGAATACAACATGGTGAACTGGGGTCCTTACCATTTACACGGAAAACCCGGAAATTTTGGGTGGAAAATCAAATGGTACATACCATTCCATTTGGAACATTTCAGAAATTATGGGCCATCAGCTAAATCAACGCACTTTTTTTAGCTTTCCAACTGATACTAGTAAATTTTTTTATTCATCCATTTTGCGTTTGGACAAGCTGCAGCGTTGAATATTTACACCTCAAATTTCCACCCCAATGGATCGTGTAAATGGTAAGCGCCCCTGGTCTTTCATGAGACGCTTTGCCTCTCCATTTACAGTAAGATCAAGAGGCTGAAAAAAATGCGTCATGTTGGCAGGGACTGAAACAACCTCGATATTCAGTGATACTAACTTTGATAAAACCTTGTCGGTTTTCTGGCCTTTGAACACATCCCAGATAAGCAGCGCTCTTGAGTTGGCTCAAGCTTCAGCTCCCTCCGTTTTAGATCTACATAAGGTTTGATTACTTTATCTATCAGGCTTTACGTTTCCGTCTCACTTGAATAGTGTTTTGGATTCTGCGAGACCAAAAATCCCTTCGGAAACTCAGTGGTGTATTATTTGCATTGGCAAAACGTTACCCGAGAGAGATATAACAAAAGTAAGTGTAATACGTCTCTTGTCAGTGAGGCCTTTTATTAGTACAGAAGAAGAATTTCTCGGAGCCATTGTCATTTTGCCCACCGAGACACATGAGTAAGGAGTTTGGTCAGCATTCAGCACTAATTCATGATCAGGAGGAATCTTATGTTCATTGATTGCCTTGTTTATGTCGCTAAGAAACGTGAGCTTGCATTCCTCAAACAGTCGTCGAGGCACTGGGTGGCGAGTGGTAGTTCCAGCTCTTCGTGAGAAGCCACATCGTCGATAAACAGACCTAACCCAGGTTGTGTGCTGAAACCCTGTCACACTACTTGAAAGACTGCTTTTAACAAGCGCCAATGCAGTTGCTTTCACCACTGAGAAATTAATTACTCCTCCTCTACTTCGTATGCTTTTAAGGAGTGAAATTAACTTTGCGTCTAGTTCAAGGAGTATAGAGGGTGGGCGGCCAAGTGTATCACTTGGAATAGCAAGAACTTGAGCTTCCACATTTCTTTTCTTTCTCACCTCTTTAAGCTTCCTCTCATATGCTTGCTTAAAACTTCGTACTGTGCTTTCCTTCAAATTTGGTACACTTCTGCCTTGGATTGTTTTAACGCTTTCAAATTGCCATTTTCACCAGCATACTTTCCAATCTTGGCACGTATTAATGGGAAAGGAATCTGCTGCTCGTTTCAGCAGACGTTCATTTATTCTTTGAAAGGGGGATGCGGGGTGGAATCTCGATGTCAAAGCAAAAAGTTAAAGTGTTCGACCACCGAAGAAGTTCGCTGTTTGCTCTCTTTATACAAACTATATATATCCTACCGCTATATACTCCTATATATATATATATACCATATACACCGATGAACGCAAAAGGAAAGCTGGCAGTAACCGTTTTGTGTACCTGAGGGTGTTTCATAAGAAATTGGTGGCATCATCACAAAACCAAAAATCAGAGTTGTTGGAAGCTACAAGAAGCTTCTTTGACTTTCACATTTTCGCAGATGATACAAATCTATTTTACTCTAATTCTAATTTAGCAGAACTCGAGTCTATTGTTAATTATAATCTGAAAATGGTCTCTGACTGGCTTACGGCGAATAAGGTTTCATTAAATATAGATAAGACAAATTTCATTATTTTCCATCCCCCTCAAAAGGTCAAAGGTCACTTAGTCAAATTGACAATTGATAATAGGGAGATTGCACAAGAGAAATTTATTAAGTACTTGGGTCTCGTCATTGATTCACATCTCAGTTGGAAGTATCACATTTTACATATTTCAAAAAAGATTAAGAGATGTATTGGCATACTATCTAAGATAAGGTACTCTGTGACCGATGTGGTCCTTGTACAGCTGTATTACTCACTTATCTATCCTTTCCTGACTTATAGTCTAATAACCTGGGGGACTACATATCAAACAACTCTCTTACCTCTTATCACCTTGCAAAAAAGAGCCGTCCGTGGTTCATTGATGTACTTTATTTTCCAGTTCTTGTGTGTACACATCCCCTTGTCTATTGTTATTTGTGTGTACGTGTGTGTGTGTAAACGTAATCCTGTCTATTGCTCTATGTTTAGTAAGTGTATTAGCAAATTTTTTTCCGCTTGGCCCAGCCACTTAGCTCGATTAGCTTTGCTATTTCTAAGTGGCTGTGCTCTTTTCTATTGTAATTTTTTATCTCTTGTATTTGTCTACACTGTGTAATTTCCGGGCACGAAATAAAGATTGTTGTTGTTGTTGTTGTTGTTGTTGTTGAAGCAATTAACACAACGCACCCTGATAGTTTGACCCCGTTAGTATCAAAAATAGTGCTTGCAGTGGCTCTTTGTCGCCTTGTCTAAGTTTCGGAACTGAGCCAAGTACCCAATGATGATGACTGTCACTCACTCACCTTTACCATCTTGCATTTATAGAGAGGACGAAAGCTCTTAAAACCGTTGGAATTCTTTTAGACGCGCGAAAACTGGTGTTGACATTTTTCCCTCACCTTTTCTTTCTCTTTTTGTAGGAAACTTTCGTCGTCAAACTCAACTGAAGCTGAATGTGTGGCATCAGAAAATTCTTCAAAGACCGAATACTAACCTCCATAGTAAATATATTCTCGTTACGTTACCAAGTACCCAGCATTGAAACGCAGTCAAGGTTGGACTGCTGTTCCTCATTCTTTTGTTTAACACACCTTAGTCTTTCTACTTTCCATTTTTTTTGTGCGTTGTCATAGGTTTTGTTATTCCAACTTAAACTAAGCCGGCGATTCTTTCCAAAACCTTGGTAAAATTAATGTTGTAAAGCTTCTTAGTTAAATGGAGGTCTTACAACTCGAACTAGAAAAAGTTCCATTCAACGTACAATTTTAGGAGCGGAGTTCATCATCATACAGCGATAAAGTAATATCAAATCAACTTTGTCAGGGGAGAGGACAAAACAAGGAGTACTATTCCACAGAGTACGCTTGGATTACCTAAAATGGAGTACCCTAAACAAGCATTTGACATAATGGAAAGTCATTTAAATGTACGTACCTTGCCACGTAACTTTATTTCATTTACTTTAGCGCTTTTTTGTGGCGATGTGAAAAGTGTAAATCTAATCGTGATGGGTAATTGGTGGCTATGGAACCTGCGGTGAAGATAGCGAGTGGATTATTGATACCTTCCAAAATGGCGGCCTTGGATCGCCTTGGATAGAAAAAATACCGTTTGAGCTAGGCGAGCTTAAAGTAAATAAAGGTATGAGGCAAGGTACGTACATTTAAATGACTTTCAATTTTGGACTGAAAAAATCATTTCCTTGACTCCCAAATTATTTTTAAGGGTACTCCATTTTAGGTAATCCAAGGGTATTCCATGGAATAGTACTTCGTGTTTTGTCCTCTCATCCTTGTTTGCCTGAATATTTGAATATTATATGGGGTCATTTTTGTGACTTTTAAGAGTAGCTAGTACGCGGAATGGATTTAAATGTATTTTAGAATCTGAAGCGCATCCTTGCAATCATTTTTTTTTTTTAGATAGGGCAGTGAATCATGGCTATTAATCTAAGATCTAGTAAGCTGACAATAGCGCACGTCAGTATCACGCACTAACTGAACTCAACGTAATTAATTTACTTTTTCTTATACAAGTGATGGAACAGAGAATTAACTCTGAAGTGTGAATTAAAGTGCTAATAGAAACCCATGAAAAACCCACTGGGCGTTAGCCCTAGTAAAGGGTATCAGGGAACCGCACGAGGCAAAGAAAAAATTCTTATGACCTCGGTGGGTATCGAACCCACGACCTCCGGATTAGATCTAACGGTAGAGCAACGGTAGATCTAATCCGGAGGTCGTGGGTTCGAATCCCACCGAGGTCATAAGATTTTTTTCTTTGCCTCGTGCGGTTCCCTGATACCCTTTACTAGGGCTAACGCCCAGTGGGTTTTTCATGGGTTTCTATTAGCACTTTAATTTACACTTCAGAGTTAATTCTCTGTTCCATCACTTGTATGTGTTTACAGTGCTACGCGGCACAACATATATATGTACCCTTACTTTTTCTTAGCTCGTTAAGTATCCTGTCTTTTCACAATTCTTAATCATCGATTATATTTTATTTTTGTATAGTTTCTTTAAAGACGTTCGCATGAAAATTTTCTAACATTTTTTCTGAGACTTTTACCACTGTAAGATGATGAGTGAGTTATGTCAGAAATGTATTTAAAAAAAATGGGGGGTCACCGACTTCGTTTAGGAGAGAAAATGCCTGGAAGAATACCCTTAATTTGAAAAAATCGGGCTTCGTCGGCGAATAAGGCCACAATGTCTGTAAGCCCCAAAATATTGCAATTAAGTCTTTGAAGTGAAATGTTCTTTGCCAAATATTGTTTAGTGGACGTATTAGTGAATTTAGTCAACTGGAAAGGTTCCTTAAAGAACAAGTTTGCATTGAGCGACTATATTTTCACGCGCCTTGCAGCCGCAAGAAGGCAGGATTCGATGTTCGGTGGACAGAAATCTTGAATTTTGTTTAACTTCCACACATTGATTTTTTGTTCATTTTTGGATAATGTGGAAATAATTTTAAATGAAGTCTGTTTCTGGAAAGAAAAGTAGGGGTCACCGACCATTTAAGAGAAAAAACTGAAGGCGAAGGGAACGCAACAGCTACCATCCTCTTACTTGCTTAGCTGTCTTCGTCAGCGCATGCGCTCGATGGCTGACGTGGCATGACCTTGCGAGATGGATTTCGTGCGCAGTAGGGATACGCGAGAACAGTTAGCGCGAACGTCCTTAAATCATTTTCAATTTGTAATGTTACCGTAAATCTGTTTAGCGAAAGGTAATAAATAAAGCGTTACTATGTGTTTCCTTGCCTTCCTGCGCGCTTTCAGTTATTAATGTCATTTTTACAAACCGCTATCAGCCATGTCCCTCAAAACATTGCTCCAAACAGTGCAACTCGAGTCGAGTGCTACACCTTTCTTGACGGTAGAGGAAGAGGAACAAATATAGCGGCAAAGTGTAGTCGGTCTTATCGGCTAACGTACGCCGCTTTGGTAGACGCACTGGTGCAGGAGGAAAAAAGTAAATCGCTGCAATGGCCGCGCCATTCTCAGTAAAAGACAGCACTCCTGCCTGATGATGGGTAACGAAGATGCTTGGTTTTATTTCCGAGATGACGCGGTGGAGAAAATGAACTTCAACAATGTCCTGAAGATAGCTGTAAGTGTGCGCAACGCTCTTGCGTTCAAGTTAGGAAAATTCTGGGAAACGTACGTAAGCGATCTCGGAAAGATGCGTTGGACTAGTCTATATCATTCTTGTAGAAAGGAATATTCCAATACCTATACATCTTGTTCTTAAATGTACGGTTGAAACGCTCCACCAATGATGCTTTGAGCCCAGAGTTGACGGTAAAAAATCCAACGTTCTTATCGGGTAGAAAGTTTGAAACAGCCGGTTTGAAGCTTGTTTGGTTTACGACCAGAGGATAAAATCGTCTGAAAAGCTTTGAGTAGTTCTTGGCCTTGTCACATCTTTACTTGCTAAGATGTCTATACACGTCAGTAGGTATTTATATCCCTTGCTGTATCGGCTTAAATTTTAAACATCGACTAGATCTGCTTGAAATTGTGCGGCAATACCAGAACAATGACGCGACTTCTCTTGTAGTATCTTCGCGCAGATTTATGAAGCGTGTAAACATCTTGCTGACTCAACCAATTTTGAACTTGTTTCCGAGAAACCTTATTCTTTCCTTTTTCTTTGACCGCTTGGTACATAGCAAAACTTGCAGGTTGATTTGGGTCGAGAAAAGTGCTCGACAGTGCTTTTATCATCGCAAAATTCTGAGTTTTGAACAATGGCACGTGACCCCCGCAACAGGTCAGTACGCAGCGAATGCGGTTGAAAGTGCGCTCTAACGCCAGAGTGAGTGAAGACGGCCAGCAATCCATTACTACTGACTAGCGCTTTCTTATGTATCTATTCTTGCTTTTGGGTAACAGTGGGATCGACAAAATCGAATAGTTGTTTCCATTCCTCTTTACAATTAGTTAGTCCCAGTTGCTCGACAAAATTTAAAAACACCAGTAATCTCCTCCAGCGAACTTTTGTAAACACACTTGTCAAGCCTAGATCCTGGTAAATTGCAAAATGTCTCCGTGAGTGAAGCAATGTCATTTGATTCACAGTTAGAGACACTCTCACCTGTATCGACGTAGTACCCCAGTTGGTAAAATCCTACAATGACCTACCATCGTAGCATCAAGATCGATGAAGTCATGACTAAAACCAATGAAGCTAAAGTGTGGGACACTTTGTACGGCAATGATGTGCGATTTAAATTTCAAGTGGGAGATCGCGTTAGGATCAGCAAAGTGAAGCAAATGTTTGAAAAGTCTTGCCTCCCTAATTTTGCAGAGGAGATTTTCACAGTGCACAAGCGAATGGTGCGACAAGTTCCTGTCTACAAGTTGAAAGATGATGCGGACGAAATATTGGATGGAAGATTTTACGAAGCGGAATTGCAAAAAATCGTTAAGAACGATGATGTGTACCGAGTTGAAAAAGTTTTGAGTCAACGAAAACGCAAAGGAGTGATGGAATATTTTGTGAAATGGAAAGGATACCCAGACAAGTTTAATAGCTGGGTAGCTGAAAGTGATATCTCAAAATTGCGATGTAGGCTTTCTGTATGATGAATAAAAGAAAAGTGAAAAAAGTAATTTGATTTGGTCAACACGTCAGATGGTCGTCTGAGCGCCCGCACTACTTACCTGTCAGCAGAAGAGAATTTGAAACGATCGAAGTCAAATAAAGCGCGGCACAAGAGAATCAGTAGGTGGGTTCACACTAGACATTTCAAATGCATTTGAGATGAACTTGTGTGTGAACGATTCTCG
>OX419340.1:19936979-19949479 GCA_948470475.1 Galaxea fascicularis | reverse complement strand
TGCGGTGACGGTTACATTGACATGGCACACTTGACTTTGCACACTTTTACTTGTTTTCTACCGGCTTCTATTGTGAGGGATTAATGTGTTTGAAAACAGAAACGGTGTGTTTTTCTATCTTAACTAATTTTAAGTTTTAGCTCTGTGATGAGTACCCAGAATAATCTATCGCTTTTGTTAACTCAGGCATTCTGTTGTCATTGTATTGCATAGCTTGTGTATCGGCGCGTGTACTGTTGAATCGTAGCTTTCTTTGTTATGTAATAAGAACTTAAGAGAAAGATGAAGTCTCTCTCTACTTACTACGGCCTTGAGCTATGTTTAAATACAGCTTTTAATACTCTAGATAACTTCATAAACGTTAATCGTAGAACAACCGGTGATGTAGTGTACTGCTGGGAACTGGGACGAGTGCATCCGGGCATGCAAGAAGGCGTAGAGACGTGGAAGCCATGATGGCCTACTTAGTGTAACTTAGTGAACTTAGTGTTGATTGTGTGTGCCAAAACACTACATTGGCGACGAGGACCGGATAAAATGTTAGAGAGAGCTTTACCGCCGCTTGATCTAACGGGATCATCATCTCAAGTTGCCCAGAAATGGCGAAAGTGGAAAAGGGCATTCGAATATTATGCTGAAGGGAAGGGTTTGGAAAACACGCGAAAGAAAACTTCACAGCTTCTGCACTTTGCAGGCATGGAAGTCCAGGATATTTTTGAAGATATCGCAGACCCCAATCCGGGAGCCGACCAAGATCCGTATGCTGTGTGTATTAGGAAACTAGATCATCATTTCAGTGCTGAAGAAAATGTACCGTTCGAGCGACATGTATTTCGACAACTGGCGCCAAACGAGGGAGAAGCAGTGGATAAATTTCTGGTGCGTCTTCGCCAGCAGGCGGGACATTGCAATTTCGGTACTTCGTTAGACGATAATTTGAGGGACCAATTGATCGAAAAGTTAACCGATATGGAGCTGAAACGAAAATTGCTGGAAACGAGAAATATCACTTTGGCTGAGGTCTTGGAGAAAGCGAGAGCATCGGTAGCAGCTCGTCAGCAAATGCAATTTATGATCAGTGGAGCGAGCATCAACGCCGTGGGCAATAAGGAAGACAGGACAGGAGACCAAGTTGAGAATTTGTGTTACAGTTGTGGAAAGAAGGGACATTTTTCTCGTGATCTGTGTTGCCCGGCAAAAGGTAGGAAATGCGCCAAGTGTTCGAGATATGGTCATTTCGCGGTTTGTTGCAGAGGAAGTAATCGTCCCTCACCGAGAGCCGGTGACAATAGAAAAAGTGTTGGCAGGCAGACGAATCATGTGGGAGTTGGTTTGGAGGAAGAGAGTTTTGTTAGGTGTGATGAGAGCAACCCAGCCTTTTCATTTGCTGTGACAGAAGAAACGGCGGAGGAGGTACGCATGGTGTCAATTTCAAGTGAGCCAACTATGGATGTGAGTATTAATGGCATTGTTAAAGAAGTATTGATTGATTCGGGGTCGGTGAGCAATTTAATTGGTGAAGAAGATTTTCAAAAGTTGAGAGGGTCAGGTTTTAAGGGGAAGGTGGAACATTGTTCAAAGAAACTGTTTGCTTATGGGGGGAATAAGGTTGATGTGATCGGTCAATTTGAGGCTGATGTTCCTGCTGGGCATTCTACAGTGTCTACCAATTTTATCCTTGTTAAGCATGGGCGGTGCATTCTGGGAAATGCAACAGCAAGAGCACTAGGAGTCCTTCATGTTGGACCAAATACAGCCCCTGTTACAGATTGTAATGCTCTCCAAGATGACATTGTGGGTGAACTCAAAGCAAAGTATCCCAAAGTGTTTGAGGGAGTTGGAAAGTTAAAAGATTTCAAGTTGAAGTTGTATGTAGACCCAAATGTACCACCTATAGCACAAAAGCGAGTCCCATTTGCACTTCGTGACAAAGTAACGGCCAAGATAGAAGAACTCCTAAGGGAAGACATCATAGAACGAGTCGAAGGCCCTACCACGTAGGCAAGTCCTGTTGTTGTGGCACCAAAGCCCTCTGGTGAGATAAGACTTTGTGTGGACATGCGCTGTGCTAATGAGGCTATTGTCCGTGAAAGGCTGCCCATCCCCACTGTTGACGAAGTGCTTGAAGAGTTAAATGGCAGCACGGTGTTTTCTAAACTAGATCTTCCCTGGGGTTTCCATCAAATAGAGTTGCATGAGGATTCGCGGGACATAACTACCTTCATTACCCATGAAGGCCTGTTCAGGTACAAGAGGTTGAGTTTTGGGGTGAATGCGGCACCTGAGAAATACCAGCACGTTATCCGTCAAGCAATTGCAGGCGTAGAAGGAGTTGTTAACATTGCGGACGATTTGATTGTACATGGGAAAAACACCTCAGAACATGACCAGAATTTACACAAGCTGTTAGCCAAGTTACAAGAGAAGAATCTGACCTTGAGATGCGATAAGTGCACGTTCAGAATGAATAAAGTGGTTTTTATGGGAATTATCCTTTCCCAGCACGGCATTGGGCCTACCGAGGAGAAAGTGTGGGCAGTGAAAGAGGCAAGTCGTCCAACATCAGCGACAGAGGTGAGAAGCTTTCTGGGCCTGGTTGGTTTCAGCTCCAGGTTTATTCAAGATTTTGCAACTATCGCTGAACCCCTGAGGGCACTGACTAGAAATGGGGCCACATTTGAGTGGAAAGAGACACAGGAAAAAGCATTTCAGAAGCTGAAGGAAGAACTGGTAGGAGCGACCATGCTAGCCTACTTTGACAAGACTGCACACAGCAAGGTCATAGCAGATTCCAGCCCAGTAGGACTCGGTGCGGTCCTAGTGCAGGAAGTAGGGGAACAGAGCCGTGCTGTGTGTTATGCCAGTAGAAGTCTCAGTGACACTGAGCGTCGGTACAGTCAAACAGAAAAAGAAGCTTTAGCACTTGTTTGGGCTTGTGAAAGGTTCAATTTGTACTTAAATGGCTTACCTGAATTTGATTTAGTGACTGACCACCAGGCACTCAAAACCATCTATGGTCCAAGATCCAAGCCATCGGCTCACATTGAACGATGGGTGTTACGGATGCAACCCTACAAGTACAAAGTGTGTTATGTTCCCTCTAGAGAAAACATTGCTGATGCACTGTCTCGGCTGACCAAGATACCAGCATCGCAAGGGTATGTTCACGATGAGGAGTACATTCGCGAAGTAACACTTCAAGCAGTACCTGTGGCCTTAAGGATCGAGGAAATAGAAGAAGCCTCCTCGCAAGACAAGGAATTGAAGGTTGTTCGTGAGTGTCTGCAGAAGGATGACTGGAGTGAGGCACCTAAAGCCTTTGTGATGGTGCGAAATGAGTTGACCTCTGTTGGCCAGGTCGTGCTACGTGGAACTAGAATTGTCATTCCAGGAAACCTGCGGAAGAGAGTCCTTGATCTGGCTCATGAAGGCCATCAGGGGATTGTCAAACCTAAAGAGCGTTTGAGGTCTAACGTTTGGTGGCCCGGTATCGACCAGCAGGCAGAAAGGAGATGTAGAGAATGTTTTGGGTGTCAGATGGTTACCAAACATGTTCCGCCCCCACCAGTCAAACCCACAAGGCTACCCGACACAGCGTGGCAGGAAGTAGCCCTGGATCTGCTTCGACCAATGCCTGGAGGAGAATATCTATTAGTGGTGGTGGATTATTTCTCTAGATGGATGGAAGTTGATGTTATTCGTTCTACAACAAGTGCCACAATTATTAAGTGTCTAGACAACCATTTTGCTCGGTACGGGACACCAGTTGGTCTGAGAACTGACAATGGCCCCAACCTTGTGTCTGATGAGATGGAGAAGTACCTAGAGGAAATGGGCATTGTTCATCACCACACTACGCCTTTGTGGCCAAGAGCCAATGGTGAGGTAGAGAGAGAAAATAGATCTCTTTTGAAGGCCATGCGAGTTTTCCAAGCTGAAGGGAAAAATTGGCGTTCCGAGCTTAACAAGTTCTTACTGGCCTACCGATCTACCAATCACACTACCACTGGAGTAAGCCCTGCAGAATTGTTTTTCAAGAGGAAGTTGACAACCAAGTTACCAGAGCTCCAGGAAGGTGATGGAAAACAGAGCGCCGTGGAGTACCAACAAGTCAGAGACCGAGACGCAGAGAGGAAACAGCTGGCCAAAGATTATGCCGATAGAAGAAATCATGCTAAAGACAGAGATGTCAATGTAGGGGATGAAGTATTGCTAGAGAGAAAGAAGGAAAACAAGCTATCCCCGTCTTATGAAAGCGAGCCTTACAAAGTTACAGGTCGTCATGGTGACCAGGTTGTCGTGCAGTCCCCTCAGGGAGTGGAGTAAAAAAGGAACCTACAACATGTTAAGCCAATGGCAATTCCTGACATTGATGGCAGTGGAGAAGTAGAACCAAGACCCTCTGATGAAGCTGCACCACCGGAACATGTGGACCGCCCAATTCAGGAACGTACGCCTCCGGAAGTGACGCCCGAAAATACGCCACGTCGTTCCGGAAGAGTTACACGAGCCCCTAGAGCACTGGCTGACTATATATTGTATTGAACTTTCAGGGAACTGCTTTGGATTGGCAACGTCGATAGCCAGCTTCATGACTTTAGTTGATATTGAGACTTTAAGAGAACAGTGAAGACATTGCTTTTATCCTCATAGTTTTTAGACGTTGAACTTGCGAGACATTGGCTGAGTAGGATCGCTTCTTTTGTTCATGTTATATATATAAGAAAGGTTGTCATGTAAGAGTTTATTGCCGGAGAAAGGGAAGGATTGTAGTGTACTGCTGGGAACTGGGACGAGTGCATCCGGGCATGCAAGAAGGCGTAGAGACGTGGAAGCCATGATGGCCTACTAAGTGTAACTTAGTGAACTTAGTGTTGATTGTGTGTGCCAAAACACTACAGGTGAGATAAATCACCAACAAACCACACGAATCAGTAAACCCAAAACGACTAAAAATATGGATGAAACAACAGAGCAAACTAACGGCTAGAGAACCGACGACTACAACAATGAAGGACCGAACAACCAAGCTATTAGGCGGCCGAACAAATGAAAGACCGAAAAGGGCAATGCACCGACAGTGAATGACAGCCAAACAATTGTCCGCATCCCGTCCGCCATGTTTTTTGTTTTCTCTCGAAGGAGGTCTACCGGAAATTTGTTTCCCGTTGCTTCCGCACTAGTTTCTAACAACAGATTTTTTGAAATTAAGATATCCCAAAGGCTATACCGGGAGACTCCCTCTCTGTCCATTATGGCTCTTGATCTTGTACTACTGAGACTTACTGACTTCTTTCTTTATACCGCCGACCGGTTGGCTCAGTGGTAGAGCACCGGACTGATGTGCGGGAGGTCGGAGGTTCAAGCCCCGGCCGCACCAACACTCAGGGTCTTTAAATAAGTGAGGGGAAAGTGCTACCTTTGTTCAGTCTGGGGGCACCTGTGTTGATCCTACTATTCAAAAGCAGTCTGGCAAAGTCCCCCAAATTCCTCATCATTATCATTACGTATCTCATGTTGTAAGAACACTGAAGAACAGAGATGTTTTAAAACTGTCCCTTACAGAATATATTAATCAGATTAATAATTCTATTATCTAAACATAATTGAACGACATGTCAAGTTTCAATAGCCGTAGGTAGACAGAGAGTGTTTCAACAGAAACAGCACCAAATACTCTAGTCGTTATACTGGTTATGTTCTCCTTTTAAAATAAACAAACTCCCTCATTAAAGATTAAGTGCCCAGTGTAGGTTCTTCTTTATTTATACCGCTATAATGTCCCTTTTTGGCCTTAACAGTATTTATATCGGTTGTCCCACCAAGGTTCTATGCTGTTTTATTGCAACAAAGCTAATCAATTGAATGTGTAAATGTGCAGTTATGCCACACACATAATTGTATGTTTTAATGACTTTGTACATGTATGTATACACACAATGCAGGTTGTAAAGTAGTTTTTTTTTTGTACCTAGCTCGCCTGACAGTCAGTACAGTACTTCATAATTGTTTGTAACTACTGGTAATAAAAACTGCGTTGAAATCAACATTAAAATGTGGTTTGAGGAGGAGACTTTCAGTTGTTACTGACTTTAACTACAATTCACTTGTAGAGTCATGTGGCCACACGAGTGAATGGAGAATTATGGAGCGTGGTTGTCCTCAGGGATCGTCATTCGGCCCTCTCCTCTGGAACATGTTCCAAAATGATATGGCATTTCATATCCCTGACTCAAACCTTACGCTCTATGCTGATGACCACCAATTATATGTGACAGGGAAAACCTATGAAGAAGTTGAATCTACTCTAGTGACTCAGGGCCAACAAGCACTGCTATGGTATAGGGACAACTTCCTCTTGGCAAATCCAGATACGTTTCAGCCTCTTACGATTAACCCAAGAAACATAGATGCAGATAAGAAGGGCAACGTTCACGCCACGCCAATGACGAGATCATGAAAACTGAACAAATCAAGCTACTAGGAGTAAATATAGACGAGAACCTTAACTTTACACAACACATTAGCGAAATATGCCCCAAAGCCAACCAGAAAGTAGGAGTCCTCATGCGCTTGCGCAACCTAATACCATGCCAAGCAAAGCTCATACTTTAAATCTTTAAATCTATAATAAATATACTCCTAAAAACAGCATGACTATACTAGGAGTTTTAAAAACAAAAAAATAAATATGTGGATAATTATTAAATATATGTACATATGAACATGCAACAAAATTAGCCTATTAAAATTCACGAATTAAAGTAATAAAATAATTACAATTAAAATAAATAAATAAATAATTATTATTATAATAGTAATAATCCTACATACTTGAGATTGTGACCTTAAACTCATCTAATGAATTAGGAATAAAAGCTAAAGGTAAGCTATTCCAGGTTCTTATGGCTCTAGGGTAAAAAGAATATTTATAAGTATCATTTAGTGTTGCAAGTTGGCAAAATGGTGCACAATTAGGAAGCCTTGAAGCTCTTGTATTACCAACTACTTCAGGTGGTAAAGAGATATCAACAAGCCCTGTGTAGATCTTATAAAACATAAACACTTGATTAGTCAGTCTCCGGTATTCCAAGGAGTCCCACCCCAGGGCTTTGATTAATGGAGAGACATGAGTGAAACGTGAATAATCATTGTGAACAAATCTGGCTGCGTGGCGTTGGACCATTTCTATCTTGTTGATGTTACACTGCGTGTGTGGGTTCCATACACAACTGGCATACTCCAGTTTAGGGCGTACAAGTTTAAGATATGCTGTACTCTTGACCTCAGGAGTACAACCAGATAAGATTCATCTGAGAAGACCAAGGGTTGAATTCGCCTTCTTACAAATAATATCACAATGTTTGTTCCAGGACAGGTTGTCAGAAATAGATATCCCCAGGTAAGTTGCAGAGGCGACTCTTGAGATAAGCTTACCATCCAAGGTATAATTGACAGGTATTCTCTTGCAGGTTATCCCTAGGTGATAGCACTTAGTTACATTAAAGGTAAGTTGCCAAGTCTTTGACCAAAGGAAAAGATGATGAAGATCTTGCTGGAGAATTAGACAGTCCTGATCGGTAGCTACCTCTCTATATAATACACAGTCATCTGCAAATAGGCGAAGATTTGATTGAACAGAGCATGAGATGTCATTGATAAACAAAATGAACAGCACTGGTCCCAAGACAGAACCCTGGGGGACTCCAGATACCACAGGTCTCGATGAGGAGAGAACTCCATTGACTGAAACATTCTGTGTGCGATTAGACAGAAAAGCTTTGATCCAACTAAGCATTTTACCTCTGATTCCATAATAATTAAGTTTGGTAAGCAGTCGCTCATGGGGCACAGAGTCAAATGCCTTGGAGAAGTCCAACAATATTACATCAGTTTGTTGACAAAGATTGATGCCTTTCGCCCAGTCGTGTACTGCAGAGATAAGCTGTGTCTCGCAAGGAAATTTCTCTCTAAAACCATGTTGTTGATCAATAAGAATATTATTCAAGGAAAGGTGTTTGGACATGTGACTAAGAATAATGTGCTCCATTATCTTGCAGCAGATACAGGTTAATGAAATTGGGCGGTAATTTGCTGGGTCAGACTTGTTTCCTTTCTTAAAAATTGCTGTAACTATAAGGCATTGGACCAATCTGATGGAACAGTGTTACAGTCATATGATTGTTGGAAGATGAAAGAGAGCCAACACGAAACTGATTGTGAAATCTCCTTTAAGACTCTCGTTGGGATTTCATCAGGCCCACATGCTTTCTTGGGATTCAATTGAGAGAGTTGTTTAAAGACCCCTGCTGGTGAAATCTGCGAGTCTGAAATTGATGGAAAGGGTGATAGAATTTCACAGGATTAGCAAATATGGGACTGATTTCACAGCCAAACTTGTTCAAATCACAACTCTTTTCGCGTACAAATGTTACAGACCTTAGAAGACAGGACATCAAACCTCACTTAGAATCAGGAGTGGCCCTTGATATGAAAACCCTCTTGGACTCTTACCAGGAAATTTTACAACACCTTCGCTGCAACACGGCAAAAAGTTACAAGTCAGAGAGGTTAAAACGCAGACTGCAACAAAGTTTTCAAGAGGAAATTGTCTTTCAGAAGCTACCGGATCCTTCGAAGCCAGAGTTGGTTTACTCTAGCTCTATACCTTTGCAGGATGTCATCAATTCAGCCGCTGAGAAAAGTTGCCATTTGGCTAAAATGTCAGCGTCTTCTGAAGATGAAACCTCAAACAGCCAGGGTCAGAATGATGTCAATTCCATACCATAACACGCCTCTCAAATACTGAGGTCAAGCATACAGAGTGAAAGCAAAAGTATAGGGATTCAACCTGTTGATGTGGAGGACATCAGTGCCTGTAAAGTGAAGAGTTTAATGCCTGAAGATCTTTACAAATTCTTGTGCTGGATGATCTCGAATCCAGATAAAGTTGATGTATCTGCTCCGACTGCTTCCAATGCCGCAGATGAGCGACATATTTTAGCAATTGCACAAGATCTAATATATGCAACAACTCATGGTCGCATGAAGACCCCTAAGCACATTGGTTTGGCGATGTCTGTTCGCCATGTGACGGGTTCAAAGCTCCTGGTAACAATGTTAAACAGATTCAGTCACGGCTGTTCTTATGATGACATGGAAGTAGTTGACACTAGCCTAGCATTAGACATTATAGCCAGCTCGGGAAATCTGGGTGCTGTTGTTCCATCTAACATTTCACCAGGAGTGTTCGTTCAAGTCGCGGGGGAGACAATATCGATATCAATGAGGAGACATTAGACGGCAAGCAAACTACTCATGCCACTACACTTGTCATGTATCAAAGAGAGCAACAAGGTCCAAAACCGAAACCTGCAGTTCGTCCGGCCCATTCAGAAAAACGACGGTCTCTTAACATCTCAGATGCAAATCCACCCGTGTTGGAGTTTGCTGCTTGTGGGAAACGGCCTGCCGTAACCTTTTACAAAGACAAAATAGAAGAAGAGTGGTTTCAGTCCTCAAGCTCGCTCTGTACCACTGCAATTCAGATGGATTTTGGTTGGTTTTTAACACGTCTGTGTACCCACCAGTTGTTTAGTGAAAATCTGCCTAACCGCGACGGCGAAGTTTTTCAGCCCTTGCCAAGTTGGAGTGGGTTTAACGCAAAGATTGCAAGTGAGCCGCCACCTTTGACTTCCGTTGATTACTGTCCAATGATCAATGGTTCACCTACTGAATACAGTACAGTTTACACTGCTATGAAGAACGTCCAAGCAATGATGGATGTACTACACCAGAAGCACATGTAGTTACGTTTGACCTTGCAATATACATGAAGGCGAAAGAGATTCATTGGCGACGGCCTGAAGAATTTAAGAACACAGTGCTCCGAATGGGCGGTTTTCATATAGCATTAAACGTCCTCTCAGTTATTGGAAAGATTTTCCAGGACAGTGGCATTGAAGACCTGCTAATAGAATCTGGTGTGTATGGATGCCATACGGCATCTATGCTATTGAAGGGGAGGTCATACAACAGAGGCGTGCGTGCACATAAGCTTGTTCTCGAAGCACTACTGAGACTGCAGTGGCAAGCATTTGGAGCTTGGATGGAGGCTGAGGACGTTGAGCTCCCAACAGTATATCAGCGCCAGTGTTTATCTTTAATAAACTGTTGTCAGAGAGAAAGTAATGATGTGGCCTCTCTGAAGACCTCATTCGGTCTTATCTGCGACAAACTCCCACAACTTCAACAAATTTTTGCGAGATTCTGCACAGAAGCTAGGCAGCAGTCTAAACTATTCCACTTCTGGAATATGTATATTGACATTGTTCTATTGCTGCTGCGCTTCATTCGAGCTGAACGAGAGGGATCATGGAAACTTCATTTGAAAGCCGTTGCAGAAATGGTACCATACTTCTTTTCAATGGATCGCATTAACTATTCCAGGTATGTGGGTGATCGATTTATTCTGGTTATCTTTTTTCGTGCCTTTTCAGATTGACTGCGAATCGTGTATCAGTACCAATGAACAGTAGCCTAAATTGGATATATTAAAATTAAACTTTAAAAGAGTCATTGCTGCCAGGCTTAGAGGTCTTCCATCATTAGGATTTGTAAGGATTTACTCCCCTTTTGCTTCAAAATGATGCGTTTTTTTTAAGACTGAATTATAATATATCGAACTTATTAAGGGACTTATTCTTTATCCTAAGAGGTAAACGCATTTACTCAAACACGTGAAGAGATCTACACGGACGTTACCTTATTATGTGGTTGGCTTTAACTTTCTCACTTACCCGGCCCCTCTCTTATCTCTTTCTCCAATAAATTACAGGTGGCTCCCAATCTACTTGGCTGATATGCAGCTGCTTCCCACTCACGCTCCAGAAGTTTACAAAGAATTCCTAAATGGTAACCACCCAGTGAGTAGCTCAAGTCAACCCTTTAGCCAAGTTTGGACTGACATGGCATTGGAACAAACCATCAATCTCGACAGCAAGACTAGAGGGGGTATTGTTGGCTTGACACAAAATGCTTCAGCACTAGACAGATGGTTTATAACAAGTCACAAGAGAGCTGAGCTAACTGCTGCAACCAAGCGACTTTGCAACCTTGAAGACTCTGACAAGATTGGGACTCACTAGGAGGCAGGTTCCCAAAGAGTAAAGAGGGATGAAAACGATGTTCAGCGGCTGATTAACACCATTACTAATACCATGTCAAACCCTTTTGATTTGAGTGAGGCATCGAGGGAAGACCCAGTTCCATTACGAAACATCGCCACTGGACTCGTTATGCCGCATGACGCGGCAGAGCAGCTCGTTGACTGTTTCAGCACAGGAGCAGAAGAAGCAAAGAAATTTAGGAGACAAAGAATGGACAGTGATGAGGTATCCTTTTGGAGCAAGATATCGAAATTGAATTTGAAAACATTTGCTTCTCTGGCAAAAACAAATCAAATCAAGTGCGCAGACGAGAAGATAATCACTATTTCAGCTGATAGGAATTTGTTTGGAAGACTTCTCATTGCTGCAAAGTGTCGTGACGTTGATGTGAAAGAGGTCCTGAGATATGAACTGTCCACCGTGCCCTTTGCATTGGCACATGCAGATGGTGCTTTAAGGAAAACTACGAAAAGTGTCCTAATGGCTGAGGTTGAACGAGAATGTCAAGCACAAGGAAGACTTCCTGAAAGTGCACTAGCAACCGCATTCATTTTTGATGCAATGGCTCTTGTCCAGACATTGAAGTCTGCAGGCTCCCGCACATTCGGAGACCTAGCTGAAAGGTACTTTAATGTGCTCTTCACACCTCTACGACAAGGTCAGTGCAGAAGAGTAGATGTTGTCTTTGACCGCTATGATGTTCAAGAGTCCGTAAAGGAAAGTGAAAGAGTTAGGAGGGGTTCAAGCAGAGCTCTTGAGATCCAAATCGCAAACAAGCATACACCAGTTCCAAAGCAATGGGGGAAGTTCATCAGTAACCAGAATAACAAGGTTAACCTTTCCAGATTTTTTTGCCGAGAGTGGTGCAGTCTGGGTGAATACAACTTACTTCCTGATCAAGAGCTGGTAATTGGAGGTGGCTTTGAAGATCCAACAGATGCAGTTGTTTTAACCCGTGGACGTACGCATCCACTTGCAGAGCTGAGATCAGACCATGAACAAGCCGACACAAGGATGATCCTTCATGCGTGGCACGCTTCTTCCAGTAAAGAGAGGATTGTCATTCAGTCCCCTGATACAGATGTTGCTGTATTAGCTATCCATGCATACCAGAGGATACAGTGCAACGAAATTTGGTTCAAGACAGGCGTCAAAGATAAGGTTCGCTTCGTCCCTGTCCATCTTATTGCTGAGAAGCTTGGTAGGAGTGTTTGCGCAGCGATTCCAGCATTTCATGCTCTAACTGACTGTGATTCTACTAGTGGGTTGTTTCAGATCGGCAAAAAGAAAGGATGGAAGGTATTTGTCAAATATCCCAGTCTCCATGACAGC
>OX419340.1:19864479-19931979 GCA_948470475.1 Galaxea fascicularis | reverse complement strand
GTCAATTCAGCAATCTGATTAAGTGCATGAGTTTTGAGGTCAGTCAGCTGTTTGCTGTCCTGGAGCTTTTTGTCCTGTCGAATGAGATTAGATACGTCCTCACGTTTCTTCTCGATGTCATAGTCACTGGTGGCTTCCAGATCTGTGCCGGGCAATTATAAGTCCGCGGCTACAGGCTTGGAGTAGAGGATGTTAACAGAGTGAATATGGGAGCACAACACAACCCTTATAGAATAATCAGCCCAAGAACATTCAAAGGTATTCACAAAAGCATCACAGGAAGAACAATTCAACACACAGGAGCAGGCTGAACCAATTCTTCTCACATGATGCACAGTTCCTGTCTTGGAGGCCGACTGAACATTCCAAAAGTCCTCAGCCTGCTTGTGAACCGCTTCCTTCTTCACTAATTCCCCTTGTTTGTGTCGCTTGATACGTTCACGTTGTCTCACAGTGTTTTTGCCCTCCTCAGTTTCAACGAGCTGCTCAAAAGCCTTATTTCGGGATATTTTTCGGAGCTTGAATATCAGGTGATCAACGCGACGGTTTTGTTTCTTTTCTAGATAAACTTCCTTCAGCGTTCTGTGGAAGCACTCGACAAACATGTTGATGTTTGCGCGTGAACCCACTCGAAAACAAGCTGCCCATTCTCTTGTTCTTCCTGCGTATTCCGTCTCGAAGTACTTGGCCAATGGCTCTGACTTACCCTGGATTCATGCCATGAATTGTTGCAAGGAACGCCTTAAGCTCGCTTCGGAGAAATCATTTTGTAAAGACTTCAGTGCAGCATATACCTCAGCCATTTGTTCCTTGTCTTTTAAGAAGATTACGACATGTTTTTATTTGAAAAACCGTTGGACTTTATAACAACTAGGCAAAACATACATAATTAATTAAGATTAAGTGACAAAAATATTTGAGTGAGTTACAAATGCTCATTTAGTTTTCGTCGCCAGCTGCGGTCGACGTGCCAGCTACACAGCAGTTTCCGGTCTGGCCTCGAAAATGTAGATTACGCTCTAATTCACTACGTTCAAACGAACGTAAATTATTTACCGCTTAAATATCCGCAAAAACAGGCACAACGAAGTATGGTTGGATCGCATGCGGACCCTAACACTTTTACTACCCTTTGTTTGTCTGTTTTTTTTTTTTTTGTAATGATACATTACAAGAGAATAATATAATGGACACTAATCTAAATTCTTAGATATTTTGTTACTCGTAAACGGCTAGATTGTGGTTCTAATACGCCTCGTCACTTTTCGCGAGGGATCGTTAGTAACAACAGAGGTTAGTACTAGAGGTTATCCCACCAGAACGTAGACTATGGAGGCCGTAATCTTTAGGATCATAGCCCACATTCTTTAAAGCGTCCTTGAATATCTCCCTACAACGGGTATAAGATAATTTGCCATTTCTAAGAGTGTACCCTAACTTCTTCTTCGTTAACGGCCTGAACAAGGGTAACTGGCTAGATAGGTCAATATCGGCTGCTTGGATATACCTACGCAAAACCGCCACAGGACAATAATTACTCTCTAACTTAGAGATATACACATAGTTCCCCTCCCTATACGCATCTGTTTTACTCTTTGGTGAATACTTTAACAAACTCCTCGTGAAAGAATAAGTGGTTAGGCTGAATGTTGGCTAATTCATTAAAAGGAAAAAATCCAGCGAAGCCTAAAGAGGTTACTGCCGCAATACGTAAGTCCTTCAAAGAAGCGCCTTTAGCACCAAATCTGTCGATAATACTTTTAACGACGTCAGCGTCAACGGGCTTCTTCTTGCTAACTGGAAGGGTCCTTGTTCTCTTGGCACACTCAAGCATGCTTCTGCAGCAAGCGTTATCCAAAGGATTAGGGCCGTTATCAGGTGAGAAGGATGGAGCCATTTGAGCGCCGCATAGACCAAGACCACTGAGGCGGGGGACCTAAGCTGTTGATTTAAATAAATAGATAAAGGGCGACCACAGGAGCAGTAAAAGGTAACTAAACAGGAATCTGTCTACTCCTACACCACAAAAAAAAACTTTTTAATTTCGTTGATGTATTTTTTCGCAGTAGAATTATCCCTAGAGTTAAGCAAGGCACTAAATAAGGAATGCCGATCAGGCCTAAGAGCAGAAGGGAGTAACGTCCAAGCTTGACTTGTTATTACGACCTGCAAGAAAAATTATAAACATAAAGTTTTATAACAAAGGCAAAGTAACAAACAAACACCTAAACATATTAAAAGAAAAAACTAAACTCTATAATATCGCAATGGAACGGCGACGGAGCATAAATTATCCGCGCCTAAGAATCCTAGAACTCGAAAACAAATGCCTGACGCTCGCAGGGATAGATAAACCAGACAAAATACAAAGTCCCTAGACAGGCTGTGCGCCGCTAAATCGGGGACTCGCTCATAACGCCAAACTAACAATGACACGAGAAAGACTAGCAAACGTTTACACATGTTCGGCTACATAGTCTAACACACAGTGGGTCCCAAGTCAGCTCGCGAATATAAGACAGACGGGCACAGCTGCCCTCCATAAAGGTTCATACAATATGTAAGGGATAAATCGGACCCTCTTGGCCCCGTATGGACCACTCAAATGCTTCAGCTCACACTCCTGTAAGCAACCACCACTGCATATGACCAGTGTCATTTCTCTAAGCACATACATCCTCCTCATGACCAGTGTCATACGATTCTAGAAAATCGAACCACAGTCACCCTTGTCAGCTTACAAATAAGCGGGAATTTCATTCATTACAAAAATTCCACTCTAAGCGCTACAACATTGCCTGTAAACTTTACAGAGCCGGAATGAATTCAAATTTCTTCCTTAAGTGAGGGCCTCAGATCCATTCTGTATGAAACAGCCTTTCATAAACCGCTTGTATTTACTTGTGAGTAGAGGCAAGAAACTGGACGAAGGCCATAGTGGTATCACAATAGTATCCCTCGCCTTCTGTAAACTCAGATAATGGAGGGCGCGAGCAACAAGAGGCACTGGAAGAACCACTAAACAGTTTTCAGACTCTGGATTTTGAACAAAAAAGTCCACCCCTGATGTCGCCGTGTTCCAAAAACGGGAAAAGAATCTTGGCAGTTTCAATTGTGTGCGGACCCCATAATTCTTCTAAACGGAGAAACAGTTCCGGAGTAATCTGCCAATCATCAAAGTCAATAAGACGACTGATATAATCTGCTCTTTCATTTTTCGTACGCGGGATCCACTGGTCCTCCAAACGAATATTATGCACAGCACAAAATTGGAAGATTTTGACAGCTAGTCTGTGCAGGTCTAACTTCATGCTTTCCACTTTCACGATTTTTGCAGCCGACTCACTATCCGTAACCACTTGACGAGGGAATCCTTCAGAACTGGTGCGAACGATTCGAGAGCAAAATCAATGTCGGCAAGCTCTCTCCAAGTACAACTTTTGGAGCAGTCGGATGGTTCCTAAAGTCTATGACCAGATATGATCGTCATTAAGGGTAATAATAGAACCACAGCCGGTAGCACTCGCACCAGAATAAACACTGATAAACGAAACGTTGAGGCCTATGGATGAGGAAACAATCCCGGACCTTGAGGGAATTCAAATTTGTTCTCCAAAAACGCAATTCTTCAATGCAATACTGATCTAATTCAATTTTCTCATTCCAATGCTGGACATTTAATGTAGACAAAACGCAGTGCCTAGTCATGATTCTGGAGATATTCCCGGAAACTGGCGATGTAGAAATAATTTGCCCTGTGAAAGAGGCCAGTTTTCTGGCAGAAATAACGAAGCCAGCGTCAACAATACTGTACTGTCAATAGCACTGAGAATTTTGGCAAACCTTCTATCAACGATTACAATGGTTCCTCGTGCACTGTCCCATGTAAGACCCAACCAATCGATTTGCTGGCAAGGTTCCCATATCGATTTCTCGTCATTTGTGATAAACCTGCGTCACTAAGATTGTTTTTCACTGCTCTAGCTATGCTATTACACACTTGGCGATCTCTTTCTATAGCCCAGCCATCGTCAAGAAAAATAGCAATGCAAATGTTTTTCCAAAAGCTTAAGGGTTTTGGTGAGAATGTGAGGCGCGGACAATAAACCAAAAGGCAAAACTGTAAACACGTAAAACTTAGCGAATTTAGAGCCACGATGCTCCCAAGAGAAACCGAGGAAGCTTTGATGACCCTCAAAAGTTTCAATATGGTGGTATCCGCTCTTCAAGTCAAAAGAAAACATAAATGCTTCTGTCATGAAGTAGGACAAGGCAATTTTCCATTCTTCATATTTCACGTGCATTTTTCTCAGACACTTATTAATGTATCTTAAATCAAGAATTAGCCTCATCTTGCCAGTGGCTTGAACGGAAACTGACAAGGGATTGACCACCAAGGGAGGTTCTACAACTTCAAGAACACGACTCGACTCAACAAGTTCACGTATAGCATCCTCAACAAAGTCAGCATGGGCAAGGGATGAGCTGTTGTTTCTAAACACTGCTGGTTCCGGAAGACTAAGGAAAGGAAGCATAAATCCCCACTCTATGACATTGAGAATAAATTTCAAGGTTGCAATGCGTTTCCAAAAACCCAGTTTTCTTCGAAGATTCCCTTTAACATTTACAAGTGGCAAACGATCAGTCAACTCAAACTGAAACAATCCACTTTCACGATGTACCTGTGCAATATCCGCAACTTCCTCTTTAAACACGTCACTGCTTAGGACCGGGTTGGGGTTGCATTCCGTGACTGGGCTTGTTGGAGAAGTAAGAGTATCCGGGGGTAGAGCCGGTTCCACGGTAGACATTTCTGGGACTTGACCAAGCGCTGGTACAGTCTCTTGTCAAGTGACCGAGCTTGAAGCATCTGAAGCATCGCGCGCGATCCACGTAAGCCTCTCTGCCGCCTGGAAATAAATGAAAACAAAGGCAGTATCAGGCCAAGGATAAACAGGAACAGAATAATAGGAACATATCTGAAAAGAGGGTAGGCGGGCGGGCTACACTCGTGTGAAATAGAAAACTTGAACCGGCTCGAAGGATAGTAAGTGTAGGGCAGCAAGCGAGAGAGATCGAACTAAACCGCCGTAAAGTATAAATAGAAAGAAACGACCAATCACGACTTCGCAATTAGCGTCCTCCGACACCTGACAGAAAAATTCCAGTGAGGTATGTGACGCTAAAATACCAGCGGAAAATGTATAATCCAGGCGTTATAGGATGCTTGTGCGTCATCGCTCATAAACATCTCTGTGTGTATATCGCCACAGCGTTCTCTTAAACTTGAAAAAAAGGCTTTCAAAATATCCGCCGTTTCTTTGTTACTAATGAGCCATGCCACGGGTATTCCTTCGTTGTAGTCGTCTATAACAAGAACTGTGACTAGTTGGAAGTCATATGCCGTGGTACCGTGGGTGGCGTCTACGCATATTAATTTGTTAGCATGTTTTTCAAACATCCTAGCTTTCTGCATGCAGTTGATATTATACTGATGCTTGATATCGTGTATGTCTGCAGGGGTTATTAAGTGATCCCTGTTGAGCGGCCCGCACATACTATCCCGTATGTAGTCCATTACGGAGCTCATGCTTATACCTTAAGAAAGCTTTGCTGCAATTGTATTGCGCATTTCTTTGGATATTCTATTGAAAGCGTTCTCCTGTCTGTGTCCAACGTGTTTAAAACAGAACCCTGCTTACACCTCTCCTGTTGCGTGATATTTTCTTGTGGTGATAGAGAAGGGAGGGGGGGGGGGGGGCATGAGCATCCAGTTTTGGCGGATCCTCGCGACTTCATTGCTCTCTTTCTCGTGTTTTTGGAGACAAACCCTCCAGTTCTATTGCATCGCAGCCACGATTTTGTGTACTCCTTGGTCTTTCTGTCAGCACTTTGTTTCACATACCAACTCTTTGTCATTCTTTCTCCTTCAATCTTCCATTTCTCAAATTCTGCCATGTCTTTGAATGTCATGTTTTCGATCGTCAAGTCCTGACCGTGATGATTATTAGGATGCCATATTAAATCGCCAGTTGAAGCAAAAGCTGTTCTGGAGAGACAAGGAAATACAGTCATTGGAACTTGTAACCGACAAGTGATATGGTAAAGGTAAAGTATTAAAATAGTTGAAAACAGATGGTCCTAAAGAGCGCAAAAGTACACAGAACCCATGATGTCCTTTGTCGTTGCAAGCATTTCGTCTCCGTTGGCTGAAAGAGCTGAGAAAGGCGCCGAAGCTGTCATAACCGTATTGTAAACACACCATCAAACTTAAAATAAAAAAAAAATCAATCAATCAATCAAAGTTGGTTCATGGTGCAATCGCGGGAAAGCTATTCAGCTTGAGTTAGAAAAGAAACCCCTACCGCATATTGGTGACTTCGAAGAATTTTATTGTCATTACGAAATTTGTAAAAAGCGGCGCAAACTGGTGCTTTCTCTGACAAGTATTTTTTTTCGTTTTTTCCTTATGCCAATCGATTTGGACAGTTATTTTGGTCAAACCTTATTGACCGGCCTTCGTGTAATATAACTCAACCTTACGTTTAGAATATTATTACCGAGAAATGCATTGAGCTCACTCTTCCTACCTACTCTTCCTACTCTTCCTACTCTTCCATATCTTGATTGGTCCCTACGAGAAATCGTAGGGACCAATCAAGAACTAGAATAGTGATTGGTCCAAAGCCGCCAGCGCTGCGCTTATCCACATATATCAGAGCATGTCTGTAGCGGATAGGTGCGGCATCTCCAGTCACACATATGACCTAACCAAGATGTAGCCGTGGGCTTGTGAGCCACGAAGAGATGCGTATCATCACACATTCCAGTACGAGGAATGTGGCTGACGTAACTGTTGACCACATCAATAATATTTGATGGGGGCAGGGGAGGGGTTCCAGGCCAGCGTGTTGCAATAAAGGATTCGTTTGAATGGTCGGAGCTCAATGACTACAAGGACCCAGTTGTTGAATAGAACCACAAACAACATTGTACACTGAAGATGTTTATTCTGTTACTCGTCCTTCCGCCGGTCGGTACAGCTGAAAATTACAAAATACAAAAAGCTCGAGACTCAAACCTGAAACAAATATAAAGTTACAAAGGAAAACAATACAAATAAGCGACGATTCACATATTTTTGGGCATCTCCAGGCCTAGTCAAGACGTCAACATCGATAAAGTAAAAGGCGACGGAACAAGCAAACTTTCCGCCCACAAACATAACACGACAAATATCAAGCTGCCGAAAGAACGTGGTCGTAAAAATCACGTGACCCGCACAAGGGGGGTACAGAGGGGTACGGTAAGACAAACTGTCCTTAACACCAGTGATTGCCCGACTTGCTGATGCGACCGATAAAGGTCTGGCCGTTTTCTTTACCAACATTAAGCGGAACCGGATAATTTTATTCCCAAACTTCCCGCTAAAAGCTGTAAAGAAACAGGCGTTACAAGTACTAGGTACTAACGCCCTCTGGAGTATTTTGTGTCCAGTGCATTTTCGACTTGGGTGACACGCTTTCGATAGTGGCTTGTGCTTTCAACCAGAAAGTTGACTATGATTCTGTAACGTTTGAATTGTAACGTTGCTAGGGGACAAAGCTATTTTTGCCCCAGGACTTTGGGGAACATGACACGTAACACGTCGGCCATCTTGTAGTGTGTTGTTTTTGTTGGCTACTTGAAGTATCGCTGTCTTGAGTCGTAATAAAGAGAACCCTCTGAATGTTACAGAATGAAATTAGTGATCACTGCGAATAGATTCTATCATTGTGAATGATGCATATGAAATAAATCATATGATTCAGTTACATATCTTTCACGAGAACATGTGAACCCAAAATTGACCTGCTCCCAACGTCAGTGGCTTCATAGCTCAGTTGGTAGAGCATCGCACCGGAATCGCGAGGTCACGAGTTCAAGCCCCGTTGAAGTCCTGAATTTGCGATCACAACTGCGACGGTCATCCTGCATTTCAGATTCTATCATTCCCGGGATCATTTTGGAGTAATTAGTTATTAAAAATGACGGTTTTTACAACATGATTTTGAGAATGAAGTGCGAGGGTGAATAGAATTCTGTCCGTATTTTTTTCCTCACGTGACGTTCGTTGTGCTGGGGTTCGACAAATGCCACCTCCCCAGGAAAGCCTCTTTTTCCCAAAATAAAGCTACCACCATTACTTTTTTCGTCTCCTTCGTCGTTACAACTCTCCAGTTGTCAGGTAACCACCAGCCGGCCAATTACAGGGAGGGGCGCCGGTGGTAGATGGCAAACCAAAGGAACCAGCTTGGCCCGCCCATGGCAGCACAGCCAGCCCGCCCATTAGAGGGAGGCGCCACCAAGGGTACTCATGGTAGCACAGCCAGACCGCCAGCCCACACCCAACAGGTGGAGAGGTCCTCTTGGCACCAGTAGCAACCTTTTGATCAAAGAGCGAGAGAGATGCACAGCGAAAAATGGTTGAACAAATCCTTGAGGATGTGTTCACCATTGAAGATGCCCTCCCATTAATAAACCAGGGGATCCTCGAAAATTTCCTTGATAAGGAAGAGGAATTTCGTGCAGAGTTCGCCAGAAAAAACGGCTCGCTGGTGACCGCCGCCATCCCTCGTCTGAAAATTCCGGAAATCTTTTGAAAGAGCTCCGCAGAAAGGTTTTCGTTGCCGCAGCTGGGGCGGCAATGGATGCGGAAGAAGAATTCGAACCGGAGAGCGGTGACGAAACGGAAATCTGGAGTAGTGGGGGTAGGAGTCTGAGATGTACCAGTTTTTCGAGGGACCACCGCCAGAGTTTGGGCATCATTCGGCGCAACTTTTTGTGTTCATCTTGTTAGAGAGATATTGACTTGAGGGTAGATGGCAAACCAAGATGAACAGCTTGGCCTTTCGGAGGAAGAAATGGTCAAACTTCTTGAGGATCAAAAGCGAACAAATAAAATTTTGGCCGCCGAATCTCCTAGATATTTGAAGACCTGACTTTGATAGCTCTTCAGCTGACCCAAGTTGACAAAAGATTGTCATCCATTCCCCCTTCTTTGAGAGCTTTTTTTTTTTTGTATTTTTTTATTTGCAATAATAACGTTGAACTACAAAGCTACAGGTACACACTAAAAGCAAAAAACAAAACAAAACAAAAAATCCATACAAATTACTTACATCAACATACGTAATACTGATTTACAATATCATTTAAAATATCTACATTAATAACTTAATTATTAATTAGTTACATGTGAGAAGAGAGCTCCTTTTTTGAAAAGGACGAAGAATATCATTATCAAAAGGATGCTTTCAAATTGGTCTTCGATTAATGATGAGATCGAAAGTCTGCTATTTTGTGATATCCGTCATCGACTAACAAAGAAAATGAAAACCTTGAACTGCAATTGCGACCTTTGCGATAAAGAGTTTTGTTACATTTGTTTCGTCATTTATGGGTTTGAGCCTCATTTTACCCCTCATTTTATTGAGGTTAACGATCGAGGAAGTTTTCATTCTTATTGGTGGAGAGGTCCTGTCCCAGAGTGTTTACAACATTTTATATTTTTGCCAAAATATGGAAACATTTTTGTTTGCTTATTATAGAAAGGGTACCTCAAAAATCTCTGTGAAGAAACCCGGTTTCTACATCGCTCACCACCTCACTTTTGACGCTTACTTCGGCGCCAACCAGGTGTTCAAAATTGGGCTCACAAGTGATCTCAGACGTCGTCTACAAGACAACGCGTTTCAAACTTGTTTTTTACACAAGTTCAAATTTGTAGCCAACGTCGGAACACAAACCGTAAAAAAGGCGCAACAGCTGGAAAAAACTGTTTTGCGTAAATTAGCAGCTCGCGAGAATTTTTGTCGCAGGGACAACTAAGTGTGGACATAAATGGCTCACATTCTAATGGGGGAATCATCGAAATTGTCATATACGTTTCCCAAAATTTTTACTGCCACATTTGAACATGTTCTAGGTTGATTTTATCGATCAAATTTTGGCTGTGATAGGTATTCCGCATGGAGATTCATAAGATGCTTTAGTATGCTTTTGTAATCTCTTAAGTGGCGTTTTTATTTCATTTTGTTTTTGAGCACTGTTCCCGTTTTTCCATTGGGAACGTTCCCATCATGGACAATTGTTCCTGTTTTGAGTGGTCCTTTTAGCATCAAAAGGAACAACCTGTTGTGCTAAATGGGAACAAATTGTTCACTTAGAGCTAAAAAAGGACCTTTTGTTCCGAATGTTTTACATTGAAAGGAACGTTTTGTTCCTTAAATGAGTGACTAAGGAACAAGTGTTCCCAAAGGTATTGTTCCCCTTTATCCATTTTGGTCCTTTTTGTGCAGTTGAGGAACAATTGTTCCTATTAATGCGTTCCCTTTTGGAATAGCTGTTCCTTTATGCTGGCGTGAGGAACTTTAGTTCCCAAATACTTGCGTTCTTTTTTCTTGTTAAGGAACGTTTGTTCCTTTCTTTCGCCGTTCCTGCTTTGAAAATTGGTTCCTTTTCATTCATTTGAGGAACAATTGTTCCGATTAATGGTTCCGTTTTGAATGAAATGTTCCTATTTATTGGCACGTGGAACAATTTGTTCCTAAACACCAGTTCCTATTTGTGCAAAATGGTTCATATTCAGGAAATGGCAGTTCCTTTGTGCATGTTGTTCAACAGAAACATTCTTCTATTCTTGCCATCTATGTTTATGGCTTTTGAAATGGCAAAACCTTTGGTGTATGGTTTTAAGCTGGAAAGAACTCGAAACACAGTCAATAACATATTTTAAAAGACATTTCGAGGCGCTTATTGACTTGACCGGACAAGGTTGAACATAATCGCACCAACGTCATATGTCACCTAAGATTTGCAAGTTTAATTACGAATAGCACACACTGCCATGCCTGAGCAAGCGGGGGCAAGTTGGGGCAAGTTGCACAATGCAGTCATTCTTTTTGTTTCCGTCGCCTTTGTAGTTTGTTCACTATTTATGTAAGTGGAACAAACTGTGTGAATCAGACAGATGTCAGAGATGAACAAGAAAGGCAAGGTTGACTGGTCGAAAATTGATGGCTCGTCATCGAAACCCAAACGGCTTCACTTGGAAAAGGACGAAACAGATAGCTTGTATCACTGTCCGATACAGGTCTGTGATCACGATGGATTTAAAAGTCAACGCGGTTGCAGGAAACACGTGAACACCAAGCACAGTTGGTTCTTTTTCTTTGACGAAAAGCCCGATCAGCGAGGGCTCGATTCAAGTACCAAAGAACGTGCCGATGTTGATAAATCGAGTGAAATCGCAAAACCAGTTTGCAGAGTATTGCTTTCATTTTCAGTTTCCAGCCAAATTGGAGAATCATTCACGAAATGGTTGACTGGAAGTGGTGGGGGTTGCAAGAAAGATCGCACAGCTCAGCAGATAGTCAAGAGGTGCTTCAAATTTCTCAAATTTTGCTGCGAAGACGAGGAGGAATTGAGTGTTGAAGTGCTAGACTTTAGCCTGTGTTCTCACAGTCTGTTATTCAAGTTTATCGATCACTTGCAAGACGAATGCAAGCTAGGACACGGTGGACGATTGGGCTACATTGATGCCATCTCTGAAATGATCGACTTCAGAAAAATAAATGGCGCCTCAGACACAGTCCTTCGAAACTTGTCATCGACAGAATTGTGCCTAAAAAGAGCTCGCAAGACGGTGGCAAAGATGATGAGATTGCAATGGACACAAGATCTAGACATTGAAACTCTGGATGCTAGGGGACACTGGGCAACCATGGAAGAACTGTTAGAAGTGGTAACGTTTCATTTGCCTCGTTACGAAAACACCGTGAAGACGTGCAAGGTAGGTCAGGGTCAAGTCAACCCCTCGGACTTAACATTCGCCACGAAATTTGTGGCGGTGTATTTGTTCATCAAGGTGAAGGGGTCTCGCCCTATGACTTATCAGTACTTGACAGTCGACATGGTTAGAACAGCCAAGGAGAACGGGGGATTCATTGACCAGAAAAAGTTCAAGACTGCTGGCAAGTACGGATTTGACTCGTTGATTCTGACCGACGCAAGCATGCAGCTGCTCGATAGCTACATCAATTTCGTAAGGCCATTGCTCAAACCCCAGTGCGAGTTCGTTCTGGTCACGAGAAATGGAGGCCAACAAAGCAAATTGGGCGACGTCATGAGTAAACTAGTCTTTGATGCAATCGAATAGTACATTCACCCGACGCGCTATCGCCAAATCGTCGAAACGGAAAGCCTCAATCAGCTCACTAGTAAAGAGCAAAGGATTTTGTCGGAAGATCAGAAACACAGCTCGACCGTCGCCAAAGTTCACTATCAAAAGCAGAGGTCGCGCGAAGTTGCTGCGAAGGCTCACGAGTGTCTGCAAAAGCTACAAGGTACTAAGGGCTCTGAATTGGATAAGGAGGTGAACACGAGGTTTGGCGATTCAACTTCAAGTTCTGCGACACTGGCTGAAAGCACAGAATCGAAAAGCGTAGTGTGCCCTGAGAGGGATGCCCCACTTTCGAACCAATTGCGAATCCAAAGACGTCAGCGCAGGGTGTTGAAATTTACAGCATACGAGGACGAGTTTCTTAAGAAAGGAATTGCTAAGCACGGATTTGGACAATGGACAGCGATTTTGAGAGATTCCGAGTACACATTTCAACTTCAGAACAACAGACTCTCTAAAGAAAAGGGCAGGACTCAAATTTTCTTAGTCAAACTATAACTATGCCTTAAACGACATCATTTTTGACTGGAAAAATACTTCATTGCTTCTTCGTTAACCCCTTTGGGTTTTAGTCAAAATTTCAACTTTGCTGAAATCTTCCACACAGCTCAACTAAGAATAGAAATAATGTTTTCGGAGACTCCTCTTTGAAATAGGCAAAGTTTCAGCCAAATTTAAAATTTAACCCAAAGCCATGGGTTAACCCCTTTGGGTTGAAATTTACAGCATACGAGTACAAGTTTCTAAAGGAAGGGATTACTAAGCACGGATTTGGACAATGAACAGCGATTTTGAGATATTCCGAGTACACATTTCAAGACCTCAGAACAGCAGACTCTCTAAAGAAAATTAGGGCGGGACTCAAATTTTCATCGGGGCCATGCTCCTGAACTGAACACTTTTTTTCTAAGTTGTTTTTGGCATATCTGCTACTTAAAAAGCTTGTTGTCCTTTAGCATCGAATATAGACCAAATTCTCAGTAACACTCGTTTCATAAGTTACTGCTGCAATTTAATGTCCCTTTTTATGCATGTATATGAGAGCACTTGTATCTTTCAGAGTCCCTAGTAAAGCCAAATCGCAATATCAGTTTGTGACTCAAATGCCAAGTTGATTCGCCATGGAGACTTTATGTTTATTGTTGACTCGGAGTGAAAAAGTGAGTTATTCTCTCTTAGGCACTGGTGTATTGGTTCTTCTATGTTCATTTCGTCGTTTCTGAGACCTTCGTCTCGGGGTGGATGAGCGGCTGCGTGGCTTAGATGCCGTGGTGGGCGTGGGCGTTATGAAGAAGTCTTCCTCGTCGTCGCCTGCCATCTCTTCACAAGGATAGGGTAGGGGGCACCAGATGCTGTTGATGAGGTGCGCTTGCGCCGGGGGACCCACTTCATCTCCACGGCCTTCTTCCTCCGCTCCAACAGTGCCACTTTCGCAAGTCCAGGAACTTCTTCCTTCTTGAAATTCAACTTAAGCGCTTCAACAGTCACTTCTAACATGTACTGGATTGCACGCTTCACATCTTCGTCCGTCGCCGAATCTTCGTTTCTCTGGAGGTCTCGAAGTTCCTTTTCCTTCTCTAAAATCCACTCGTTGTTGAAGTACTCCCGCGCTTTCTTTTCGAGCATCCATTGGTCTTCTTCTTTCTTCCTCGTGAAGTATTCCTCTCTAGTACGCTCTATATTCGCGTGGTAAGGACCGGTGACCGACTCTAGCAAGTGGGCGTCTTCCTCCTTCATCATGCCCAGCGAGATCCATCGTTCTTTGGTTTCTTCCAGCACGCGTAATCGTGCGCGCTCTTCCCGGTTGACCCTTTCATCGACTTTGCGTTTTACTTCGGCGGCGATTAGATCAAGTTGCCTCTGCTTGAGACTGTGGCATGGCTGTTGTTCTCTTATGCGTGCAATATGCTCCAGACTCTCCTTCCATCCTCCTGAATTGGCACAGTTACTGTCCGACTCTTCGCTCTCTCCCTCCACATCACTGTCATCTGTGGCCGTGTTCGATGCCGCTTGCTGACTCCCTTCTCGCTCGCTTTCGCTTTCGTCCAGCTCGATGGTTCTAATCCTTTCTTTTTCCTCCTCGTCGATCTCGCCTTGCTGTAAACTGGTCCCCGGCATGGGAGGGGGTAGCTCATCGTCAGGTGTGTGTGCGAGCCCACATGCCCAAACAATACAGTCCATTGCATTGGTTCGCAAGAATTCTTGTACTCCTGCTACACGCGGAGAGGTCAAGCTTTTAAAGGAAAACTTTTTTAGGCGGGCCTCCATGGCGGTGTTGTGCTCCTGGCCGAAATCCATCTCCGTTTGAGAGGTGATAAACATTGGACATCTTATGACTGCTAGACTTGATGTCTTGTACTTGCGGTCGTGTGCCGTGAGCCCACCTTGCGTCAGTATCTTCCAGTCGTCCGGATCCATCAGCTTGGCATGCGCCTCATCAAGGAAAATGATCTGAGTGTGTTCATCGACCAAGCTCTTGTTGAATGCCTTTTGCTTAGTGATCATGGCAATGTATCTTGCTGGTATCAAGCTTGTGATGGGCGTAAAAAGGCTCGTTTTTCCGCTGTTAGGCTCTCCGATAAGGCACATGACCTTTTCTTTGTGCTGTTTAATTCGACAGTTGAGGAGGCGTATGTAGTATTCGCAAAAGTGCCCCATTTCCAGCTGATTGAGGCTATTCTCCAATATTTGTTTGAAGTATCTTGGATCTGGCGTCTTGGTGTGTTCGTATTCCATGTAAGCCCTAGGAGATTCTTTGCCAATGTCCGTGTCTTTGATGGGATGTAAAACGAACTTTCGTTGGCTTATTGAGAAGCACCATCCTCCATTCACTTCGATAAGGTCGTAGTTGATACGCAGCTGCTTCATGAACTCGCATTCTCTATCACCAAGGATTTCTACGAGCTTGTTTAGATGCTTGATAATGGTGTCTTTGAAATGATCGTTGCTTCCCAAGAGAGACAGGAATTTCTTTACCGAACAGCAGTGCTGATATGAGTATTTCGAATTCTTCACCTTTTTGAAAACTTCTCCACTGTACAGAGCGTAACCCAATTTCCCCATGGCTCGTTCAATGTCATTCATCGCTACAACAATCGGCGATGCGAGGGCTTTTGTGACTTTTGAGGCGTCCGATGGCAAATCGCATGCTTCGATGCCAAACACGTCAAATTGGAGGCCGGAACTGACGAGAGATGGTATTAACTTGTCTCGCAGCCTTGCAGTAAACGAGCTACAAACAACTTGTAACCTGACAACACGCTCACTTGCGTGAACCGACTCCAAGGGCTCCTCGATCAGTTGCTCTTGTAGCAATTGAAGATTGTGGGAAAAAGACATGTCCACTTTGGTCTGCATGAAGTGATTGTTGTGATCTTTTAGTGTGGTGCACAATGGTGCACAATGACTCCCTTCATTATCTTAATCTTTTCGTCACATTCGTCACGCTTCTGGCAAATGTCTAGCCACAGATCGTCACAAGACATCCCTTCATGTTTGTTGTAGGATAATTTAGCCGATAAGAGCGAGCAAGTTCCCTGGACAGTTGGTAAGACCTTGCTAAGCAGCGCGCTTCGTATACCCTGAAAGATATACAAGTAAAAGAAGGAGAAAAATCAGAACAGAATGTCACTCAAGTGCCCAGGGAAAAAGAAAACAGCAAAAAAAAATCAGAACAGAATGTCACTAAAGTTGAGGTTTTGTCGATATTACAATCTACACGGTATCAGATTAACAGGTTAAGGCCCAAGCGTTTCATTCTTAACATGTTACATTGTTACGAGTTCGATTGTGTTGATGAGTGAGAAGTGGGTTGTTTGTAGACTAATCAGAACGCAGGGTTGTCGGAACAGCAACAAGATTATTTATTCCAAACGAAAGTAGTAAACTCCACACAAGGCTTCACTATAAGCTCACACTAGGCTTATAAAATTATACTCCACCTCCGTCACGCTTCAAATACTCACAGCCTCCGCCAAATGTATAAACGACCTCTGTCACACTTCAATAAATACGGCCTCCGCCAACTGTATAAACGACCTCTGTCAGACTTCAATAATCACGGCCTCCGCCAAATGTATAAACGACCTCTGTCAACTTCAATAAACACGGCCTCCGCCAACTGTATAAACGACCTCTGTCAACTTTAATAAACACGGCCTCTGCCAACTGTATAAACGACCTCTGTCACACTTCAATAAACACGGCCTCCGCCAACTGTATAAACGACCTCTGTCACACTTCAATAAACACGGCCTCTGCCAACTGTATAAACGACCTCCGTCAACGCTCTTAGCTCTGAGCTCTTCTCTCTAAGACTTACTTCTTTACTTTTAGACTCTAAGACACTCCTCTTCTTAGAAAAAATCTAAAGCTACACCGATTGGCTTATATACCTTATAACCTAAAATTCTAGAACTTTCCGGCTCGACTAAATAAAGAAACATTACAATAAGAAACTATTTACAACTAATACGCAATCGGCTTAAAATAGAATTGCAGAATCACGATGATTCGGTACTAATTAAATATGCAGAAGGTTCTAGACACTTCCAGACAGTAACGCGAGTCACGCAATAATTTTCGTAACATACATTTAAGCTAAACTTCGTTCACTAAAAGTACCGAAAGCAGCTTTTCTTCCTTAACTTGTTTGATTAAAAGCTACGAAGAAGGGACATAAAATCTATTACATACCTTATTATTGAGTTGCCTTGCTGGTGCTGTGCCCATGACTGTCACCGAGTGAAAGGGGAATTAGTTTTTCGGTGGTCTACTTTTATAGCTTGATGGCTAGATTGTTAAAATTCCACGGTGTGGTATATTTGTGCTGATACATGTAAGACAAAAAAGAAGGCGCTACGGTGCAAAAAAAAATGCCCCGAACAATTTACAAGGATTACGTAATCGCTGTCAAACGCAAGCACAGTTGCGTTGTACATGTTGCCATACATGTAAGACAAAAAGAAGGTGCTACGGTGCAAAAAAATGTCCCGAATAAGTTACAAGGATTACATTATCGCTGTCAAACGCAAGCACAGTTGCGTTGTACATGTTGCCATACATGTAAGACAAAAAGGTGCTACGGTGCCAAAAAATGCCCCGTATAATTTACAAGGGTTGTCAACTTCGTTGACAATTCACAAACAGTGGATAATGGGGCATTAATCAAAATAATAATCGCCAGAGTTGTTTTTAGAATTTAATTTTTTGTTTGTGCTTCAAAAGTGGGCAAGCATAGGCATTCTGTGCCAAGCATGCGGTTTGTAGATGTTCCATTATCGCAGAATACATTAGTTTTGTTAAGAATGTGGAAGCAAGCATGGTTTTTGCTTGGTATGTCGCTGTGGATATTCTCTCCTCGGCGAAAAGTGCTCCGATAAAGGATCTGGGACAAATCTTGCGGCGCAAATCAAACATACATGCCGGCATGTAATCAACGCGATAAAAGCATGTCATCTGAATGCTTTAACGGTAAATACACAACCCCAGAATTAATGAAACGAACTCTTGGGCTGGAGTATTATTTACTGGAGCGTGATTGTGATTAAATAGCTGTCCTTGGTACATCCAAAGAAAGATCTGCGATTTATGAAAGTTCTCAAAGATACAGCATCCAAAACAACTTAAATGAATTTAAAAAATAGCGTTTCTTGAAATTGAACTGCAAGGGGTCTCCCCCGTTGTATCAGCTGTATCCGTCACACTTAATAAAAATATGGATTTCCAGTAGATTCCATTGATCAAAAGATGTCAACTATAATGGGATGGCGGATGCAACTGGGACAGAAGTTACAGCACATCAGATCTGCTTTAATTACAACTACTCTTACTACTACTACTAAGTACTGTTCCCCGCTGTTTCCGTTGTATCCACCACTCTAAAGAAATAACACCACAGTATTCCAAAGATCTCAAGTATAACGGAGATAGCGAATACAGCGGGGACAGAACTTACAGTACATCAACTACTACTACTACTACTACTAATAATAATAATAATAATAATAATAATAATAATTATTATTATTATTATTATTATTATTATTATTATTATTATTATTATTAGTAGTAGTAGTAGTAGTAGTAGTAGTAGTAGTAGTAGTAGTAGTAGTAGTAGTAGTAGTAGTATTTGATGTACTGTAAGTTCTGTCCCCGCTGTCTCCGCTATCTCCATTACACTTGAGATGTTTGGACTACTGTGGTGTTATTTATTTAGTATGGTGGATACAACGGAAACAGCGGGGAACAGTACTTGCAGTTTCTTTAAGTTGATGTTCCCCTTTGCTGTTATAATTTAGTGTGCGTTCTTTTCCTTTTGTGTATGCGTACTATGCTCATTTAGTTTTTCTGTAAGTACGCTTGAAAGGAACCGGGAAGTTTGGGAAACGATCAAGGAGCTGTCCCTTGCTACCCCCCACCTCAAGACAGCTCTGTCAGCCAAAGTCAGAGTAACCCTCTTCGGGTTAACCCTAATTCGGGTTAACCCTAATTCGGGTTAACTCTCTTCGAGTAGCCCTCATCCCTTCACCTCCCAATCCTTTGCAATCAGTTTCATTTACACAGACCTTCACACGTCCGCTTGCTGATACTTCACTCCAAACCTTCGCGCGTCCAATCGCCGAACCTTCACCTTCCGTTCTACCTACATCACATGGTCCTTCGCCTTCCGTTCTACCTAAACGAAAAGGTCCCTCGCACGCTGATTCCTCGTACACATCTTCAGGTTTTCTTGTCACCGCCTTGCTTGCCAGGAAACGTTTTTTTCGGCAGAAAGGAGCAGAACCCGTTGCGCGGGAAAAGGAACATAATAGCCAACCATGTCGCCGTCGCGCTGAACTCGATCAGCTAGCTAGGAAGCGGCTCGCAAAAGTAAGGAGACTGTACCTGAACAATTACCGTTTGAATTTCAAACTTTTACGGAAGAACCCTTCTCCCATTTACCTGACACTTTTGCCCATGATTTTCACTTTGATTTCGAATTAGAAAATAATTTATTGTTTTAAGGTAGGATGTCGCGCTATTTTGCCATGTTATGTTTTGTCGCCTTCGTTGTTTATATTCGCTGGATAGTTTCTTATTTTACTTGGATTATTTGATTGTAACCTTAGATTATACACGATTTTTACTGTTTCAATTCTGTCTGTTTTATTATCGCACGTGCGTCCAGCGCGTCCCTAGTAACCGTTACTAAGCGCATTCATCGCCTGATGATCGAGCTTGTGAGTCCAGGGGTCGTCGGTTCGATCCCTGACACCTTCCATGTTTTTTTTCTTTTCTTTTTAACCGAGTCATCTTTTTTATTACCTAAGCATAACCGTCTTGAAATCGACAACGCACTTTATAACAGTTCCCGTTGAAATGGTCCGGTATCCAACCAATAATTTCCTCGCGCGAACCGGTGTGTGACATAAATGTCAGTTTACTCTCCCCTCCCTAGTCAGTCAATGTATGTCACGTGACGAGACACATGGAATAAACACACTTGGAGTTGTCAGCCATCTTTGAATGCTTGATCTTACATGGTGCCAGAAGTAGTTTCTTTTCCACGCCAAAACACGCCACCAAGCGAAAACGTTCACTGAAAATAGAACGCAGAACTCACAGCGATCGTGAAAACAGCTTCAATGGCGAAATTCAAACCTCCGGAGATATCGTGGACTGCTCAAGATTTGCATCAAGAATGGCGCCGTTTCAACCGACAAGCACAATGTATTTTCGAGGGTCCGTTGTACGAGAAAGAAGAGAGCGTGAAGGTGAGCTACCTGAAGCTGAGGGTAGGCGATAAAGGATTGGATGTATTCGAAGGATTCACATTCGCAAAACCCGAAAATGCAGCGAAATTGAATGTCGTATTGAAGAAATTCGAACAGCATTGCGCCCCCCGAAAAAAACACATTATGGCTGCCCTAAAATTCAACGAAAGACGTCGGGGAGATAATAAGAGCTTTGACTCTTTTGTTATAGATCTGAAGATTCTAGTGAAAGACTGTGGCTATCAAGAAGAAGAACGAATGTTTCGAGACGCGATCGTTTTTCGTTGTAAATATCCCAAAGTGCGTGAGAAGTGCTTGGACCAAGCTGACGCGCTGACATGTGAAAAAGCCATCGAAATTGGTCAAAATTACGAAGCAAACCTCAGCAGTCTTAAAAGGCTTGCCAGCGACGAAGACCCAACCGTCAATACCCTGAATCAGGAAAAACGTCCGCCATGGAATCGTCGGCCGCGTTCAAACAAAAACAAAGGGAAGGCACCAATTGAGACCGCCGAAACGAAGGATGCCGAATCGAAGCACAAGAAACCGATAAACAAATGCGGACGGTGTGGTTACGATAAAACACACAAGAAATGTCCAGCAATGGGGCAGCAGTGCGGATACTGCAAAAAGATGAATCATTTCTCAAAAGTCTGTTTGTCAAAAGAGGTTCATCAGTTACAAGAAGTAGCCGAAACTGACACGGAACCAGAAGGGGACTCTGACAATGAAGAAAGCGATGATTCGTTGTGTGTTTACTCAGTTAAGTCAAGCTGTGTCCCAGAAGACGAACAGTTTTACGAAGTCATTGAGGTGGAGGATACTGAAGTTCGCTTCCAGCTGGATAGTGGTGCAAAAGCCAATGTTATGTCACTGAGCACTTACAACAATCTCAAGCGAAGACCACTAGCCCCGCTGAAAACTACGAACACTGTGTTGATTTCCTTCTCTAAGCACAGACTGAAACCTTGTGGAGAAGTTGTGTTGAGTGCGAAATACAAAGATAATGTCAAAAATGTCAAGTTCTTTGTTGTAGAATCTGAAGTAGAATCAGTCCTTAGTGGAAACATCTGTGTCAAACTTGGCCTACTAAAGAGAGTTCACCAGCTAACCGGCGGCAAACCACCTACAAGAACAGTGGAGTTAGATGACTATCCAGAGTTGTTCAAAGGATTAGGATGCTTGCCTGGGACGTATCACATTGAACTGATTGATGGTGCTACTCCTGTTGTACATTCCCCAAGGAAGATACCAGTACCTCAGAGAGAGAAAGTTGTTGAAGAACTGAAAAGGATGGAACAGCTCGGAGTTATTGTGCGGCAAGAGGAACCGACAGAGTGGGTGAACTCACTAGTGGTAGTCCAGAAGCCCAGTGGTGCAGTGAGATTGTGCATTGATCCGAGAGATTTAAATGCTGCCATGAAGAGGTCCCATTACCCTATGAAAACTGTCGATGAAGTTGCTAGTCGTCTTCAAGGCGCCAATACTTCCAGCATTCTAGATGCCAAAAGCGGCTTCTGGCAGTTAAAGCTAGATGAAGAGTCCTCGCATCTATGCACCTTTAACACTCCTATTGGACGTTACAGGTTCACAAGGCGTGAAATGTGCCCCAGAAAACTTCCAAAAAACCATGGACCAGATGGTTGAAGACCTGGATGGTGTTGAGGTCATAATGGATGACGTAATCGTCGCAGGAGATGAAACAACACATGATGAACGACTGCAGAAATTTCTGGAAAGAGCATCAAAAAAGGGTTTAAAACTTAACAAGGAGAAATGCAAGATCCGCCAGAAAGAGGTGCCTTACGTAGGACATCTACTCACCGCAGAGGGCCTGAAGATTGATCCCCAGAAGGTTAAAGCCATCGATGAGATGCCAGAACCAAAGACAAAAGAAGATGTGAAACGGCTTCTTGGCTTCGTACAGTTTCTGAGCAGGTATCTACCTGGACTGTCCAAAGTGGACGCTCCCTTAAGATAGCTAGAGAAATCAGATGTATTGTTCCACTGGGACCGTCCGCAGAGGGAGAGCTTCAAGAAGATCAAGCAGCTTGTATCACAAGCTCCAGTTCTACAATACTATGATGTCCATAAGCCAGTAACTATCCAGTGTGATGCAAGTGGAAAGGGGCTGGGAGCAGTGCTGTTGCAAGACAACAAACCCGTATGTTATGCCTCTCGAGCGCTTACTGACATTGAAACAAGGTACTCGCCAATTGAAACCGAAATGTTAGCAGTTGTTTTTGCCTGTCGCAAATTTCATCAGTACATCTATGGAAGAAGTGTTGTGATTGAGACAGATCATAAGCCTCTCCAAGCCATTAGCAGCAAACCTTTATCACAAGTCCCCCTGAGACTTCAGAAAATGATCCTCAATGTTAGTGGATACGATGTGACAATACGCTACCTTCCTGGCTGTAAACAAGTCCTGGCAGACATCTTGAGCCAAGCATCTGTGCAGAATAATGACAGTGGAGCCTATGAAGAATTCCAAGAGATAAATGTGGTCCTTTCAGTTTCAGATGAGAGAAGGAATGAATTCCAGAAGGAGACGAAGATAGACCCTGAGCTACAAGCAGTTCTTACAATGGTAAAAAATGGATGGCCAGACACAAAACCACAAGTTCCCTTGGAGGCAAGACCCTACTGGACGTTCCGAGATGAAGTTGCCACCGCGGACGGACTCCTATTCAAGGGAACACGCCTAATTGTTCCAAAGTCTCTTCAGCCGGAAATGCTCCGTCAGATCCACAGGAGTCATTTAGGAATAGTCAAATGCAGACAAAGAGCCAGAGAGGTATTATTTTGGCCTGGAATGTCCGTAGAAATCGAGCAAATGGTCCACAATTGTAGTGTGTGTGCAGACTACGCCAGGAATCAACCCTCCGAGCCACTGAAACCCTCGGTGCCACCATCACTTCCTTGGAAGAAGATTGGAACTGACCTATTTGAGTTTCGCGGAGAACACTATTTACTCTCTGTCTGCTACCGCAGCAAATTCATTGAAGTCACAAAGTTGGAGTCCCTACGAAGTGGAGCTGTGATAGAAGAGCTGAAAAGGCAGTTTGGAGTCCATAGGATCCCTGCAGAGGTAGTATCAGATAATGGCCCCCAGTTCAGCAGTAGTGAGTTTGAAGAATTTGCCAAGTATTATGGCTTTAAGCACACTACCACCTCACCCCATTATCCAAAAGCCAATGGAGAAGTCGAGAGAGCTGTGCAAACTGTTAAGAAGTTGTGGAAAAAAAACGATGACCAGTACCTGGCCTTGTTGGATTATCGAACAACACCATTGCCAGACATTGACCTGTCTCCAGCACAATTGCTGATGGGGCGTAGGCTGAGAAACAAGTTGCCTATGATGGAAAGCTTGCTTCAACCAGCAAGCAACAACCAGCAAGAAATCTCCAGGTACCTCGAAAAGACCAAGGAGAATCAGAAGAAATATCATGACCGTCATGCAAGTAGGGGCATCAAGAAACTTGAGCCTGGAACCAAAATTCGCATGCAGCCTTGGACAAACTCCAAAGTATGGAAACCAGCCACTGTAGTCAAGCATCACCATATACCAAGATCTTATGTGGTGCAGGGTGAAGATGGTCGAAAGTATGGCCGCAATAGGCAGCATCTACGAGTCTGCCCAGCACCAGGGCATGGCGCTGTGAATGCAGAATTGTCTCCCTGTGCAGATCAAATTGCAGTCCAGGACAAAGAGCCACCAAGGGATGCTGAGTCAGACCAAGCTAGAGTTCCTATCATGTTGCCGGATATCTTATCCAAGAAGCAAGACATGCACCCGGAACCGGCAAAGGAGAATACTACGGATCAATATGTCACCCGAAGTGGCAGTAAAGTAGTAGCACCAAGCCGGCTTGACCTGTAGACCCATAGAACTACAGACTGTGTTCAGTTGTTGATTTATTTTCTTTAAAACAGGGACAGTGACATTTATTTCAGTTTAGCTTATCATTTTACTTTAGTTTGAAGTGTTATATTTCATATCAAGAAGGGTAGGATGTGACATAAATGTCAGTTTACTCTCCCCTCCCTAGTCAGTCAATGTATGTCACGTGACGAGACACATGGAATAAACACACTTGGAGTTGTCAGCCATCTTTGAATGCTTGATCTTACACGGTGTAATACACCTCTTCTTTCTCTACACAACAATCCTCACATAACAATTAGTCCAACAAATCGCTCTTACGCATCTTCCACATATCCCGTTCTTGACACATGGCTTCGTACAACAGTTCGTAATACCGACTTGTATCTACTTCGGTTTGCGTAGACTGCGAGATCGGTGCTTTCCGTAGGGTTTCGTCTTGAATCCATCGCCTGACGACTTGCATGATAGAGGTTTCGACTTGAATCGTTTAGCCGCTAACTCTTCTGCAATGCGCCATTCGCCATTTTTCTGTTGTCGCGCAATGTTAGTATCAATGGCATTCAATGTTTGGACTTTTTCAGTCATCACCTCTTTGATTCGTTTCTAATTCTAATTCTAATCGTATAATCTGCAAAGGGCGGTATATCCCATCACGGCAGATGTGTAGATGCGCATGTGCCTATCATACAATTATAGTGCGAGTATTAAGTTAAAACGTCAGTGTTTTGAAAGATGGCACATGACGTCCTTTTTGAAAGCTTCTGGTGACTGCTTCTCAATGATACTATTTGGTAAGGAGTTCCAGTCTCTGATTGTACGTGCAATAAAACTGTGTTGGTAGTTGTCTTTTTTAGCACCAACTTGAATGAATTTCTTGGGATGGAATTGCCTAGTGCCCTGTCGCCTTTTAAATAATATATACGGTGGAAATTGTATCGCTGATAGACCAGAAACTACTTTAAACATCATTGTGAGTCGTGCCAATTTCCTTCTGTCCTTTAGTGTTGGCCATTTCAGATCATTCAGAATTTTCGTGACAGAGAGAAGAAGAAGAAGAAGAAGAAAGACTGGTTTATTATTAAATCACATCGCAGTAAAATACTGAATTGCGTAATTATTTACAAGCTACAAACTATACAAATATAAATATAAATATAATGGCTTAAAGTTCTATTAAAAAGTTCTCATTCATCTCAAACTTGAGTTGGTTTCAGCCGCACACTTCACGAAAAACAAATTAGCGAAACGCTTTGTCTTGGCTGCCGGTACATTATATGTTCTTTGGCGCCTAAAATTATAATGAGGGCTGTAGGCTTCTGGAATAAGGTGATGTACTTTACTGTTCTGATTCTCGCTGATTGATCAGGAGTGGTGCTGTATTCATTTTTAACAAAACGTGCCGCTCGTCTCTGCACACTCTCAAGGTCCTTTATCTGTTTTTGAATGTACGGGTCCCATGTACAGGAGCCATACTCAAGCTGTGGTCTAACTAAGGTAAGATAGGCTTGCTCCTTTACTTGTTCCGGGCACTTATTTAGGTTTCTTCTTATGAAGCCAAGAGATCTGTTGGCTTTGCCTATAATGCCAGCAATATGAACATCCCAATTTAGATCACTGGATAGTTCAACTCCAAGGTATTTGCTGTGATCTACAGTTTGCAGGGGTTCTCCGTGGATGGTGTCTTGAAATTCAACTGGACATTTCGAGCATGAGACTCCTAGGATGGTGCACTTCTTTGCATTAAACGACATTTGCCAGGTGTCCGCCCAGTCCACGAGTGTGTTTAAGTCTTGCTGTAGTGACCTTGCATCATCACAATCTTTGATTACACCATACAAAACGGCGTCGTCCGCAAAAAGGCCTATTTGCGCCTTATGTTTTCACCGATGTCGTTTATGTACAAGAGGAACATAAGAGGGCCCAACACAGTTCCCTGGGGTACACCTGATCTCACGGGAATTGCAGAAGATGATACGCCATTAACAAGCACTCTTTGATGTCGGGTGGTTAGCCATTGTTCGAGCCATGTCTTGAGGTTACCGCGAATTCCGTAGAAATCCAATTTATTCAACAATCGCCGGTGGGGCACTGTGTCGAATGCCTTTGCGAAGTCGAGTAACAACAAATCGCTTTGTTGGCCAAGGTCAAGGTTACGCGCTACTGATTCAATGACTGTAATCAGTTGTGTTTCACAAGAGCGGCGTTGCCTGAAGCCGTGTTGATAATGTACCAGGATAGAGTTTGAGTTAAGATGATTCATAATGTGCCGGTATATAATATGTTCCATAATCTTGCAAGACACAGATGTTAGAGAAATCGGTCTGTAATTACTTGGCTCTTCGCGATTTCCTTTTTTGAAAACAGGGGTAACATTTGCAGTGACCCAGTCTCTTGGGACTTGACCTGTTTGTACTTATAGAGTAAAAATATATTGGAGAAATGGAGCAATGACAGGCGCAGCTTCTTTCAGAACCCAGCATGATATTTTGTCAGGACCACAGGCCTTTTTGGCGTTGATGTTTCTTAGTAAGCGTGTTATGCCTGGGACTTCAATTTTCAGGGGGGAGATGTCTGCAGTCATACTAGGGCCCTTGTTTGGAATATTAAATAGATTTTCATCAGTGAAAACTGAAGAAATTGGTCAGTCAACAGCTTTCTGCTCCCTGTTTGTAATTTCTGTATTTCCAGATTTCAGGGTACCATCTCCAAGTTTATCTTTTCTGGTGGATTTGATGTATGACCAAAACCGTTTGCTTGTTTTAGGTGAGCCGTCTTCGTTAGGCAAGTCAAGAAGGTTTAGGACATAGTTGTTTCGAGCTTGTACAAGTTTAGGCTTACCAGCCTTTCTTAACTCTTTGAACTTTTTCCAGTCTTGAGTGTCATTAGATTTCTTTGCAATGTTATAGAGACGTTGTTTTTTTACGAATTAGTCTTCTTAAGGATGGGGTGATCCAGGGAACGTTCCATCTCTCCTTTGCTTAGTGCGGACATTTCGTTCAGTTGCAATCGGGATGGTACGTTTAAAATATAGCCAGGCATCTTCAATATTTAAGATAGGGTTGTCCGCTCTTTCATCTAGCTGTTGCTGTTGTTGAGTGCTATAAAATTCCACCCAGGCACTTTCAATTTCTTCTTTCAATTTGTCAACATTGGCACGTTTATAAAAAAAGATTTTCCTTGGTCTCATTTTCAGTCGAGGTACTTTTAGGTTTAGGTCAGTGATGACACAATCGTGGTCACTCATGCCTGCGTGTATTGTTGTTTTCTGAATTAAAGCTGGGCATGTTGTAAAAACAAGATCTAGGATGTTTGATCCCCTAGTGGGTTCAGAGATGTGCTGGCTCAAAGAATTTCGCAGGGCCAGATCTACCATCGCCTGGTTTACTTGCATACCGTATTGAGGATTAGGTTTGATGGTAAATTTGTTCTCACGCTCCTGAGTGTCCCAGTTAATGTGAGGCAGGTTAAAATCTCCAGTTAGCAATACACTAGGTAACTTGTTGGTTGATGTCAGATTATATATTTCCTCGTCCAATTTTGTTATTGGATCCAGGTCGTTTGTTGGCTTTCTGTAGAAACAGCTATTAAGCAACGGCTTACATCCCACGATCTGAATTTTACACCACACAGCTTCCAGATAGGTATTACGATTCACGGTCATCTCAGAGGCAATGATGTTTTTCTTTACGGCAATCAAGACCCCCTCCACCAGGCATTTCGTGGTCGGGTCTGTGGTTTCGGAATATTTCATAGTCTTGGAGACCCAATTCAGATGACGATATATTACTGTCGAGATGGGTTTCGGTTGCATTAATTATATCTGGTTCGTGGGTGTTTACCAGCAGGCATAGATCGTCACGTTTCAATTGGCTTCTGAGGCTACGGCAGTTTACAGTCAGAAATTTCAGACATTGGTTGCCATTTGATCTTGCTACCCGAGTTGGTGTTGGTGAAGACTGCGCCGGGGTAAGGTGCTGAAGAAGTGTTTATTTGAGAGATGGATGAATCAGGCGACGTCTGGTTTAGCGGCGAGAAGTAATTTGAGAGGGCGATAGTATCAGAGGACTCCAATAGAGAGCTTGAAAAATTTGGCAGGCCACATGATGAACATTCCCAGATGCACGATGAATGGGCGAGAGCATCGTAGATGAGAGTGCTCATTTGCATACAATCAACGTGATACCAGTTGTCGCAGAAATCGCATTGAATTCCTCGTTGGTTTGATTTGACAGGTTTCGAGCAGATTCCACAAGGATATTTGTAAGAAGGGCCAGGATTCACTTTGATATTTCCACTAGCCATCAGGAGAGATAAGAGTAGACCTCTTGAAAACGTGTTGCATTTGGAATCCAAGATGGCGGGAATCGAACTCCGTGAAATCGGGCTGATAACAAGGGATGTAATCCCTGAAGTTCTCGGCGAGAAGACCTTAGACACACAGCTAGTAGAACCGATGTTGAACTTAAAAGCATAACCATTATTGTCATTTTCCTGGCTATTGATCAAAGTTAGCGCAAAAAGTACGAGTATCAGAGGAGCTCGAAAGCTCATGGCCGCCATGCTTGCCTCTCAAGCTCCATTTTGAATTCATTTTCAGGACACGTGTTTTCTAACGCTAGACGCCATTTTGAAATTATTATCGGGACATGCTCGGGCGGGCCCTCACCCTAACCCTTATGAGGGATACCCCTGCGGCCTTTCCCTACATCAAGGTACGACGGAAAGCCGCAAGAATCTGGAACAAAAATTCATCTTCCAAATCGGCACCCTTAATCCCCACGGTATTAACGAACGCCTTTCATTTATTTAATGTATTCCTATTTTTCACGTTGCCATGTTACCACCAATAGCGTAGCTCCTTGTGATGATTTCATTTGTTTTTCAATTCTTCGTGTTAGTGTTAATTATTCATTGTAGTGTTTAGCTTGTAATTTATCCTCACTGCATACCTATTACCACATAACGGTAGACTAAGTTATGGGAGGAGACCGCGACAACAGTGGCGACTAAGGCATGCAGCGGGAGTTAAGCGTAGCCGCGTCGACCGCCACCAGGGGAGGAGGGCGGGCAAAATGACAACGATCGAGGCAAAACACGACAATTTAAGCAAAGTGACGGCAAAGCATCATACCTGCCCCGAGGACGCAGACCACGGCGGAATCTGAAGGACATTCAAATTCCGTGATGCGCTAATTATGTATGCAGTGAGAATAGTAATTAGAGGTGTTTTATAATTATAAGAATAGCCAGCAAGTTTATTGTACTTAAGTGTTGATTTAGTAAAGCGCTGTTATCGTAGGAGTGTAAGGTATCATGTTTAAACAATATGTATGTAAGACAAGTGTTGATTGTAAAAATGAATTTACATAAATATATAAATGTTAGGAGTGAAACGCAATGTGCTGCAGTTCATTTTGGTGAACGGTCGAGCAAGGGAAAAAAGAGACGGATTGTAGGGCCTGAGGGCAAGAAGAGAAAGGGGAGAATTCGGCTCTTACTTCGTGTACCGACACAGATGACGTAAAACAAAAGAACGAAAACATGGAACAATACCTCAAAATCCCTAAGGCACTGACAGAAAACAATAATTTCTTTTGTTTTACGTCATCTGTGTCGGTACACGAAGTAAGAGCCGAGAATTCACTGCCAAGATCCAAATTACTTGACGAAACCCGTTTGTCAGTGGTGGCGAAAGAGCGGAGAAGTGCTACGTGCTGTGTACGTGTTGTGTGGCGACTGAGAGTACTGTTGAAAGACCACGTGCAGAGGAGAAATTGTCGACTGAAAGAAAAAGAAAAGTACGTACGAGGCGGAGCTTGGTTTGAACTGAAGAGAAGGAGGTTTGTGCAACCGGTTCGGATTTTGTGGCGCTGGTTAGAAGAGTCAAGGATTTCGAAAAGGAACTGAACAGTGAACTGCTGTAAATAAGTTGTAAATAATTAGTGTTCTTATCAGTCGTTTAGGTTTTAAAATTACTCTAGGTAAAGTTCTTTAGAATTAGTTTTACTTAATACAATCATTTATTAAACATTAGTTATTTTAAATTCAATTTATGGTGTGTTGGGGAATTGTGGGATGGGGTTTGTATGTTACACTTTGCTTTTCCCTCCTTTTGTTGTGTGTGCCGGGGACAATCGCCGGACCCACGTCACACTCCTACTCCACTACAAAAACTACACACAACCCATAATTCCTCGATTCGCTCTGACGAATCTCTGCACAGTGGTCAAATTACATCATTAACTCTGTTGATAATACCAACGTTTTGTAAACGCCAATTAGACAATGAAGCATATTAAAAGAGAGTATCAAGAGATTTTACTCCTGAACGCGAACACCTCGTAAACCAGTGCGTAGACTCTTATAGACGACGGAGAATTAGAAGAAGAACTAGCTTAACTCTTAAGGTCAGCACAATCAAGAACTCCTATATTCTATATGCTCCCCAAAATACAGAAAGTTAACAATCCAGGTAGACCAGTAGTATCCTCCGCAAAAAGCCACACGGAGAAGTTATCAGCTTATGTGAGGGTCTCCCAGGGGTTTTGGGGAACAAGGGAACATTGGCAAAATATTGAAGGGAACAAGGGAACATAAGCCTATTTTTAGGGAACAGGGGAACAAAACTGTACAAATTAGAGGAGAAAATATTGTGATATACGAAACAAAGACCGTTATTTCTGAGATTTTATTTATGGTCATTTATGCACTACTGTCATTGGTTTCGTCTTACTTTACGTACAAAGACAAAGCAATCAGCCGGGAGTCTGGGTACGAGAAGTTTGGTGTCAATCTGTTGTCACAGATTGCCAAAATGGTAGATTGAGATTGTTTGCCGATCGTGTCGTGCTGCCTGTCACTGCTGCGATTTATAGAAATGGCGAAGAAAAACCAGCAATGTGTTGGGCCTTTGAGATGGGAATAGGGGGCGAAATTGAGAAGGCGTTATTTGATTTTATTGTTCGAGTTAGAGAAGGATTTAGAATTGCAGATCGGTGCAGCCAGCTAAGCAAAAGGGCCCGCAACGAACAAATTAAGCAAAAAAAAAACTTTGGGGGATATTTCTAGGCTCCTTGTAATGTTTAAAGATTGTTTAAAGAGTTGATCTGTTCGGATTTCTTAGCTGCAAATTGAAGTGCCCGAACATTTTAGGGAATGAAATCTTCATTTCAGAAATTGCTAGCTGAATGTCACCTTCGAAGAACTTCTCTGCGAACTATTTGCTTACCCGAAAATGCTAGGCGACCTTTTCAATAGTCAAAAATTGCAAAAATATGCCTTCCGAAAATCTGAGGGACTATTTCCCCCTGGATTTCCCTGGTTGCGAATCTTTCACTGAAGTGATGTTTTAGTTAAGAAATCAGTAACTTTTCGGCAATGCATTATCCGTCTTAGAACGGGTAGACTCTCCCGAACAGATATTTCATCGAAGTTTCTCGTTGGGTGCCCGTGTAAGCATAGCGAGATTCAGAGTGACGATCAGTGTGAAAGAGTTTCAAGTCACAGGGAACTGTCCAAAGGGCAGAGTATTATATTTGAGATTGATTCCCAAGAACAGTGGAATGCAGCGATTACCAAAGTGATAACGAAGGAGCGGGAGTTAATAGGTAGGTTTCCCAAATCTGGCTTATATTTGAATATATCTAACGCTTGAATAAGCTCTTTATTTATGATTATTCATTAACCATCTCATTGTTGGGCGATTCCAAATTAAATATTTTCTTTGTCAAAATATGTACAACTGGGTTATCGTGAAGATGTATGAGATCGAGTTCAAAGCTGCTTATACCCACATCAGAAATTCAGCACAGGCTAAGCGGGCTGGCACTTATGCAGACGGAAATCCAACGACGAGTTTATGTTTTATGATGATTGACTAGGAGAGTTAATTAATTCTAATTAATGCTCATCCCACTCTGATGGATTGTGAATTTCACTCAGTTGTTCGAGATGATGTGACAAATTGAACGTCACATAAAATGTATTCTATTCTTTTAGAAGTTTTGTTTTTGGTGTCTTTTCTTTTTTGCGGGAGGGAATTCAGGGCGGTGATAAGTGGCAAGTAAATTTATTAAAAGGGGAACAAATAAGGAAAAAGTGTGGGAACATGGAAACATAGGGCAATTTTGGAAGGGAACAAGGACCCCCCCTCCCTCTTATGTGGACGAGTTTTTGATACCTATAGCGGAAAAGCTACCGTCATACATACAAGACACCACACACTTCCTTAAATGAATACGGGCTATGCGAAAGCTACCCGAAAAGAAGACTTTTACCACATTTCATGCAGTGGACTACCATTCGTCATGGATCATTTAAGTAGTATTATGGGCCCCACCACGGCAAACAATGAAAAAGGCCAGTACTTTAAGAGACAGGATTTGGCGATACGGCAAAACCAATGGAAAATCCCTACTGCCGTATAATCCCCAAACCATCCGCCAAAAACGACTGGCGGCCTCATTTGCATAAGTGTGCATAAATTAAAAAAATTAGCATATATGCAAATGAGGTTGATTCGCATAATGGCGAAAAAAATGAGAAGACACACACACACACATGAATGAAAGGCAAAAAACAGGTTTTAATCACAGCAGCTCCTTGAATTTTTTTTGACGAAAAAAAAAGTGGCGGAAAAAAAACAAGGAAACAGGAGGAACAAAAAAAACGCCACGTCTAACAATCAATATTTTGTAACTAAATGAAAAAACAATTTCATGGCCACGATAAGTCACTGCGAGGACGACGCAGTGATCTTTGTTGTCCACGATGCAATTGATAGCCACGGCCACGAGTTCGGCTTCGCGTCATGATCCTGTACGGTGGTGTTGGTTCTTGAAAGCGCGGTGGTGTTGGTTCGTCAAGGCGCTCAGTCATCACGCCCGAATAGTTCGTTGGTGTTGATTGCTCCTCGTGTGCGGCTTGAATGCTCATGGTCATGGAGCGTTGGGCTCCCAGCATCGTCTTACAAGCCGGGCACGGGAAGCGATCTTCGCGGAAGTTTTCCGTAATGTAGCGGTACAAGCATTGTTGGTGCGCCGAAGCGTCGCAACATGGCACTGCTTGCGCGACGGGTTCGTGATAGAGCTGGTTTGTCTCCTTGCTGTTGCAAATGACGCACGGATCCGTGTTGGTCGCTAGATCTTTGACCGGAGCGCGGCAGTGCGGGCAGCCCCACTGTTCGTGGGGTTTGTAAGAATCGTACTGGGCGGCCAACCACTTGTACACACAGGATAGATGCAATGGACATTTGCAGCACTTGGAAAGACGAACGACTTCATTCGTTTCGGCATGGCGCGTCTCTAAGCAGATGAGGCATTTCAATTGGTCGGCCTTCGATGTGTTCGTGCACTCGAAGGCGACGACGATGGGTAAAATGGACGCGTTAAAACATGAGATCTGAAAAAAAGAAAAAACAAAGGAAAAGCAAACAAGTTGTCAGCGTTTCTGGGGTAGCGAAACGAGAAAACAAAAGGAATCGCTTCTCTCGGCTAGCAAAACATGTTATTTTCGCAACGGAACCAATTTGGTCGAGCGAGCACACCGCTCTGAAATTTTTTTTTGAAGAGCACACACACAAGATGGACATCGACTTACAACGAAAAAAATAACAGAAGAAAATAATAATAATCACGATGGTTTAAGCTCGTTGTCGACGGAGAAATCCATCATTGAACTACAAACGAAACGTGAGCACTGCGAACGGTAAAACGGTACGTCAAAAGAAAGCTAACATAAATCTTCAACTGTCGTTTGAGCGAGTCAGTTTTTTTTCAGGATTATTGCAAAGGAAAAAAATATATATGGCAGAGCTCGGACGCCTTTTCTTTTTTATCGAGGTTTAGTAAGTCGTGGTAATGAAAGGATTTGAACCACTCACCAATTTCTGTGTTTTCCTGGAAACATCCACGAGAGCGGTCAGGGTTTTCTCGGAAAAAGTATCGGTCTTTGAATGTGCTTTGTTCGCACCACCGACTCCTTTGAATCTTCTGGAAAAAAAAAACAAAAACGAAACAAAACAAACAAAAATAAGAATGGGTGTTGTTTTCTCGGATGACCGAACGTAAGCTTTTGAAGGAAAAAAAATTGTGGCCGCCAACGCTTCCCGCATTTGCGAGCGAGTGTTTTTGCAAAGAAAAAGCAAAAAAAAAAAAGTATATTAGCTTGAAAAACCGCTTCAAACCCAGTCTATGCAACGCTTAGGTAAGAGTCATGGTGATTTTTAAGGAAGGTTTTTTTGTTTGGAGTTCGACAAACGTTGGAACGAAGAAGAAGAAGAAGAGAACTTACCTCGAGCTTGCGAAAATTGTGGCCGCCAACGCTTCCCGCATTTGCGAGCGAGTGTTTTTGCAAAGAAAACAAAAACAATGATATTAGCTTGAAAACCGCTTCAAACCCAGCCTATGCAACGCTTAGGTAAGAGTCATGGTGATTTAAAGGAAGGTTTTTTTTTTTTTGGAGTTCGACAAACGTTGGAACGAAGAAGAAGAAGAGAACTTACCTCGAGCTTGCGTTTCTTTTCAAAGGTCGTTTGAAACGGGAAATCGTTTGTGAAGATCCTCTTTCGATTGTACACAAAAACAGAGCTTGCAGAAAAGGTCTTGTCACGTTACCGGTGGATCAAATCAAGCAGTGAAAAAATTTTTTTTACGCTGGGGATCAAATCAAGCTGTGACACCGTCGTTTCACGCCGCAAAAAAAACTAAATGCGTCCCGCATCTCAAGTGCTTAAGTAATGTTTCGATGGCGTGGATGTGACGCAGTCGGATGACTCCTTTTTGTGACCTTATTTGGTGTCTCGCACACGTGTGGTTGACGCAGTCGGTCGACTCCTTTGGCATCTCGCACACGTGGGTGGCTCAAAGGCTAGATTACGGAGAGATTACGGCGACAAATGGAAAATAGGCCTCTGAAAAAAGGCCTAAATTCGACTACGTCTGGTCAGTGGTATCCCACCCCACCCAATGGGGTGGTTTCGATGCATCATGTAGGAGGTCACAAAGGGTTCCCTCTGTGAAATAGGGGCCTGCGAGGCTATTTCCACTTGCAGTCAGTGGTATCCCACCTCAACCCAGGGGGGTGGTTTCGGTGCATCATGTAGGAGGTCACGAAGTGTCCCCACCTGAGAAAGAGAGGCCCCGCTAGGCTATTTCCATTTGGAGTCAGTGGTATCCCACCCCACCCAGGGGGGTGGTTTCGGTGCATCATGTAAGACGTCACGAAGGGTCCCCACCTGAGAAATAGGGGCCTGCAAGGTTATTTCCACTTGGGGTCAGTAGCATTCCACCCCCACCCAGGGGGGTGGTGTCGATGCGTCATGTAAGACGTCACAAAGTGTCCCTCTCTAAAAAAACAAGGGCCTGTAAGAACTCTTGGGCTCAGTGGTATCCCGACCTATATGTGAATCACACGCATTGCAAATCGTTTTTTTAAAGAACCTTTTATTGTCAATTGCTTTGTCAAAAAAGAACCACTTATGGTCAACTAGTGTTTAACCTGGTTTTGAAAAAAAAAAAACACAGGTTTTTTTTTTAAACGTTCAACTTGACTTTGGTTTGCATGATTTTCTTGACGATCCTTTCCGTGAGGGTCCGCTTGCCCGGCAATCCCTCGATGGCTTTGATCATGCGACGATCGGCGGCGTGCTTGTCCCTCAAAGTCTTGGCCTTGTCGTAGTCGATGTCGTGTTGTTTGGCAATCTTGTCCAACCGGTTGATGCCCGGGTCCCCACGTTTCAAACGTTTCTTCAAATGCGTGCCGGGGCCCATGTACTGATAGCCCGGCCAGTGAAATTCCAGGCCCGTTTTGCCCAGCCATTTTTGCACGTCCACCCCGCGGCCGCCCTGAGACGGCTTCTGGCATCGTCGCTTACTCGTCATCGTAGTCCTCTTCATCGAGTCGGCGTCGCGTGCGCTTCCCTCGCTCCCAATCTTCCCACCCTGGTTGGGTTCTCAACCGTCTCACTGCCAAGGGTGTTTTCGACGTTTCCTCCATGGCCCGTCGCCTTTTATCCATGGCCCTGGCGACAGCCCCCCATAAATCGTCCTCACCCGTGGCGCTTGGACGCTCGATCTGGGGCGTCTTTTTCAATCGGCGTTTACCCTGTTCGAGGTCCCACGCATCAAAGGGAGTCTTCCGTGTAGGCTCTTCCTCCTCCTCCTTTTTCACTTTCACTTCCTGAGGGGGTGGGAAGGACCAGTCGTCTTCCTCTTCCTTTTTGACTTCCACCCAAGGAGGGGGTGGGAGGGGCCAGTCGTCTTCTTCTTCCTTTGCCTTTTTGAACAACCGTTTGGGTTTTCTTGGCACTCTGGGTTTCACGTCCGTCCCTATGGCTTTGCTCACCGTTGTCTTGGCAGGGGTCGTACCTGTAGGGGTTCCCCCCTCCGTTTTTTGGGCCACTCTCACCATGCGTCGCATCCATTTGTCGAACGCACTGCTCACCAAATCCGTTTCGGGAGCGTCGTCATCGTCGGCTGTCCCCGCCGTGCCTGCTGCGGGAACGTCCAAGGTTCGCAGTTTTTTCGTGGCTCGATGCAGGGCCCGCGATACGGCCTTCAACTTCATGCGTTTGGCTGCAGGCGACAGGTGGGGATCCTTCAACAACCGTTCCTCTTTGGCCGCCAAGGTGGCCGCATGGGTTAACAGATGGTTCTGCAACAAACCGGCTTTGTGTTTAGCCACCCAAGGGGCGAATTCGCGTTTGGGTACGATCAACATTTCTTCCATGACGAGACGGTGATGCGACCGGTCACGCGTGCTTCACCAACAGGGGTCGCACAGTAGGCGTCGTCTGAGTTCACAACACTCATGTCGCCACCTCTTATAGGTTCTTGTCGGCCGGACCTTCGAAGGTTCGACTGTTTTTTCTTCCTTGGCCGCTTGCAACAAGGCCACAAGCGCTCTCATCGTTGGAGACATCGACACACCGCTTGCAGTCCTCGCCATAAGCCACTGCCCGTCTGTCGTAGCAAGAGAGCGCGTCGTCGGGTCACCGAATTTTTCCGCTTGGCTAACTCGCGCAAGACCTTTTTATGCCTTTTCAACCGGGCCACGACGTCTGGGGTGTTCAACACCAATTCGCTGATGGCATTGATCTGATCGGCGTTGGCCGTAGGAGGTCTTGACGGTATTGCCCGCGGGCATCTCGTAACAGACTTTCCAAAAACGGCAACTGACGTCTAAGACGTTTCATCTCGAGGGGAACCGTCTGCGTCGACCAGGGTCCACGTTGTCTTTTATACCCTCTTTTCTTGTGGCAACTTTCAGGGCTTTTTTTGGTCACATGAGGCAACAAGGGCTGGCTTTCTTGGCGATGAAACCTTGCGATCGAGCGTATTGGAGCCACGATTGTTTGCCCCCTCTTGCTTTGTGAGCCTGCCAGGCCGCTCTCATGCTGTCGTATTGCCGTTTAGCCGTCGTCATGTCGGTGTTTTTGACGGCGTGAATCATGTCGCGCGTGACCTCATAGGCTTTTTTGGGATCCACCACCCAAGGCATCTTGCCCCCTCGCTGAGTGGAGGGTCGTCTCCGCCGACGTGTCGAGGAGGAGGTTGTCTTCTTCTTTGTCGTCGCACGTTTGGCCATGGTCTGAGGTTGCGAGGACAGCGTCCCTTCCCTTTTATCGCGTCCACGCAAAGGTGGAACCATCGGGATGACGCACCAACCCAGACCTCCGTCGTTTCATGGCAGCACGTTCAACACTGCTTGCATTGTACCGCTTTTTGGTGGCGGCCTCTAGGGCTTTTTTGGCACCGTACCCCGCGGCACCACTGACGGCTCCTACAGCAGCCGCTTTGCCCGCCGCGATGGCTGCAGGCAGGAGGGCTAGTAGAGGAAACAGGCCTCCCTTGTGACGTCGCCGTCGAGTCGTCCGTCGTCGCGACACTCTTTGCTTGGGCATGCTCGGTTGTTGAGTGCCCCCTCGTAGGCAGTGCGTTCCCTTTTTATGTCGGACGGTGGGGTTTGGAAAAGGCACCGTGGTGTTTTTCACAACACGAATCATGTCGCGCATGACCTCGTAAGCTTTTTTGGGCTGCACCACCCGAGGCATCTTCCCCTTGCTAAGTGGAGGGTCGTCTCCGCCGACGTGGTCTTCTTCTTTGTCATCATCGCACGTTTGGCCATGGTCTGAGGTTTTGAGGACGGTAACAATGTTGGAGTGATTTCATCGCAATGAGGTAGAACCGTCAGAATAACGTGTTAACACGGTGTTCCCTCGTTTTGTCACGCTCGTTATCCTCCTCTTTTTCCTTTTTGTGGCTGCCTCGATGGCTTTTTTGGCGCCGTACCCCGCGGCACCACTGACGGCTCCTAAAGCGGCCGCTTTGCCCGCCGCGATGGCTGCAGGCAGAAGGGCTAAGAGAGGAAACAGGCCTCCCTCGTGACGTCGCCGTCGAGTCGTCCGTCGTCGCGACAGTCTTTGCTTGGGCATATTGAGTGACCCCTCGTAGGCAGTGCGTTCCCTTTTATGTCGGACGGTGGGGCTTGGCAAAGGCACGGGTGTACCCTTCGTCCTCCAAGAGGTCCGAAAAGACCCGGTACGTATCGTCGGAGGCTGGATGCAGATCCAAGAAGACGTACCCAAAAGGTCGGGCCGTCACGGTGTCGTAGACGTCTAACACGTCGGGCCAATGTTTGGGAAAGGCTTGCCTGATGAGGTTGGTGAACCCCAACTGATCGCGAGGACTCTTGAAGGCCACGATGAAATGCGCATTACGCGAAATGGTCTTGGCGTACTTGCCAGGGGGAAACATGTCTTGACAGAGATACAGCACGGTGATGTTGCGATGGTGCGAGTCTTTGGTGAACAGATCCAACACGCGTTTGTCGTTGCCCCCTTCCTCCATCAGATCGTCGAGGACCAAGACCCCTCCTTTCGTGCGACCGAACCAACGTTGTAATTGATCGCTCTCGGGCATGCCTTTGTGCATGTGTACCCCCAGTCGAGCCAACGGGTGAAAGCCCTCTTGCCACACCCCGTAACAATAGTGGACGTTGGGCACCACGTCGCAAAAGTACCGGTGAGGCGCTTTCAAGAGTTTGGTGACAAATACCGTCTTGCCACACCCCGAGGGTCCCACCACCAACAGGCTACTCGGTGTCCGAATCATCTTTGTTCAACTCCACAGCAAGGCGTCGATTTTTATACTCCCCGCTTTCAGACGTTTGAGCATGGAATTCAACGTCAGACGCCCCGTGAGAGGCACCTTTTGCGTCTTCAAGGTCTTGGGGAGTTTCCGAAAGACCTCGGCCAACGTCACGGTGTCTTTGACCATCTTGATCTTTTTCTTTTTGCTCCGCACGCGTTTAGGTGGGTCGGGGTCGGGACCGTATTGTTCCTGCAACCGTTGCATCATACCCATCCACGTGGCTTGACTGGGTAAGGGAACCGCCGAGGTCAGTCGCGGAGGTACGAGCCCCGTCACAGGTTGCAAGTCGAGGCGTCGTTGGGCCATACTGATACGGTTACCCTAAGAGTGCGCCCCCCTTTTATATAGACAAAGGACAGTCACCACTTTTTTTTTAATGTTTTATTAAGAACGACCTCGTTGTTGTTGTTAATACACGGTATCGTAGTTTTGGCCTTCCGGGTTCCCCGTCATCGTCATGAGCATGTCCATCAGACGCACGGGCACGTGGTTACTCTGGCGAATGGGGCCCGTCAAACGATGCCACGTCAAATCGCGTCGCACCAACCGCTTGAACCAGGCAGCCGCGCGCGCGTCGTTCTTCACGAAATCGTAACGACTAAAATACTGTTGAAACGTCTGTAACGTGCCTCCCAGACTGCAATGCACCAAAAACAGGAGGGCATAGGCACCGCACGTGTTGCTGTCGATGGCTTGCAAACTGCGCTTGTTGAAACGAAGGGTGGACCAATGCTTTTCCAACCAGTCTTCCAGGGCAGGCGCCCCGTAACGCCACAACGGTAACCCAAAACTATCCATCACCAAGCAGATCTCACCCCCCTCCTCCTCCTCTTCGTCGTCGTCAGGGCCTGGCGTCCAAAGGGCCATCCAATGACTGCCGGGACGATCGTGAGGGTCCACGTTGACGATATACTCTTGCGCACGGTCTCGGATAGGTCGAGGGGGCAGTCGGTCGCTGGGAAAGACCCCGGTAAAATGAGGACCAAGGTGGGGGTCGTCTTCGGCCAAATGCCGTAACTGTTCGTCCGTGGTGGGCACCAACTCCATGGTGGGACTGACCTAGGCCTGCCTTCTGACGGCTCTTTTATGTGCCATAGGCATTGTACAACACGCCTCCGTCGTGGGTGATTTGCATGACGTTCTCAAATTCGCCGTAAATGACCACCGTGGCTACGTGAGCCAACCCGGCATTCAAGTGAAATTGCACGCGCACGTTGCCCTCTTTTTGGGGGTTGAGAATTTTGCCGTCGGCATCCCCACTGGCCACGTTGTCGAAGACGTACAAGGTGCAATTCTTGCCGTACCCCCACTCTTGGGGCCGTACCAGGTTGGGTCGCCTTTCTTTCCAAGCCGAGGTGGCCTGCACGAAGCGGAAAAATCCCACGAGATCTTTGTTGCCATTGCCCGCATTCAATTCGAGGGTCGTGCCGTAGGGATACTCTTCCCCGTCCACAAACTGTTTGATCCACTGCAACCCAAACTGTTGAAAGGCAAACGGCGAGTACGTGTAGTCGCCATTGTAACTGCTCTGGTGCAACAACCCCACGATCATCCGATCGGGCACACGGTGGAGAAAGATGCGATCTTCGTCAAAATCCGTCTGACCCGCAGGTAGGGCATACGCGCGAATCTCCGAACGCACCAAGGGGTACTTGGCATAATACCCCTCCTTTCTTTGTAATTGCAAGGTATTGGCGAGGGGGTCGGACAATTGCACTTGACACACGTGAAACTTGAGTTTGATGTCGGCGTCCGTCAAACGGCCTTGCTCTGCCACCCCGTTGAAGAAGAAGGCCGGTCGTGAAAGAAGAAACGCACCACCACTTCTACAAAGGGTACCAAGGGTTTACCCATGTAAAAGGCTTCCGAGTTGCGGCTTGAAGTACAGCGTGCGTCGTTTGCCATCCGTGTAGTGCCCTTGTTCTCTCTTCATGGCCTTCACGGCAGCTTTTTGCGTGGCACTGAGAGCCGTGTAGTCGGCATGAGGGCCCCCGTCGTCCAAGTTGTTGGCCGTCAAGGGGGTGGCCACATCCAATCCATCTTGTTGGAAACCCTGCAAGGGCAAGAGGGTCTCTCCATCCAGGCGATCGTTGTTGATGAGGGTCTCAAAGTAAGCTTTGTACGGGTAGGTGTCCGTCTGGGAACTGATCAACGTGCCATTGAAGGTGACGCTGCATTGTTTGATCATGGTGTGGCATAAATTCTGGGCGGGGAACAGATTGTCCGCGGCTGCGACGTTGTTGCCATCGTGTTGTTTCATTTGAAATTCCATTTCGAAGTAACTCCGATTCAAGTCCACGTACTCGTTGACGACCGATATGACAAATTGCATGGGTTGAATGCCCCCACTGTCCGCTTTCACCAACACCATGCGATACTTCTCGTAGGAAGTATCCGTCGGGGGGACGTCGAAGATTTGCATGGTGGGATGCCAGGTGGTGGCGGCAGGTGTCCTTCCCTCACTCATCGTGCTCACCGGCGTCCTCGTCGCCTTTGCCGTGGTCGCTTGTGCATCTCTTTTATATACGCGCGTGTCCAGGAAGGCACCATGTCAGGAGCCCCCGGCCAAATCCGTCCCCCGACTTGAGGTGCCACGCCTTTCAGACCGTGCCGTTGAAGCCCCCTCGAGGGCATGGGTGTCATGACGATGCGCCGCTTCACCATCTTCAGGGTCCCAATATATCGTGCACACTGTGTTTGACGCGTTTACTCACTCTGTCGAGGACTTCGTCCGCTTTGCGTTTCAAGGCCCTCTTCACGTGCTTTTGTACCTTTCTGGCGACGACTTGACCCCCCCTTTCGAGCACGGGTCCGACAAACCGACTGAAAAGCCCCGAACCGTCTTGCGACGTGGGGGTGTACCGTGTCAGACTGCCTCCTCGCATGACTCGCAAATGCTTTGGGTGTTGGGGAGTGTCCTTTTATACACGTCGACGGGATTGTCTGCACTGACCACGACAGGGTTGTCTTGTTCTTGTCTTTATACACGCTGGCGAAAATGCAAAGTCAAGTTGGAGGGTCCCTCCCCCAGATGCGCCAAGGCACCGGCCATCTCGGCGATTTGCACTTCCATCACCTCGAACGAGGGTTGACGTACCGGCAGGTATTGCACGTGGGTGGGTTCGAAGTAGGCGTACCCATTTCGGTCCATGGTGGAAAGGTGGACTTCTCTTAGGAGATCCGTGATGCGTTCGCCCACGATGGTGCTCTGACCCGCATTGCAGTAGACACGCAGACTGCGCGAGGGGGTGAAGAAGGTCTTTTCGAACCAACCCCAATTCAAGTTGGTAAACTCCCAGGTCTGTTGTTGCGTGAAAAGGACCCACTCTCCCTGGATGGTGGCCGCATCGATGGGCTGAGTGTTGATCTTCTCGCTGGCGGGAGGGGACTTGTAATGAATCTGACGGATCTGGGGTCCGGGAAAACTGTGGCTTGGGCCAATGCCTCCTAACAACACCATCAAGTCGTACGCAAAGCCCACTGTGATGTTCTCGGAAGCGCGCTCGCATCCGCTGCCGTCGATTTGCAAGGTGGTGGGACCCGTCCAACGCAGGGTTTGAAAGTACTCCGCATTGCTTTCCGGATGCTTCCATTCTTGGAGGTCCGTGCTGTCTTTTTCCGTGTACTTGAAATAGTAGGCGATTCCCTTTTGCAACTCGAACACGAGGGACCGCATGAAAGAGACCCCGTCGTGCACCGACTCGTCCTGCAACAGGTCGTCCACGGTGACCACGGCCCTCACGTTGTTGTTGGCCACACTGCGTGTCCCGCGCGCATCCACCTTGGTCGTGTACCCCCGTTGATAGGCAAGTTGGGTGCCCGAAGGAAACTTTTGCAACAGGGCGGACCGAAATTCGTTCCGAAGGGGTAGCGACAGGCTTGCCAACCCCACTTGCCAGTCTTTGCCTCCGAACTGCAAGGGAGTGGGTAATTGCACCTTGTAACTGTTGTTGCGATTGGCCCTCGCGAATTGAGCTCCTCCGCCATCGCTGGGCAACGTCACGTAGAGCTCTTCCATGCCTTGAGGTCCGAGGTGGGGATCCAACTATCGTATTTGGCCGGCCACCCTTTCCATCTCACCAACGCTCGCTTGCCACGCCGTTTAAGTACTTTTTCGATGCGCCACAAAGTGTCGTCGTCCACGGTGACTTTTTGTAGATCCTCTTCGTAAAACGTCCCCTCCACGGGTGTGCCATCCATTTCTTCGATTTTGTAGGTGATGGGAACCCCCGGCACCACGCGTTGCACGACAAACACTTCCTCCGTCCATTGGGGCAAATACCCTTTCTTGAAGAGTCTCGTGCGCTTGCTCAAGCGCACGCGATCCCCTCTGGCCAATCGAGGTCGCCTCCGATCAGGTTTCAACCGTAAACCGTACAATCGCTGCCACACAAACTCTTCGTTCTCTGGCGTCACTTTTCTCGGTGCCAAACCAATGCTACGGTGCTTGGAGGCATTATACCCAGCCACCAAGTCGGGGAGGATGTCGATGTACTTCAAGGTGTTGGCGGCAGTGAAATAGCGGTACATGCGGCCCTTGAGCGTGCGATTGAACCGTTCCACCACGGCGGCTTTGGCATCCCCTTTCGTGGAAAAATGATGAATGCCTTCTCGCTTCAACCAGGCCTGCACGGTAGCGTTGTAAAATTCTTTGCCTTTGTCCGTCTGCAAGGTTTGTGGCTGGCGTCCCCCGTCCTTGAGAATGCTTCGAAAGGCTCGCACAACCTCGGCGCCCGTCTTATTTTTTAATGGACGCACCCAGGCGTATTTCGACAAGACGTCCACCACGGTCAGGAGGTAACGTATGCCGCGGTTGTGGCCGGCCACGCGCTGCATTTCCACCAGATCGGCCACCCATTGCTGGTCGCGATAAAACACCAAGACGGGCAGCGTCGAAAACCGCCGACGCGGGGGTTTGTGCAACGTGTAGGCCAAATTCTTTTGCAACAAAGTGCGTGCCTTCTTCAGGGACCACCCGTGAGCGCGTGCAAACCGGGCCACCCCGCCCAAGGCACCGGGTGCTGCAGGGTCCTCGTAGGATGCTGCCGTTGTGGGCTTTATGGTCTTTTTCTTCATGGTCGTCGAAGTCTGTCCGTCACCCACAGGCAAACTCGACGCCACACCAACTCTCGAATGGTGGGCAGGCATAACCCGTACGTTTTATGTATCTTGCGGTACCATTGCCAACTTTCTGGCCAAGGGTACCCCTCGTCCAACCACAGCACAAAGGCCACGAACGTCCCCCAGTGCAACTCGTCGAGAAGGTATTCGAAGACGTCGAGGGGCGTGCCCTCGGCGGCCGCGTCCATGGCGAACACATCCTGACTGGGTACCCCTATGACGGCCACGAGCGATCGACATACCGTGCGAAACATGACCCAACGGCATCGACTCCACACGTCTGCGCACGTCGTCATGGTTTTCGCACACTGACGAGTCAAGGTGGCGGACGGCCCGGTTTTATGAATTCCTACGTCTGAAATGCAAGCTGACCGTCGTGTGCGTGCGACCCACTTGTGCTGTGGGCAACGCATGCCCCAACCCATCCCTCAAACTCACGCTGGCCACCTCCAGTCCGTAATAGCGCACAGACCGAAATCGTTCTGGCGAGGGTTCGTAATACACACTACCCTCCCCTCGCTGCAAGTGCGGCACCTCTTGCACGAGATCGGTCGTCCGATCCCCCACCATGACGGCACGTCCCACGTTGGAATAGATGTGCAGACCCTGCGTGTGGTGCGTCTTGCCCACCACGCTGTCGAAGGCGTCATTCAGACGCACGAAGCGCCATTTCACTTTAGACGAAAACATGACCGTGTCACGCGTGGAATCGTATTTCAACAGCACGTCACCGTGAGCAATGATGGAGTCCACCGTGTGACCCCACCTTGGGGCCGGGCCAGTGACCACTTGACGCAATTCAGGAATGGCATTGTGGCCTAGGAGAAATGACAAATTTTGCGATGGGTCGGGCATCAACCAACCCATCTTGAAACACAAACTCTTGTTCAATTCAAAGGTCGTTTCATCGAGTCCATCGACACTCATCTCTGTGGCGCCATTGGAGGTGTCCCAACTCACGCGGGGGCGGATCTGCAGGGTTCCGTCTTCGTAGTCAAACAGATTGACTTTCAACAACCATTGTTCGATCAAGGCTTTCATGAACGCTTCGCCCGATGGCAAGGGATGTCGAGCATTCGAGGCCACCATGTCACTGACAAGGACTTGGTTCTTGATCGTCCAGGGAAAGTCCGAATCCCCCTCTTTCAGTAATCGGGTGGTCGTGACCAACAAGGCCTTGCTAGGTTGGTCGTGCAAGAGGGTGACGTCCATCCCACGATCGCACATGACCAGACTGCTCAAGGCCACTTCCCACCCAGGCTCTCCAAACGTCAGGGGAGTGGCTAATCGCACTTGAAAGGACGCCGCCGTGTTGTGGGGAAATTCGGGCGTCGTGTCGCTCGACAGGGTCACGTACATGTCCCTGAGTCCCCTCATCTCGACTGACCCCCTTGCCACGGCGTCCCGTCTTTTTATGCTATTTGTCTAGGGTCGTGGGTGAGGGGAAGGTCCACATGCATACACTACAACAACCACACATCTCGGAATGAGGTCTTTAATGGTTTAATCTTTAAAATGGACCGCACGCGATTACAAGGCCAACTACAATTACAGGGTTTCCAGCACAACACTTCTTCGGGGGTCCCACGTTGGTACACCCGGTTTTTCTCGTCCTCACAGTACTCACACAACACCAGGTCTAACAGGTCGTCACACCGTGCACGCCACAGATCGCGTTCTCGCAAGGCTTTTTCGTAAAGGGGCTCAAAGACCGAGGCGGGGGTGGCCACATCCTCCTCCACCTCTGCTTTGGGTTCGGGTTTCGGGGTGTAGTCTTCGCCCATCGTTCCCCTGACCCATCGCGTCACGTACTTCACAATGGATTTTTCCAAATGGTACTGGGTGCGGCTGATCGATTGCACGTTTTCCCACAATCCCTCTTTTTCTCGCAACTCTTTAATCGCTTGGCACTCGTCCATCTCTCTGACCTTGGCCTTCAACGTGTGAAGCAGATGAAACGACATGGGCTCGAACTGGGGAGGAGCCTCCTTTCGCGCTAGGGGTGCCAGGGCCGCCGGGTCTACCTTGGCCCACGCCTTCACGCAGTTCACAATCTCTTTCTCCAAGTCGTACCGAGCCTTATCGAAAGCATGCGCGACCTCCCATCGTCCTTTCCTCGCCCACCCTTCGTACGTTTCGTCTACACGAAGCATGTCCAAGACTTTGTCGTGCAACCCCCATTGTAGTGGGTCTGGCATCTCGGGATGTCCAACCATGGCGAAGAACAAGACAAAAATGATCAACAATGGCAAACAACGCGCTCTTTATAAGGTCCGTGGTGCCTGCAATGCGCGCAAAGCCACTCAATCGCAGCTAGGCCCGTGACCCAGGCGGAACGAGGGCTCTTTCCTCACACCGTACACCTCTTCAGTCAATCCTTTGATAACGTATCCCGCGGTTAGCCCTCGCAATCTTCTGCACTTCCATTAAATCGGCCACCCACTGTTCGTCCATGCCAAACACCAGCACGGGTAAATTGGCAAACCGTTTTCGGGCGGGTCGGTGCAAGGTGTAACTCAACACCCCCTCCAACACGCGGCGCGCTCGCTCGAGGGAAATCCCGTGGGCGCGCGCGAAACGCTCCACGCCCCCCAAACTCCCTTCGGCGGAGGGGTCTTGGTACGCCTCCACCAACGCGCGCTGCCCTTTCGCCGCTTTAGACATGACTAACACACACACGACAGGGTTCATTTCCTTTTATTCATTCAACGTTCTACATCGGAATCCTCCTCCTCCTCGCTCAATTCGTTGGGCATGACCATGAACGGTTCGAACCGTTTGCAGGTGATGCATCCCCAAGGCGCCCATCCCAACTTATCGTCGTAATTGGGGGATCGCATCGCATCGTGCCGCATCTCCAGACACTCCGAGCACAGTTCGTACTCCAGTATGTGATCCGCCCGCCGCTCCCACACCCTACGCAACAAACGCTCGTCGCGCAACTCTTTTCTATAGGCCTCGCATTGTTCCTCCAACGCTTGCATGCGATCGAACAAAAAGTTCAATACTCCCCTCTGAATGTCTCCCACCAAATCCGGTGCGTCTACACGCCCGTCCCCTGCGTCTGAGTCTGAGTCTCTGCCGTCTGAGTCTCTGCCGTCTTCACCGGATTCAGGGGGTGGAGATACCGCGCCGGCTCCTGCGTCACGGGGCCCGCTTCCGAGCATTCCAAGGCGTCCGCAAGGTCCTGCAACCAATGGGCAAAACACTGATCAAACGAGTATCCTGCGGCCAATCCCTTCTTGACGCGTGCGAGCATAAACTGATCGTCCGACGCAAAATCCTGCCTGTTTACACCAGCATAATACGCTCTGTACGACTTATCATCCATCGCGCAAACACTGACGCGATCGCTGACGCCTTCCTCCTTTTTATACGGGACGCGGATGGCGTCAGTTCCCACGCCATCCTCTCTCTTCCACCAATCCAAGCCCTGCACGCGTCATTCTCGGGTATATAAACGAGTGGCGTCAACCCCCTGACCTCACATTCACAAGAACATGTCCTCCGTACCTCCAAACGCCGACCCCGTCTCCTTCGACAATTCCTTGGAAAGAGAAAAAGTCCGGCAACAACGCCACGCCCAAGGCGGTCAACACTTGGAGTTAACGGAGAGACTGTCCGTCCATGCCAACAGTCGAGACGACGAATGTGATGTCCCGGCGCGGAAACAGACGCGCCCCGCTAAACCTCCTCCTAGCAAAAGACGAAAACTGGTGCCGCCGACACCGCCACCACCGCCACCGCCGCCCTCGCCCAAAGACATTCAACAACTCATGGACCAATTACCTTCGTACGAGGAGGAAGTCCTAGATCAAAAAGAATCGGGCTACGACACCTGCCCGTTCCACGAGACGCCACTCCACTTCTTCGACTCCAAACTGGGTCATCCTTACGTCAAATGCAGCACCAAACCCTGCGTCTTCTTCACCTCTCAATTCGACTTGAAACCTTACATGAACACCATCCGCGACCAATTGCATCCCGCCCTCACGTTCAGCCAAGGCGACCAAGGCCCCTACCCCGATCACGAGTGCTGGTGCAAGGAACCCCTCGCTCTACGAACAAGCCCATCGGAGAAAAACCCCGGACGCCTCTTCCTATCCTGCAAGCAACGCCATTGCGACTTTTTTCAATGGCTCAACGCCCCCTGGACCCGATTCATCTTGGAGAGGATCGAAGACGACACCCACACAGGTCCCCCCACCCTTCATCCCATGTGGTTCAACGGCAAGCCCTACGTACCCATGACCGCGGACCAAATACACCGTTACCGAGAGGCAAGGGTCGTGACGGGGTAAATGGAAAAAAAGGGACACATGATGCGCAAGCATCCGCCCATGCATCATCTGCTCATTTGTACATATCTACTACTAGAACAACAATAATAAAACTTGGACACAAACACATTTTGTGGTTGGTCATTGACTTTCGTAAATTTAATGTGGGACTAAAAAGTCCCGGGGGTAATGGTGGTGATTCTTCAAGGCACCCTCCGCGCCACCGACGAACGGCTGCGGCACCACGGACAACACGGTTGCGCTTCCCTCAACATCCAATAATCGATTAAACACTGGTCGTGAAACCACACGCCGCAACAATCTCTACGACGAGGTCCGGTCATTCTCGTCACGCACCACGACTGACGCTCTTTCCTCCATTGCTTGGAACACAACAGACAATACGGCGGACCCTGCGGTTCCATCCCGCGACTACGCAACATTTTTTTTTGTCTCAACGCCGCTCGATCGCTCTTTCTTTTTTATACCACCCTCCCCTCTTGACGTCACTCCCAGCATGCCCCGGGGAATAAATGGGGGATGGGGGGTACCCCCCTTTCTTCCCACCCCACGTGACGGCCGTCCCCGCCTCTGATTGGACGACCGTCACGACTCATATACGCGCCGCGCGCTCGATCGCTCATTTTCCAACATGGCCGAGCACCAGACGTCCTCCGTTGGCGATGAAGCCATGTACGGTGACATGCCAGAGTTGATCGATGTCCGCGACTATTTACACTCCACCCTGAATGCCGTGATTCCGTCCACACGACCAGCCAGTCTCAAACCGATCGTCGTCGCATTTGAATGCCAGAACACTTCCAAAGCGGATGAACTCAAATGCATCATCTGCTTGGAGACGCGTCATACGGAAACCAATGAAGTCATTCGTCTTGCAAAATGTTGCAACTGTCCCGTGCATCTCTCCTGCGTGTACAAGTGGTTGGCCGCCCAGTACGATTCTTACAAACCCCACGAACAGTGGGGCTGCCCGCACTGCCGCGCTCCGGTCAAAGATCTAGCGGCCAACACCGATCCGTGCGTCATTTGCAACAGCAAGGAGACAAACCAGCTCTATCACGAACCCGTCGCGCAAGCAGTGCCATGTTGCGACGCTTCGGCGCACCAACAATGCTTGTACCGCTACATTACGGAAAACTTCCGCGAAGATCGCTTCCCGTGCCCGGCTTGTAAGACGATGCTGGGAGCCCAACGCTCCATGACCATGAGCATTCAAGCCGCACACGAGGAGCAATCAACACCAACGAACTATTCGGGCGTGATGACTGAGCGCCTTGACGAACCAACACCACCGCGCTTTCAAGAACCAACACCACCGTACAGGATCATGACGCGAAGCCGAACTCGTGGCCGTGGCTATCAATTGCATCGTGGACAACAAAGATCACTGCGTCGTCCTCGCAGTGACTTATCGTGGCCATGAAATTGTTTTTTCATTTAGTTACAAAATATTGATTGTTAGACGTGGCGTTTTTTTTGTTCCTCCTGTTTCCTTGTTTTTTTTCCGCCACTTTTTTTTTCGTCAAAAAAAATTCAAGGAGCTGCTGTGATTAAAACCTGTTTTTTGCCTTTCATTCATGTGCGTGTGTGTGTCTTCTCATTTTTTTCGCCATTATGCGAATCAACCTCATTTGCATATATGCTAATTTTTTTAAATTTATGCACACTTATGCAAATGAGGCCGCCAGTCGTTTTTGGCGGATGGTTTGGGGATTATACGGCAGTAGGGATTTTCCATTGGTTTTGCCGTATCGCCAAATCCTGTCTCTAAAAGTACTGGCCTTTTTCATTGTTTGCCGTGGTGGGGCCCATAATACTACTCATTTATATGATCGAGTGCAACATTTGCAAACTTCAATACATTGGCAAAAGTAAAACAGCATTTAATCAACGATTAAACAATCACAGAAACCATATTAAAAAGGTAGTGAGTAGCTGTGAACTCACTGAACACTTTTTACATAACACACCAACTCACGACTTTGACAGTAATGTTACTATTACCATCATAGAATAAATCCTAAACGATCACTTAGAGACTGACAAAAAGAAAGTCCTTCGAGAAAGAGAGATTTTCTGGCAAAGAACATTAAACTCCATTCAGCCGAACGGACTAAACAAAAAAACTGGATAAAGTTTTTACACGAGAAAAAAAAAGTTTTTACACAAGAGCCTTTATAAAGTTTTGGGTACATAAATCGTTTAAAACATACGTTATGAAGGTTGTAAAACTCTTAACCTATTAGAAATACTTATTTTTTACAAAACATTGTACTCACTAATTAAGCAACACGCATTGTACTGCGTCACACAATTAATCACTGTAACAATTGCATATTAAGACCCCTGAGGAAGGCAAATGTCGAAACGCGTCGGGTCTTGAATAAAGCGTTGAAAACGGAAACCCATTCTCCATTGTGCGAGTTATATATAAATAAAGGCATGCAATAAGGGCATTGCCAATCTTTAACACTCTACTCTGCCTTGATAATCTGAATTGGATGCAGTGATGTAGCCAAGTTTCGGCTCCAACGGAAGCGATGGTTGGTTAAAATCGGAGGAGCAGTTTTGGTCATGGGGGTTCTGGGACTTGGGTTTCAGATTGTCTTAGTATAACATGTTTTTTTATATTAGAATTTTATGTCCCAGAACCCTCATGTGGGTTTGAGCCACTCGTTTCCATCAGAGTTTTTAAAATTTTGGGAATCTATATATTTTTGCAAACTAAATTGCAAATTCAGCACCAACGCATAATGTAAATTCCCCTTGTGTGACATTCTCGGAAAAAAAGGATGTAATACTAGGAAACAAAGTTTGGGGATTACCTGCTTATATGTCTAGACTTGTCCTATTGTGTTCAAAGTCATATGATTATCGTGTGATTTTTTTCAACCAATCAAAAACATTACATTTTTACTTCATAATGTGAAACTTTTCAGTGAAATGCGATTTGTCAAGTTCCGAGTGAAGATGTCTCACCCTTTGAAACACCTAGATCAATGCTATCAAAATGTTTGCAATAACCTGAAAGATGAGTCATCAAATTATATAATGACCGTAAGCATAGCTTGATATGCCATTCTTATGAATAAACCGCTTATCATCGAAGCTGGATAATGACACTTTGTTTAGCTCATAGCTTCCAAGTTAATGATCTAACATCTAACATCTACATGATTTCAGCACTCGGCAAAGTCCCATTGACTTATGCCTGTGATGCGTGTGGTCTCATACACCATAAGCCTTTTTGGGATATCACGCCACTTGCTGAATAGAACAGGTCAGCAATATGGGTGGTCACAGCCAGGGTTCGTTACGCCCCTAGTGGTCCTAGTGGTTCGTTACGCCCCTAGTGGTTCTTTGAGACGGGACCTCCGGTTTATCGTCCTTGCAGATGTTCTTGCAAAGGAAGTACTTTATCCTCAGTTATTTAATGACCCTGAGAGTTGGTCCGGCCGGGGCTTGAACCCACGACCTCCCGCTCTGTAGTCCGGCACTCTACCAACTGAGGCCGGTCGGCGGTTTATTATGAATGTACCGCTTATCATTGAAGCATTAATCATCATTGATTAATGCTTCTGATTGTTTTCATTTTGTGATGTAATTGTTTGTTATTAAATAACACGTTTTTATAGTCTGTAGGCTCTCCTTCTTGATAACATTCTTTTTGAATCCTTTAGCAGTCTTACCACCTTTATCATTATCTTTAATATAACTATAAGTTTTTTTTATCGCAATCCGAAAAATTCAACCATAGGTATACCACCATCTTCATCTTTGAATTTACCAATGACCTTATTTGTTTTATCATAATATAGAGAATTTTCGGGATAATCACTGTTATCAAATTTCTTTTTTTCTTGACAAAAGTCTATGGTGTACAATTCTTCAGCTTCGATTTCATATGTCAAGCTGTCAGTGTCTGTGAATAATAATTTAGCTTTCTCCCCGTATTTTTGTTTGATGTAATTGTAATTGAAATTATACATCAATGTCTTGCTGAGATCAAGAATACACATACCTACATATACCGGCCTGTTTAAGGTTAGTGTTTCTTTAATCTTATGCACTGCAACCAAATTCTTATTGAATATCTCACTACTGACATAAGTAGGTTCTGAGGCTAATTTCAATAGTTTCTTTTCATCAGTCACTACAAATATTTCCCATTGTCTTCCCAAAGACTGAATTATTCATCAGTTTAAAAACTTCTTTTTCAAAGGAGTTTTTAGCATTGGTTCTTTTCAGTGTATTATAGTGGATATACTGTTTTAACCAAGGCGATTGATCAAATTCAAGAATATTATGTACTTTTTTAAGCTTCAGTCCAAGATCGAGATACAATTGAAGGTTTCTATCTGTAAAAACATATTTCTTTTTATCACCAAGCGTGGGTATCAGCTTGTGACACACTCCTGTCGACATATTATATTGCTGTCTGATATTTTCACAATAAGGTGATAACGTACCCTGTGTGACGTACCCTGTGTGATTTTTTCAGCAGCGCATGGATAATCGTTATGGGTGGGATTGGGTTGGGCAATATGTCAGAGTAGACGTGTTTGTGATAGTTCCGTTCTTGGATATGGTATATGGCCGAAAATATCAAACGAAATATGTGGAAAAGTTCTTCAACGTTGTCTACAGAAGAAAACCTCTCACCCGACGATAAAAAGATAAGGCAAAACGCTTCGTTTACTCATTCTGAAGCGAGTAGCGAGTCGGAGGAGGCACTGATTTGGCCGAACATGGAGGAGACGGTTATGCCCAAACTAGAACAAGTATTAGAGAAACTTCAAAAATTAGAAGACTACATCAAAGCTGTGGACGAGAAAGTAAGCAGTCTTCAGGCAAAGGTTGAATGCTTCGAGTCATTTAAAAAAAAGACAGAAACGAAGATTAATGAACTTAAAGACGGATTGAACTTTGCTAATGCAGAAAGAGAGTCGTTCAAGAAAGAAATTCAAGGAATGCAGAATCAAGTTCACCTTCTCAGGGACGAGAAATTGTACATGGAAGTTTATCAGCGGCGAGAAAATCTTCGTTTCTTCGGAATTAAAGAAGAATGATGGAAACGAAGACAAGAGGGAGGTTTCAGTTGACTTCTTGAAAACGGAGCTTGGTATGGAAGATACCGATGATCTAGAATTTCAAAGGGTGCATCGAGTTGGGAAGCAGAACGCCTCCACCGGAAACCCTCGACAGATAATTGCGGTTTTTGCGATACCCTGACCGTGAAGAAGTTATGTCAAAGGCGAAGAAACTGAAAGGGAAAGACTTTGGGATCTCACAGGATCTTCCGAAAGAAATCTTGGATCGTAGAAAGAAAAAGATGCAACGGTTTAGGAAGGCAAAAGAAGAGGGTAAGACAGTCTATTTTAGTAGGGCAGAGCCTGATAAGTTGTTTATTGACGGCGTTCAAGTATAAAAAAAAGCTAAATTTTGAAATTTATATAATGTACAAAATAGTTTTTTCTTTTTAATTTGCATATTTTTTCTTCCAAGAACTGGAGTTGTGTTTGTATTGTTATTACGTATGATGAGGATTGCAAAACCCTTTTCGCTAGTGGCTCTTTATTTAACAGCTTTTGCTGGCTACTGTTTTAATTATGTAACTGTGTGCCGTAGCTTTGTTTTGCGCTTTTTGTTGTTGTTTTCCGATTCTAACGTGTTAATTGAGTATTGTGCTGGTGTGAGGGACATGCAGGGCACCCATGACCTGAGCTTTGTGTATGCAAAACACATCTCGATATATTTATGGTTCCCGTTCTCTTTATTGGAATAATTTTTCGTAATCTTCACGAAGCCAAATTTAAATTTTAGAATTTTATCCCTAAATGTTCGGGGGATTTGTTCTTTTGACAAGAGAAAGGCAATATTTCGCTGGCTAACGAAAGAGAAATCCGACATTATCTTTTTACAAGAAACGTACAGCACTCCAGGAGTCGAGAATTCTTGGAAGTCACAATGGAGGGGTGATATTTTCTTTAGTCATGGATCTGAGCGCAGTAGGGGGGTTACGATTCTTGTTAAAGACAAATTTGATTGTAATGTTAGAGAACATCAAGTAGACGAACAAGAAAGATTTATCATTTTGAAGGGTGTTCTTCAGGGACATCAGTTTGTCTTTGTTAATATTTATTCCCCAAATAAGACCAAAGATCAATGCATCTTCTTCGAGGAAATTCAAAAACAGCTTGATAAATTAGAATTGGAGGAGAACTGTGAAGTTGTTATTGGAGGCGATTTTAATGTTATTCTCGATGCCGATTTGGATGGGACTGGCGGTAAACCTCAAGTACGAGAATCTTGTGGAAAAATTGACGATTTGTGTTCACCTTATGACCTGATTGATATTTGGAGAATAAGAAATCCAGATGCTCTTTACGTGGAGACAAAAAAACCCAACAATACAGCGCCGTTTGGACTTTTGGTTAATTAGTAGTACTGTTCAAGAAGAGGTAGAGGATGTAGACATTATTCCCGCAATAAGAACGGACCACTCTGCTATTACAATGCATATAAATGGCATCGAAGAAACACAAAGAGGTCCGTCCTTTTGCAAATTTAATCCCAGTCTTCTAGAAGACGAGGAATATATTTATTTAATTACTGAGAAATAAAGTGACTGGTTGGAAGATGGAAAAGAAATTCAGGACCCTAGGGTCCTTTGGAACTTCATTAAGTACAAAATTCGGTATGAAACTGTTACTTATAGCAGACGGAAGGCTACAGCTAGAAGAGCAAGTTTATCAGATTTAGAAACAAAAATTAAAGAGTGTACAGCAAAATGTGATGAACAACCCAATCAAGAAAACTTAAATGATTTGGAAATTTTACAACCCGAATATGATAGACAATATGAATATATAGCACAAGGAGCAATAACACGCTCAAGAGTAAATTGGTACGAATATGGAGAGAAAAGTAATAAATACTTTTTGAATTTAGAAAATGCGAAAAAGAAAAAAAGCTGTATTAGAAAGTTAGTAGGGGCTAGTGATGAATGCATAACGGACCCGAAACAAATAATGACAGAGATTCATAGTTTTTATGTTAATCTTTACGACAAAGCCTCTTTTGATCCGGGCGAGGGTGTATCGACTGATGAATTCCTTAAGAATATACACATTAAAAGCATAACAGACGAACAGCAGGGATATTTGGAGAAGAAAATTACAACAAACGAAAATTACGAAGCATTAAAATCGTTCGAGAAAAATAAACACCGGGAAATGATGGCTTGACTGTGGAGTTTTATCTTGGCTTCTGGCATCTCGTAGAGAAATGCCTTGTCAATGCCTTGAATTTCGCTCATGAACAGGGACAACTGTCAAAGTCGCAAAAACAAGCTATGATTACGTTGTTAGAGAAGAAAGACAAAGACAGACGGTTTATTAAAAATTGGAGGCCGATTTCATTGATTAACGTCGATGTTAAAATCGCGTCGAAGACAATTGCAAGAAGGTTAGAATCAATTTTATCTACGCTTGTTCATTCTAATCAAAATGGCTTTATCAAGGGAAGGTCAATATTCGACGGCGTTCGAACAATTGAAGATATTCTTGAATTTGCTAAATTTACTGATAGTTCAGGTGTTCTTTTAGCAATTGATTTTGAGAAAGCATTCGATTCTTTGGACTATTCTTTCCTTCTTAAAATCTTGGACGGAACACAATTTGTGCAGTGGATCAAAACATTCTACACCGACATATCAAGTTGAGTCGTAAACAATGGCTTTGTCACTGATTTGTTTAATATTCGATGTGGTTTTAGGCAGGGCGATCCCTTGTCACCTTTATTTTTTCATTTTGGCCACTGAGGTTCTTGCTTGCAGAATTCGTGACGATGAGGAAATAAAAGGTATTTTAATTGATGAGCAAGAAATTACACTAACACTTTTTTGCCGATGATATGACTTGTTTTCTTAGAGATACCGCATCATATCATCGTTTATTGGTGCAACTGCAACTTTTTTCTAAATTCTCCAGCCTCCGAGTCAATAATGATAAAAAGGAGATCTTTGCTATCGGAAGGCATCACCTAGATGAGACTAAGTATCCTCACACATTGCGAAAATCAATTAAGATTCTGGGAATTGTGTTTGATTATCATACACCATCAAGGATGAAAGGAAACTTCGACTTAGTTCTTAAATCAGTTAAGGATACATTGAATATTTGGAAGTGGAGAGGGCTTACATCACTAGGAAGAATAAAAATTGTTAAATCCTTTATTCTGCCTAAAGTTTTGAGTAAAGCGGCGATGATTGCAGTTACAGAAGATTTGATTAAAGAGACCAACAGGTTAATTTATCGTTTTATTTGGAAAGGTAATGATAAAATTAAGCGATCCGCTCTTATCAATGACATCGAAGATGGTGGACTTAAGATGCTTGATATCCAATCAATGACACAAGCACAGAGGGTGATGCTGTTAAAAAGATTTGTAGATGAAGAAAACAGTAGTTCTTGGAAGACAATATTAGACTAATTTCTCTCTCCAGTGGGTGGAAAATTCAATCTTAAGTGTAATTTCGATATCAGGAAGTTGCCAGTCTACCTTCCGGCGTTTTATAAAGAGTGTCTTAATGCTTGGTCGTCATTAAATGTCTCTCCAATACGTACGTGCAGCGACGTCGTACATCAAGTTATTTGGAATAATAAAAATATTACTCTGCAAAAGCTCTCAGTCTTCGAAAAACACTGTCTTTCTGAGGGAATTGTTACAGTCGGTGACCTCCCTTCTGATGAGGGAGTCTTCTTAAAGGGTGCTAACGTGTTCAATGCAAACCTTTCTCCATTGGAACGTTTTAAATTGATGAGTATTGTTGATGCGCTTCCTTGTGAATGGAGGCGAATCATCAGACAAAGTGCACTGAAACCTCTTTCACACATTAGTGACACATTTTATTTAAAGTTGGAGGACTCTGAGGTAGCCCTGTCAACGGTTACATCAAAATTGCTCTATGTCGCTTTTAAAAGTAAAAAACAAGTACCTCCAACCGCTCGAATGAAGTTTCAACAGAAATTCCCCCAACTTCAAACAGATTGGAGGGAAATATACTCCTTACCTTTTATAGTTACAATTGAAACTAAGCTTCGGGAATTCCAATATAAAATGTTGAACAACATAGTTTTTACAAATGAAAAGTTGTTTAGGGTTATGAAGATTATGGTGTTCTGAAGGATATGTGAGATCACACTCGATGATCAATCCCTTTTTACTATCTTGAGTATAAGCTCCTAAATTAATTTTATCAATTTAATTTTCCGGTGATATCCTCTATATTTTCCGGTGATATGGCAATGATCTCTGACCCTAATTTCTTGATCTCTATGTTGTTTATCACAGATATAACATTGTCAGCTTTCTAAAATATTGTTCATCTTCATCAGTCATAACAAGCGGTTTGTTGAATTCAGTTTTGACAGTATGTTTGATATATTTTATTTCATCAGCATTCTAACTAAGAATTTCTGAACAGCGTTTTCTCCTCTATAGATCTGAATGGGTTTTGCCAATTTATCATCATAACAGCAGACTATCTTAAACCGTATCCACAATCAGTGTGTTTCTGATATCTATCTTTGTATGAGTTTTCATCACTTGGTTTCAGTGATCAGCATATATTACAAAAGGAACTTGCATCTGCTTGTGATAGTTTTCAAATTTAATATAAGTATTCGGCTCAGGCATCTTAACGGATTGTTGCCCATTAATGGCTATTCAGTTTTCTCTGTGATTATTCAAAACTCTTTCAGAAATGAAACATTGTAGACGGTACATACAAAAATATTTTCTCTCTTTGTGTTTTGTCTGATCGTACATAAGTCTATTGAAGTTTTTTTTATGAGAACATAAGGTTTGCTTTCATTCTCAGTAATTAATAGAAGATTCATATGATCTTCAAACTGTTCTTTTGATATATAGATCGGATATATCTGTTTTTCATATCCAAATACATTAATATTAATTTCATTCTGTTTTTCAATACTGTTATAATGTTTAACGGAAACAGGAAATTCAATATTTGAATAATCAAGTGTTTATACCTTCTCCCTATCAGATGTAGTAATTCGTTCTGGATGTATTTTTTTAGGCTTAAGATATCTGATATGACACCATCTGAAACATTTATTATCCTCATTTTTAAGGTTTATTAAATCTTTTTTTTATTTGAAAGCTCTTTTCGTAGTTTAATATATGAAGATCCATTCATGGGTTTATATTTAACAACACTGAGATAATGGTTATTAATGGATTTTATAACCCATCCACTAGCTTCGGATATCCATACAGCGATGAGATTTCAGACCTCATGTTTAGCTACTTTCAGCTCCCATTCAATCTCATTCTCATTGATAATCGTTTTAGGTTTGCTGTTGAAATATGTCGTCTTTCTTTTTTGCGAATGTGACTTTCAAAATCTCAACAAATTTGAACCCTTTGATTTTATCCACTACTTTTCTGATTTGGGTTTTGTTAGCAAGTCTTGTATTCTGTAGCTCAATTAAAGGGTCATGATTATTTTTCAATGAGATCTGATGTAAGTTGGTGCAGCCTTTGAGAGCTTGAACTTCTTAGTTCTAGGAGTTCGAACTGGTTTGTCTTGGAATTCGATAGGAGGAGGTAACATAAGATTTTCATATTGATCAACCAATTTCTTAACATTTTTTTGTGGTTTTTCTTGGAATTCGAAAGGAGGAGGTAAGATTAGATTTTCGTATTGTTTTTTATCATCTATTATTATGTATTTTGGTTTGATGTTCTTTTTTTGAACAGGTTTTACATCAACTGCCTTATTTGGAAACAATTTTTTGTTAGTAGGTCCATTGACTTTTATCATGCGACCTGTTTTAGCGTTACGGGTCCACTCACTTGATTGTTTTGTTGGTCTTGGTGTTGATTTTTTAGTTTTGATGGGCTCAACAGACTTGACCACAGGTTTTTCTGCAGGAATAACAGTTGGTGGAGTTAATTTGAGGCCATTGACATACATTGTTTTTATTTCATCTATGTCATTACGATCCCAGTCAATACTCTCTTCCATTCTTATTCCATCTGTTAAGATGAATTTCAAGAATGGTTTTGTATATGAATTAACTGTCAATTTGTGATTTCCCTCTTTACCAGACCAAGTATTCCATTCAAACTTGATTGTATCTGCTTGATCTTCTGTTATTGCTAAATCAAAATCCACAAGACGATTGAAAATAGCTTTGAATTTATTGATGTCACCACTTTCAATAAAGTCATCTGTGGTGTTTCTAATTGCTTCAATTCTTCTTTTCGGAATTTTATGCTTTTCTATATTATGATTATATAAAGAACAAATCTTTAAGTTCTCTTTTATCAAAAATTCCAATGATGTGTTTTAAAGAGATAACTGTATAATCTTTATTATAATGAGTGATATTCAAATAAATGAATGCGTTTATACAGTGTATCCAATTTATGACTTATATGCTGCTGATAAAAATGGTGAAATTATAAAGATAGTTAAAAAAAAGTACTTACGAAAGGAAAAAAAACAGTGTAATGGTTACATGAAATATGTAGTGAGAAAATACGCTCAAAAAAGTTCGATTCGTTTGGGAATATTACAACGGTCTAATCCCAGATGATAAAGTTACAGATCACATTAACAATAACAGAAAGGACAATGGTTTATGTAATCTACAATTAATGACACAACAACAAAATTGTAAAAACTCAGCAAAAGAAAGAGATTATGAATTTGCTAAAGATAACCATAAGAATAAAAAGTTTGTAAAAGAAGTTAATTGTGCTACTAATGAAGTTACATATTATAATTCCATGTATGCGTGACAACAACATATTGGAATAAATGTCGGCATTGTCAAGATGGTTTGTGAGAAATTGACTAATTGTAAAACAGGTCTTTCAAAAAAAGATGGAGATAACTACCGGATAATTATAAAAAAGCTGTTAATCAACGACCAAAAAAAGAATTAGAAGAAGAATAAAGAAACATCATGATGAAGCAATGAGGAAATGGTTGAATAGAAAGTATGATTGTCCCGGATGTAATAAGACATTGAAAAAATAAAAGTAGATATTTACATAACAAAAATTGCCAATAAAATAATATAAAGCTATATTATATATGAATATTATCATAACTGTCGTTGATGGTTTAGTAAAAATCCATCCTGACAGATATGATCCACGTAAAAATAAAGGAAATAGTGATCTTCCAAGTTGGTTAAAAAAGTTTCAAGAAGAGGTTAAAAAACAAGAAACAGTACAAAAGAAGAGAAAACTAATTAGATAATTTTATGAAAACATTTTTTGTGATTATTGCATGTTTGTTTTGTGATGAATTTTCTGGAGCAGTAAATGCAAGGTATTCTCAAATTTTTCATGTATCATTAATCATTCTTATAATCTGGTCATAATCATTGGATATTTTAATTTAATTAAAATAATATCCATTATCTTTGTATAATCGTCTCATATTTTTCTATACTTCTGGTATCTTATAACAGTTATTTGGATTCTTAAATTCAAAGCATAGTCCTCTGTAATATCCTTGATAGTTAGAGATGATCAGATCTGGTTGTCCTTTCCGATACCCTTTCTTATAACCATCAATTCTTTTATAAGAGGTGTCTTGATTTTCACCTAATCCAGGGATGATCTTTGAATTTTTAGTTGATTTTGATGTTGAAGAAAAATAAGAGCATAAAATCCAGGTTCGTTAATAATTTTTTATAAAAATGATGACCCGTCAAAACGAAAGGTCGTCTTATGGTGTCTTTTTAATCAACATGTCTTCGTATTGCGTGATCTGTATCACTATAACCTAATATTTCTGCTATCTGCTGTCCTTGAACCTTATATTCTGTTTATCGTCAATAAAACTTTTAAGAGAAAGATTCAATTCAGTATTAGAATATATTTGATTTATAATAATACATCAGAAATAACACTTAAATGAATTTTAATCTTCGGACCTGACTGCTATACTGTAGCGGTCTGGTTATAATATCTGCAGGATCAACATTATGCCTAATATGCTTTTGAAAATCAATTGGTAAAATCCTGGTTCTGTTATGTAAATAGCTTTTTGAGGGGGTAACAAATTGCTACCCCAATAAATTTCCTATGTTTTGGATACATAGTATTTTATTGCTTCATTGTTGTTTTGATAACCTACTAATTTAGCAATTTCTTTTGCTTGAAATGAAATATTTTGTTTTTCATCTATGTAAGATGTCACGGAAAGATTCAATGCATCATTCTTATATACTTGACTCAGCATATATAAATTTACAAAAATAGTAGCCAGAAACAATTATATTTTTGGCTACCAACAAAGCAACAAACAAACAGTATGTACTGTAGAGATTACTATACATATATATGTTAGATAAGTTTCCTTTTATACGGATTTATAGTTCTTTTAAATTATTAATCGGTATCCAACTGTTAAAGTCATTGCTTGTCTTTTCTTATAATCTCTCCGAATAACTTTGTCAATTCAGAATACATCTTGTTTGGCTTTCAACAATTCAGGTTCATATGTAGGTTCGTAACCCTTATTCCATTCATTGAACTGTTGCATTTCAACCGGAGCAGCCGCCCATATTTCATCAATGTGATTTGCAATTACACACCGTCGAGTAAAGTTACGCTTTATAGGTTTATGTAGTTCATCTGTTTTTTCATTGCATAATCAATTGCCTTTTTCTGTAATTTAGGATCTCTCATTGCTTGAGATGCATAATACCTTCCAGCTTCCGTTCTTTTTCTAGCCAGATATGGTATTCTTTTTTTTAAGAGTCATATCAAGTGCCCTTTCAGCTATTGTATCAAAAACGCCCACCCCGTGAGACGGGCTGATTAGTTTCCCTGACTCTTGACTAATTTGGTTTATGTATTATGGCAGGTACTGCAAATAGCTTTCAACATTAATGGACTTAACTAATTTTTCACTACCTTCTACATTCGGGTTGTAACGTTTATCTTTCACACAATACATATAATTAACCATTATACATATGCATTATATTAAATTGAAGTATTACTCAATAAATTTCTCATCTTTCATGGTGTCATTAATGTTGAAGACCTTCAACAGATCATAATATGTTGTACCTTATTCATCTCATTCATATAGTACAGTACAGACAAAAGGGGCTCCTGAAACGGTGGCATCCCAAAACTGTCAAAATAATTGATAACACCATTTTGCACAAAAGTAGCTACCCAATGACTTCCGCTAATATAACTCGGTTCAAGATTATAAACAAAAGATGGTTGTAAATGATTATGCTGAACATTTTGATCTCTCGATAATACATCATTTATCGGTATTCTCAAATATTTACACCAATCTAATAAATCATTTGGACATTGGTGTATTTTTATGAAATTGGTGTTTTACAGGATTGTTCCTAATATTGGTATTTTGTTGAATGGACTGTTTTTCCTAAAGATTACCTGAAGATTTTTTTACCACCAGCATTCATCTGTTCCCGTGTACCAACACCAGAACCATAAATATTTTAATAAAAGGACGTAAAAGCAACAATCAATGGTATGATACAGCAACTAATTACAAAGAAAGGTTAAGATTTACATGAAACAATTGTTGATTTAGGGAGGGTTTATCCCAGTGAATATGCACTGCCTCCTTGATTTTTGTTTGTGTCCGTATTGTTGCTTGATCTATGACAACAAAGCACTCGCTCGAACAAAGTGTCCGAACCTAGGTGAGTCCTGTAAATGCTTGAAAATGTGAGAGGCCTTATCCGTATTTAAGTGCTCGTTTGTGCGCGTGCAAATGTGTCGGGAACAGTTGCTGTATGATACTATTGTTATTCTAATTTTCCGCTATATATTGTTCATCATTGCAATTCCATCCGTAAACTGACGATGGCACAGGAGTTGCCGAAACATGTCTTTCAAATTTAAAAGTCTTGTTCTCTTTATCAAAATTTTTTAATATACTCTGAATAAATCATCACTTGTTTTATGAAAATGCCATACTTCATATATTTTCAGTATTTTGTATCCTTTTTCTTTGCTCTCAATAATTCATCTGTTGTCCAACTACCAATAAAAGCTCTGTCAAATGATTTATGTTTGCATTTATTTTTGTTTTTGGTTTCAGCACATGTCTTTTATCCACTTTTATCCTTTGAGGTAATACAGGATGATATAATTTTCTGGGCGCTAATACTTTGCATTTTATAAGTCCAAACCATTTATTGTTATATTTTTCAGGATTGTATATCTTTATTGGATGTCCTATTGGATAACGCTTATAATATTGAACGGTCGGATACAAATTGCAGAAATCAACATATCCCTTTTTCAGTGTCTTTAAAATTGTATACCAGCTTTGTGCAATTTGATCTTCCTCCATAAAAGCAATCTCTCGGATTCAGAGGTTCAACAATCTCTTTTTTACTAATTTTTTGCAAAGTTTTGAAAGTCTTTGTTATTCTTTAGTTGGCATTCATATACGTCTTCATAACTGTATGTATATTTCGTTTTTTTTTATTCTTATTGTTTATGACATTTGGATGATAAAATATTGGACATCCATGCCAGAAACACCCATGATATTCATATACTGTATTACTTTCTTTGCAATATCCATCTACTGTGTAAGTTTTATAATTTATCGTCAACTGTTTTTCACAACTGTTTAGAGCATGTTGAATACTAATATTATGCTTTTCAGCAAGGTATTCTAACCACTGAATAGATGTTTTGCTGTAATTATCTGTTTTCATGTATTCAGGAACAACAGCAATTGATTTACTTGGCATATAATTAGCTCTGTATATAGACATAAAACACTAGCTATTGTCATATATCTGTGAGGATCGATGTTTTCCAATTTTATGAAATCTTCTCTGAACTTAAGCATTGATCTCCTTAATATATCCACATCTGATCTACAATAGTCTATTAATTCTTTTTTGAAATCAAATACATAGTCATTATTTACATGCTCATTATACCATTTCAGAAATTGTTCTCTTTCATTTGATTTCATTTGATTGTATCCGTAATGATTTTTACTCGGCATTGGGCTGATACAATCTTTATTACATTCTTTGTTAAAGTAATGAGGAAAATATCCTTTTTTGAATTCATCCAATCCAAATGTTTTAGGAAAAGCTTTCAGAGGCATCTGTGAAAAATTGAGAGGGTCAATGAATCTGATTTCCAGTTTTGGGATTTCCATGAACATGATCTTGGCACCGTTATCTACCAACCATTTTAAAATAAAGTGCTTGTCATACCCTTACCTATTATGACCAATCATTGCATACCCTTTGTATTTATCAGTTATCATGTTTTATAGAATTCATAAATATTTGCATACATGTATTCTTTTCCATCATAATCTTGTGCAATAGCTATGTTAACAATATGTTTGCCAGTATTTTGAGTACAGTACAGCCCAAAAATAATGCACGCGCAAGAACTTCTTTTTGCGTCCGCAAGCCGGCTACTTCTTGCGGCTTCTTGCGGGTCGCTTGCGCTTGGATCCTGCAAGCCGCAAGAACTTCTTTGCGGTTAGAAGTTAAAACCGCAAGAACTTCTTTGCGGTAGAATTTTCGAAACGCAAGAACTTCTTGCGGTGGGATTTTCAAACCGCAAGAACTTCTTTTTATTATTTAACATCGTAGTAGGGGATTGGAGAAGTAAGCGTAACAAGCTTCATCATGTTAAAATTTCAGCAAAATCGAACAAAACCAGAAGAAATTTGAAACTTTTTTGTTGTCTCGTTCAATTGCTTGAGTAGACACGGGAATTGTGGTCGCCGATACAGTAGCAACCGAAACACATGAACAAAACACGATGCGATGTTTTGGCCCAACAAAATCCAGACTTCTTGCCTGAGAGCTCAAAGATGAATGGGAACATCTTTTTCGAACTTTTCTAAGGCAATTTAGACGAAAAAATAACCTCGGCGAGCTACAAAAGAGAACGAAATAAAAGGCAGAGCAGACAGCATAAAAACCCGATAATTATTCACCGCGTGTGGCGTTTGTCAAGAAAACGAAATGAAGTTTGCTTCTGGATAATTCAGCCAAATAAGCCAGCAAATTCGATACCGATTTCGTGTGTCAAAGGTTAAAAAAATATAATTACTGGAAAGGAGCACCTGGTCCACCCGTCAGTAATGTTTGAATATTTATGCAAATTCAAGGCAACATTATTGTTATCTTGCTTATTCACGTTTTATGTCTTCTTAAAAGATTTCTTCACAACACGATTTTCTTCAAAATAAGAGGGATTCACAAGGAAATCGCATGAGATTTCGGTGTTCATTAAATCATGTGCTTATCACAACATACCAGTATGTTTTGCATTTCAAACAGCTGCTTGAGTTTATGAAAGCCATTCGCTTCCGTAGGCGACTTGATTACAGTCAATTACCTTGATTACCGTTTGTTTAGAGACACAAGATACTTTTTTTCTGCAATTGTTTTCCGCAATGATAACTCTGCTGTAAGTTCTAAAAGAGATTTACAACATCGTAGCGTCTCATTTGTTTACACACGCAGTCTTGGCGGTGGTTCGATCAGTGTGAGATTTGATGACATGTACGCGCTCGTGGTTACACGTAGCTGAGGTTCGTATGCGCAAGTACGCGTAATAAGCGAGCGTGTTCGATAATATTTTTACATTATCAGCAAGCATAAGTCTAGTTATGGTCTCGGCTGTTCAAAAGTAAAGATGATGTTACATCTCTTGCTCCTGCAGTTTCTTATCTAATGGATAAATTTGCAAGCAAGCGCTGAGCATTTCGACCACCAACCCGATATTACAAACAGATCTTGACGGTTTGACCTGCAGTAACTTCTTGCCCCTTCTTGCGGCTTGCGGTAAGATTCATAGGTTCTTGCGGCTTCTTACGGTTAGATTTTCAACTTCTTGCGGCTTCTTCCGGTTAGACTTTCAACTTCTTGCGTTTCGAAAGTTCTTGCGGGCAAACCGCAAAAACACGGCATTTTTACTTCTTGCGGCGGATTGCGTGTTCTTACGGCGCAAGAAGTTCTTGCGGCACTTCTTGCGCGTGCATTATTTTTGGGCTGTACTGTACATTCAAAGTCATAAAACATGTATTTTTCAGTATATGATCTACAACTGAAACACCAATCTTTCTTTTTAATTGATTTGTTATTTCTACATCGGATATCATTTTTGCAATTCCACCTTTGACTTCAACATTCTTAAGAAAGCATTTATGAGTGTTATCAACATATTCCTTACAATTATTACACTCTATGTATCCACATTTGTGATCACTAACATGTTTACCAGTAATTATTCTATCACATGATAGGCTTTTTTTGACTGTTTTACAAACAGAATTATTTCTCTCCTCTACTTTCAAATGATTTTTATAACATAATTGGCCATAAACGTTTCTGTTACAACCATTACAAGCAATTTCTTTTCCATTACACATACTTCCCTTTTTGAAAACAAAACAAGACAAACATGCTGCTACACATTTGTGCATATCCTTCTTGTTATAGGTTTTTTACAATCATGACAATAATAATTTACATTCATAAAAGAAGTTATACTAGTGATTACATCAAAGTAATTCCTTGTCTTGTATAAATAAATCCTGTCTTCTTTTCCCTGCAAGCAATATATATGATCTCATTAAACTGTTCACTATCAAAAATATTAATCTCTATTTTCAAATAATGTGCAAATGTATTGACATCTTCAACGTTATTGCCAAAATCTGTAATTTCAACATTTGCTTCTTCATGTAATCTTAATGCTTGGTCTTTTTGCAACTTTCTTGATTTATTGAATCCGTCTTTTACTTGTGTTTTTGCCTAGTTATCGGGTTTCAAATTAGCAAAAGCAGTAACAATAGCTCTTGATAAGCATATTGTATCTGTATTCTTTATTGTTATTATGCATTTCTTTCTTGCTGCTGGATCCTTAGATAGAGATAATCTTTCTGCTCCAATAGGTAATTTAACTTAGTGAATTACTATGTATTCAAGAATACTTATAATTTTTTTCCAGAACAGATAATTTGAAG
>OX419340.1:19849479-19859479 GCA_948470475.1 Galaxea fascicularis | reverse complement strand
AATATACCTCTTTATATTCCAAATATCAAAAATTTTGGTGGAGAATCAGGAAGGAAGGAGTAAAATCTTCTTGTAAGTAGTATTGAAAATAACATTTCAGGAACATTGAAAATAACAAACAAGGTTTCATTGATATAACAAGGAGTCATCTTAAGATTGACGGTCAAGTTAGTGAAATTTCTAAAGCTGATCTTGATAAACTTTACGGTACTAGTTCACAACGTATTATTGGAAATAAGGTTTCATTATATGATACATTTGGTGGATTGAATGTTCATTACATCAGATTGAAAAAATCACAAACTGTTTTTATTCGACCAAGGAAACAACAATCAAGACAAGTTTATTCATCAATGATTTAGGAGGATCTGATAGTGAGTTCATTCTATCAACAACGAACCAAAACATAAATGGTGTTAAAACATTCTCTTCACCTCCCCTCTGTACACAAACACCAACAAATAATAATCAATTAACGAATACATTATTAATGGTGGTAATGGTGTAATATGCCCGTGAGAATGATGACATGCTAGTTGCTTGGCAACGGGAGAAAGGACAACTGAAAAGAAATCAGAGTCTCAGAGAGTGGAATCTAAATCATTTCCAAGTTTTCAGACGGGCAAAGAATACACTATTCATTCCAGACTTTCTTGTGATTCTAAAAACGTTATCTATTTGGCTTCTTGCAAGAAATGTCGCTTGCAATATGTGGGATCGTAACCATAAGTCTGCTGTGCTCACAAACAAAACAACTTGTGAAGTAGCAGTGCATTTTAACAAAATCCCTCACGCTCTAGGTGATTTTTCATTTCAGTGCATCGATAAGGTGCTGGCCCCAGGCAACTGTGAAGAGGCCGATTGACTTTTAATCACAAAAGAGGCTTATTGGAGTGCTCAGCTGTTCTCCCAAACACCTCACGGTTTAAATAAAAGGAAGGAATTTCCTTCAAAAAAACAGAATTTGTTACAATTATATTTTTTTCTCGCATAGTTTACCTTCTTGCGTGATCAATCGTTCAAAGGCCCTTTTCTTGGATTTTGTCAGCCTTTTAGGTGTTGATTGGACTCAAAGGCCCCGTATGATTTACATTGTTTAAGGGCCCTCCAGGGATTTTTTTGTTTATCGGCCCTTCCAGGCTCTAAAGGCCCATGTCCTTGGGGTTGATTTATGCCAAAAATGCCTGGAACGGTACGGGAGAGCGTTTACACGAACGTAAATCTCGGCACCCCAAAAACTTTGGGTGCCACATTTCATTGTGGACCGCTGCCCAAAAATGGTCAGCACGGTGCCAAAGATGTGCCGTGCCGTGCCGATTTCCTAGCGCGTGTAAATGGGGTTTAACTGACTTTTGTCATGAATTCCTCTTTTGGTGCAGGGTTTTTAAAAGTGAAGGCCTTTTATTTAGCTTGGGACGAGAAATATGCGACTGTAAAAAGCCTAGTTGGAGGGATGTACTGAACAGCTCTCTTCATTTCAGAGGTCCTCAACTTCTGTATTGATCAGCTGGGACTGAAACAGTTGCTTTCGTAAAAAGCCGTAATAAATACTGAACTGAACCTGAGAGAAAATCTATCTGAAAACTGTTCAGTGCAAGCGTGGCCACGTTGTTCGTTGGACAAGATGAATAACGAACCACACAACACTCGAGTTTATTTGTACAGAACGAAACTTCTATGCCCAATATGTTTTCGTTTTTTGGAACAACTCAAAGATATGGTGCAATACATAGCCTCAATCTGGTGTGCGTAACCAGTCGACCTCATCGCCTTATGAAGACTAGCAGTAGGGAGAAGCAAGCAGTCGAAACGTCGCGATCTACATCTCCAGTGACTACATCCAGGGTTCGTACACTTTTTCAGGCCAAAAATTCTAGGACTTTTCAAGGACTTTCCAGGACCCCACTTACAAATTTCATTCGTGAGGATTTCCAGAGCGTAAAGCCTTGCTTTCCTGAACATTTGTTCTCACTGGTTTTCATTTACTTTAAAGCCTTAAAAGCAGATATTTTTCGATCTTGTTCAATAAAAAATCAAGGACTTTCAAGGACCCAAAACGAAATTCAAGTACTTTCAAGGCCTTGAAATCGGCCTCCTGAAATTCAAGGGTTTCCAAGGGTTTTCAAGACGCGTAGAACCCTGTACATCGTGACAAACGAAAGTAATAATAATAATATATAAATTTATATAGCGCTTAAACTATAGAATATTCTAAAGCTCTTCACAATAAAAATTCATAAAATATGTGTATATATCTAACTACATAAAAGAAAAGAAAATACATATACAACCTGATCAATAGTAAGCCTTTTTGAAAAGATAGGTCTTACGATTTTTTTTAAAGTCTCCAAATTTGCTGATAGTCTAATGTCAAGTGGTAAATCGTTCCATATTCTTGGTCCGGCTATAGTAAAAGCACGGTCACCTGATTTTGATTTAGATCTTGGTATGAACAGTAGTTCTTTATCATCGGATCTAAGATTAAATCTCCGTGTTGGCTGAATCTGAAGTAAATTAGTCAGGTACACAGGAGACAAGCCATTTACCGCTTTAAACACTAACAGAGCAATTTTGAACTCAATTCTCTGCTTCACTGGAAGCCAGTGTAATTTTATAAGCGATGATGTAATATGGTCGTACTTGGGAATAAAGCATTAAGCACCTTCTGAAGACGTTCTTGTTGATATGCAGGTAGGCCAAACAGTAGCGAGTTACAATAATCCAAGTGCGATGTTACAAAGGCGTGGGACTAATATTTTGGCAGTGTCCGTAGAAAGAAATTTTCTGATTTGTCTAATGTTGTAAAGTCCTCTGAAGGCTTACTATCATCAAACCAGGCACCAAAGTTCCTGATGCTGGTCAGGGGTGCCATGTCAGCTGTCCCCATTTTCACAGAAGATATTTCCACTTTAGCTAGCTGTTGGCGAGTACCAATAATGATAAATTCAGTTTTGGTGTCATTGCATTTTAGTTTATGAGAGATAAGCCACGCACCAACTTCAGCAATGGCAGCACATAACGCAGATAGTGCACGATCCATCTCTTCAGAGGATGACGGCCGAAAGGATAGATATAGCTGCGTATCGTCGGCGTAGCCTTGCATATGGAGTAGATGTTTTTCCATAAGTTTAAAGAGTCGAGAAGTATACAGCAGGAACAAGATTGGACCGATACAACTTCCTTGCGGGACTCCATATTTCATTTGATAGTCTTTAGAACAAGACTGACCAACAACTACTCGCTGTTGTCTTTCAGATAGAAAAGAACGGACCCACTGAAGTGCACTACCAATAACACCGAAATCAGATTGAAGTAAATCAAGTAGTAAATTATGATCAATAGTGTCAAATGCAGCACTTAAGTCAAGTAACACAAGAAGTGTAACCTCTTGTCGATCCATGCTTAGCAAAATATCATTCTGCACCTTAAGTAGGCAAGTTTCGGTAGAATGGTATTTCCGATAAGCAGATTGGTTGCTAGGAAGCGGTGCATTCTCAGAGCAGTGAGACAATAATTGTTAAAGTACCAGTTTCTCAGCACACTTTGAGGTAAAGGACAGATTACTGACAGGTGGGAAGTTGTTGAATACAGGTTCAAGGTCCGGTTTTTTCAAAAGTAAACTATACTATTGTTGTAACTACCACAATGAAGACTGACAACCTTTTTAGCGGAGCTCCGCGCGCGCCGAAGGCGCGCGCGCGCGGAGCACCATTGATAAGAAAATATGGTAACCCATCGATCCGAGAAAATTTGGTCATGACGTCACCGTACGTCCATCCGTACGTACGTACGTACGTACGTACGTACGTACGTACGACCGTCCACCCCCTCGATGTAAGCCAAAGTTCAAATGTGACACTCCAGTTAACCCTTTAGTGTGCAAGCTCGCATATAAGCGCGCTTCCATATGGACTGTTTTTGGACAGATCATTTGTCCATACACGTAGTCCTCAATCCGCGTTTTTGTGGCGGGAAATTGCATGGCCAAATTTTGAAGACAGTTTTAAAACAAAGCCAGTTTTGTCTATTCGTTGGCGGAGTATCAGTGACAAACAACGGGAGAAAGAACAAGAAAGGGCACAAGTAAACAGGCAGAGTATCAGTGACAAACAGCGGGAGAAAGGAGAAGAAAGGGAACGAGTAAACAGGCAGAGTATCAGTGACAAACAGGGGGAGAAAGAGCACGAACAAACCGGCTGAATTGTATTGTCGAGCAACGGGAGAAAGAACAAGAAAGGGCTCAAGTAAACAGGCTGAATCGTACTGACGAGCAACAGGAGAAAGAACAACAAAAAGCTCGAGAAAAGAGACAAAATTATCGTGAGGAACAGCGAAAAAGACAGCGTCTCTTGTCAAGCTGTAAAAACATTACCAAGTGTCGGAGAGTTCTAGCTTTTCCTCGTGTTTGCCTGCAGAAGTTTGCATGAAGAGAAAAGATCGTGTGGTCTACCAAGGTGTGTTAAACTGGACTGTGTGTTAAACTGGACGGTTTTGCCGCTTAAATCTTTAATTGAAGAAACTTCCTTGATAGGCATATGCAGTAATAAGACTTACTTTTGTGTGAAACGACGGCTTCTGCTTAAGCTCTGCATGCGTTCGGAGTGATTGTTGACTGACTTAAACTGTGCGCAGGTAGTACTCCTGTTTTGTCTTTTATATGGACATTTATGTCAAGAAAATTGAATAGCGATTTGTCTCAGTTTGTTACTTGTCTTGTTTTTCCCGATTTCTACGAGAAACGTCGAAAACACATTCGCATCGGTTTCTTTTTTCTTACGTTTTGTTTTTTTCACGCTTTCATCTCAAATTGGTTTAGACTCTTGTTTTTTTCAAATGTTTTCTATCCAATATTTCATCTTGGATCCTAAAACGTTTCGTTTTTTCCTGCTGTCGCTCTTTTTAGGGCACAAAATTTGTTGAAGAAAAGCCAAGCGAAGTCTGGACGGGTTATAACCTCGGCCCCGCTTGATAAGTTTGACATTTGGAAAACTCTCGCAAAGAACGACTCCTTGCCAAAACTAAACGCGATTTTTAACAGCTGCAGCATTGGAAATGCCAGCAATATGTTGTCTCTCGCAGCAATTCTTAGAAAAGCAATAATTTTGTGTGAAATGAAGGCTAGTTATGTCAGCTCTGCGTTCGGAGTGATTATTGACTGACCTAAACTGTCCGCATCCGCAGGTTAGTATTCCCGTTTTGTTTTTTATACGGGCACTTATGTAAATTAAAGAACACTCGGACTAGCGATTTGCCTAGGTTACTCACGAGTTATGTTTGTTACCTGATTTTTCCAATTTGTACGAGAAACGGCGAAGAAAAATTCGTATCGTTTTTTGTTTTCTTACATAAGTTTTGTTGTTTTCACGCTTTTATCTCAAATTGGTTTGGACTAAAAAATGCTCGTGTTTTTTTCCAAATGTTTTCTATCAAATATTTCATTTTGGATCCTAAAACTCTTCGTTTTCCCTGCTGTTGCTCATTTTTGGGCCCAAAATTGGTTGAGGAAAGGCCAAGCGAAGTTCGGACGGTTTATATTTTCGGCTCCGCTTTGTTAGGAACAAGAGCGGGATTGACATTTGGAAAACTCTTGCAAAGAGCCACAACTCCTTGCCAAAAGTAAACACGATTTTTAACAGCTTTAGCAGTCGAAATGCCAGCAATATGTTGTTCCTCACAGCAATTCTCGTTGTTAGGTAAAAAATCGCAGACTTAAAAGGCTAATTGCAGTAAAAACATCGTCTTTAATTCAATGTTTATTGACAAATGTTTTTCTGAAACCGATTTGTTTGTCTGGTGTTGTTATCATTAACAGTGTTGTAAAAAATAATACCGCCCACGACATGCATTTTGTAGTCAAGGTTTGTAGTTTGCAATATTTGTAATTGATTGAAGTCAAGAATAAAACCATTCTCAACCATTCGCAGTTGATCACCTGAGTTGATTCATGGCTTATCGTGCCGCAGTCACTTTTCACAACGAAAAGTTAAGTCATTTTCGCTCATTGTTTTTCGGTGTTACCGACGGCAGTCTTTTATCGTCTTAGTTTACTCTTATAGCTCACAAAAATACGCCATAAAATAGCCAAAACAAGGCGAACAAAGTACTGTTCTTCGGGTGATGTCGAAGTGTACCCACTTTGGGGTTTTAACATTTTGTTTTGTTGTGGAATATTTCGGTTTGTTGAGGTTAAAATGTCAACGATGCATGTTAGAAAATTGTGACTCAGCCAAAGCACATAACCGGTTGTGATGTTGGATTTAAAAGTGAGACACTGGGACTGTTAATCTATAGTTTAGAGATTTACATCATTTGTACTGAAATGTAATCGAACTGTGATGAAGCAAAATCGTTTATGCTCATATATATAGTCATGTAGTTCCTTGATGCAACGTGGCAAAGGCCGATGATAAATCGAAAATGTACGTTAGCACATGTTTGAATGGTGGCTGTGGCTCTGCAGCAAAACAGTAAAAAAAAAATATTATCACAATACAGAAGTCCTTACTAGAGTCCTGGCTCGAGTTCTGGCATCGATTTTATTTTATCGGTAAACGCCATACAATAAGGAAAGAACTGTGGAGCTCCGCTTTTAGGCTTGCCTAAATATATATATTATCGAGGCGAGGTGAACTAACTTGTTTTAGCTCAGTGATAGTGAGAGTCACGTTGCCACTGTCCAAGTACGTCTTTATGCAAGTGGCTTTTAGCGCTTTGTTAAAGATAGTAAATCAATCATTTTGAGGCCACCTGCTAGGTAGTTGTTCATCATTACGTCAAGCTGAGAAGCTGCAAATATAGTTCCACCTTTATCTAGCTTTTCCTTGTAATTAAAAATAGTGGTCTCATGGTCAGTCGAAAACCACACGTATAAAGACCTCACTTTGCGATCTAAAAGTTCTTTCGGAAAGAATTTCGTTTTTTCCGCTATTAGCTCGTGAGCCATTTAATGTTAGCTCCGATCCAGATGGCTTCTGTTTTCTTGCCGGCTTTAAGTTTGAAAGCAAAGGCTTCGCCGAAATCGGAGTGCGTTGAGAGCAGCTGTGACACCTGTGAACCATTTAATATTGAGGTTGTGATCTGCACGAGAAAGATGTCGCGGCCCTTTAGCCCTGCTAATTCAAAAAGAAACTCGAGTCGCTGCTTTCGGCACTCTGTGGTGTATGTTCGATCGGAGCCGTAAGAGTGCCAAAACTTACAACATCCCGGGTTTCAGATGAAGAATGATCGTCGCAGTTGTGATCGCAATTTTACAATTGCGTAAAGAAGCCTTAAAAAAACAAAAAATTCAGGACTTCAACGGGGATTGAAACCGTGACCTCGCGATTCCGGTGCGATGCTCTACCAACCGATCTATGAAGCCACTGACGTTGGGAGCTGGTCAATTTTGGGTTCATATGTTCCCGTGAAAGATATGTAAGAAATCATATGTGAACTGCGGATAAGAAATCAAATGGAGAATGATCGTCGCAGTTGTGATCGCAATTTTTACAATTGCGTAAAGAAGCGTGAAAAAAAATTCAGGACTCTCAACTGAGCTATGAAGGCTTTTTCAGGCTTCTTTACGCAATTGTAAGAATTGCGATAACAACTGCGACGATCATTCTTCATTTGATTTCATATCCGCAGTTCACATATGATTTCTTTCATATGCATTATTCATCCCGGGTTTCCATAGTCACTACACCTGCGCTTGTCTCCTTTGCTGCCGGGTATGTTGAGAAAAGCGGTTTAGTGAATCACAAGTTAGACGATATCACTCATTACAAACTAGGCTTTCTGGCAGTGAACCAGTAAACTCTTTGCAGCTTAAATCTAGGACGGAATGTTGTAAAGGGGTGAGAAATTTACGTAAGCGAAAAGAAACTTTTCAAGTTCTGAAACACGAAGACAATAGTCATTAATTCGATATTGTTATACCAGTATTCTTGTATTACTCTACTGACTTTGCTGGAGTAGTACACATTCGCAGATATTCCTGTAAAAGTACTTATTTACCATTCAACTACATACAAAATTGAAATGCATCACTAACTGCTCAATAATACACTACATTTTTGCTCTAAAAATATCGGATCTTCTAAGTAATCGATCGGTGGAATCACCGCGTCATTTATTAAGCATAAATATTTGCTCTTCTCTGTAAAATAGATCTACACTTGTACCTTTTGAAATTAAATCAAAGACCTGCCATGTCCATACTCTGCACGCTTGGCGTAAGATTATTCATCTCTTGGTAATGGCTTCGAGAAAAATTGAACATTTTGACAGTGCAATCATCTAACAAAACTAGAACTGACGAATTTCCACTGAAGGCTGTTCTTATAAAATGTTTAACTAAGGTTCTTCTTTTTCAAAGATTGAAGAAGGTCAAGAAACACTAAACTTCTTGTGAAAAAATACACGCAAAAACACGTACTTCTCAGTTCAAAATATCACTCACAGAAAGGATCCCTGCGACTTAACTCATCATCGTTTTGCCTGCCAATACCGACGTCAAATTTTTAACTTTTAAGAAGCTCCATTCCTCTGTTTACCTACATCATAACTAGCCGTATCCGTGACCCTGTTTAGTACATGGGTACCTGGATGATTAGGATTTGTTTTTTAATGAGTTTCGCTACCATTCTTTTGCTTCCTATCTTTGTACATGCATTCTTCCTCTACTTCGCTGCCCCGTGTTTCCAGGAGTTCGCTGTGACTGTACATGTTGTACACGTCCACCTCACTGAGGTCCAGCTTTGTCAGCAAACTGCTGGCCCCAACACAATCAACTTCTTTGACAACATCTTCTGCCTTGTCTACACTTTCATCAGCATCAATAACAGATCTGACGCTAACAGAGCGCCAGCAGTCCTTCAAGTACAAAAAACCATATCAATTTGCCAGCAGTGTCAACGTGTCGCAAATAAGCGGCGTTCTACATCAAGGTTTAAGGCAACAACAAAGCTAATGCCGTTCAAAAATATACATTCCAGTTGTTGTAACAAAGTCGCAAGTTGTGTCGTATATTCTCGTTGACGATTGTCGTGGTATTTCGGTCCAATATAAGGTTCGAAAAAAAATTTTTAAATCAGGAAAAAACCCCAAAAATAATCAGTGAAGCAGTTCATTTACTCAGGACTGTGTTACTGCACTGAGACTATAGGTAAAGGTACACTTTATTTAACGTCGGAAGTTCCTTTACTCTCTAGAGAGTATTCTCCCAGGAAGCCGACGGTGCGCTCATTTTAACCCCCCCCCCCCCCCCTCTTTCCATCAGTGCTCCGTTATAAGGGTATTTAAAGCTACTAGCGGGACTTCAAACGCGATGTTTGACGAGTTAGCCTGATTTCACCGAAAGGTCTCTGATGAGTCTCTTGGCAGAGACGAAACATGCGTGTCAGACTAGCCATGAAAATATGCATTGAATTTTGCACGTTTTGTTACGCAATTGGGAATCCTTATGTGATATAAGGCCAGATTGCCACCATCTAAATGCTAGCGGGACTTCAAACGCGATGTTTGACGAGTTAGCCTGATTTCACCGAAAGGTCTCTGATGAGTCTCTTGGCAGAGACGAAACATGCGTGTCAGACTAGCCATGAAAAGCTACTTAAGCTACACTAAAAGGAAAGAAGTCGAAACAAGAATGTGAGATCCGGGGATCGAACTCGGACCTTCTGCACCAAGGCAGCACACTAACCGACTGTCCCACCCTCTCTCCTATATACTGTCTTCTGTTAATAATGGTAATTGAACTAAATGGAGTGCGATTTGTATAGGTAATCACATGATTTCGAGTGCAATTTGGAATAAAAAAGATCGAGTAAATTTTTTCAACAAAATTTGTGGTCTTTGAAAAAATTTACAACTGCTTATTTATTCCAAGTTGCACGAGAAAAATCACGTGATTACTTATGAATAATACACTTGAAAAAAACAGACTACTTATAAAGCCTCAGACCATACATTGACTACTGAGGTACGCAGAAGGCATTGCCCTCGATCTTCCGAAACTTGG
>OX419340.1:19806979-19844479 GCA_948470475.1 Galaxea fascicularis | reverse complement strand
CGTCACTTTGTTTTACTTCCCATGTCTACCAAGGAAGCTTCTTCAATTAAGGATTTTTAGCGGCAAAACCATCCAGTTTAATCCACAGCAAAAGTCAGCAATAGAAGACAGCGCCTGCATGATTAAAACCCTGCCAAACCACACGATCTTTTCTCTCGCAGATCCGTAAACTATAAAATAGCAAAGCCAGGCAATCCAATTTGCTGCTCTTAACATCCAAAGGTTGATTCTCATCGGTTTAAACAAAAAACGAACTGAGAGGTAGTCAAGGTAGGCGGCAAATTGTATACAGGACGGAGATCTGTTGATCCTGGCGAAAACTTACGCCTCGTTTTGGCTTGGCTTGAGCCTGCGATCGAATTCCTCGCTCCGGAAACTATGAGGAGTATGGGCACGAACTCAGTTCCAATGGGCTTCTGGGATCATTTGGGTGGACACGCGTAAATTTAAAGATGGCGACTAAAGAAAGCACTTGTGAAGAAAGTGTAAAACAAATCGTTTTAACGGAAGAAGATATTCCTGGAGCGAAACTACCCAGAGGAAACGCCGTACTGTCCCTCAGCTAAGACGATGGCTGTTATGCAGGGGAGCGAAAACTAGCGGCAAAAAAGCCGAACTCGTCAAAAGGTTTGTTTGCACGATGTTGTTTTATTAAATACTTGTACACACGATCTTATTCACTTCACTTGCTTGATTCGGTATTTCGAAAATATTTAAGACATTTGTCATATTATTGTTCATATTTTATGTGAAAATATTGTCTCTGGTGCAACTGCGTTAAGCTCATTTTATTGTTTATGCATGCTACAGGTATAAAGACTATGTCTGTGGAGGACTGCACTTAAAGAATTTAAGAGATCCAGATGGTGGTGTTCATCTTGCGCGGAAGAAAGTCTTGATGGGGATTGCAGATAGTGAAATCAACCCTGCAATCACTGATCTTTTTCTAACGGATGGCTACCATGACGATCTCAGTAATTTACCTGATGTAAATTTTGGCACCGTATGGAAGTACATGATAGAATCTTCCAACGCTAGAAAGCAGCTATTGACAGCCAAGCCGCTCGTTAAAGGTTTTCATTTCTTTCAGTCTGGCAACGTAGTAAAAGTGAGCAATTGTTCTCGAGATAATAAATCGTTTTTAAAAAGTCAGGTTTTACCGTCAATGAAAAAATCAAGCGTCTATAACTGCTACACTGTGCTCTTACCAAACGGGTTAAAGATCATGACAGACCTGCTCTGACTTCCTTACGTGTCTTTGCGGTTGCGACGCTGTAATATGTCTTCAAAGTTTTGCTCTAACGAGCTTGTCTTTTAGTGATTTCCCTCTTTTGTATGATATGATAGGAGGTATTTTGAAAATGTTTCTGAGCATTGGCTGGGTTTATATTAAACACCATTCTTGCATCAAGAGTTGTTTTAGGTTTTTAACTGCTGGATGATATGTTGTGACAAATGGTATTATTCTCTCGTGAGTCTTTTTTGTTTGTTTTATTAATGCCGATCGCCTTCCGGAAAATTTTACTTCAGACAGAGTGCCATCTTTTAGGTTTTTAGGATAGCCGCGAGCTGTAAGTCGCGTTTTAAAATTCGAGATGGCCTCCTGGAATTTTGTTTCCGAGGAGTTTGTTCGTAAGAGTCTGATAGCTTCACCCTTTATGAAACCTCGTTTGACACCTGGGAGGTGACAAGAGGTATAGTGGGTGTATTGGAAGGTCTCGGTCTGTTTATAATCGGTTTTGATGTCAAGGATCGATTCTGTTTCGAATCTAACTCCTTTGTAAACCACTGTGTCAAGAAAAGCGATTTCGGTGTCCGAGATCTCAGCTGTGAATTTCTTCAGAAGAAAAACGCTTTAAAACACGACGGGTTGAAACAGGCTTTGACCATGGGAAAATTGAAGGTAAGTCATCCCTACTTTTCTTTATCTCACCTTCGAAGTGTTGTTCACAAATTTGAGTGTTATCCGATTCGACTTTCAGTGTTGCATTACGGATCAAGATTTCATACCGTCTTCGTAGCTTTTCATCCTTAGAAATTCGATAATACGGGATTCCAGGGTTGTTTCGAAAATTGTTGGTGCAGCCAGGGACGCAGCAATTCACAGACTTCGGCATTCTTAGCGATATTTGTGGTGTGTTGTGTCAGGATTGTATGCACTGCCGCCATTTGCAATTTTCCGTGTCCACCCAAACAATCCCAGGAGCCCTCAGTAGCAAAATTAGTTCCCAGGTCTTCCATAGTTTCCGAAGCGGAGAATTGAAAACGAGTACCTGGTCAGCGGTCAACTTCAAAAAAACAGCTGACCTCGACAGCTCATGACTTGAGCCCGCAATATGGTCTCGTGATACTGGTCAGCGGATACGTTGTTTTGACAGGTGTCAATTGAAGTTGACATGGATGTCTAATATCAAAGATGTCCGCAGTAAACTAGATGGTCGCCATTTTGGATTATTATTATTATTATTAGGGTATTATTAATTATTGTGCGACGTCGTGGTCGGTCGCGCCCACGAGCAATACCGCTAGCCAAGATTACCATGAGAAAAGCAGTTGACGGGTTTCTATAGGTATGGGGCTCCGCTTTGCGGCCCTTCGGGCCGCTGGAGCTCCGCTATAAACCGTCCGGACTTCGCTTGGCTTTTCTTCAACAAATTTTGTGCCCTAAAATGAGCGACAGCAGGAAAAAACGAAACGTTTTAGGATCCAAGATGAAATATTGGGTAGAAAACATTTGGAAAAAAAAAAAACAATTTGAGATGGAAGCGTGAAAACAACAAAACGTAAGAAAAGAGAAAGCGATGCGAATGTCTATCATTTCGACGTTTCTCGTACAAATAGAAAAAAAAAAGACAAGTAACAAACCGAGACAAATCGCTATTCAATTTTCTTGGTATAAATGTCCATATAAAAGACAAAACAGGAGTACTAACCTGCACACAGTTTAAGTCAGTCAACAATCACTCCGAACGCAGAGCTTAAGCAGAAGCGGTCATTTCACACAAAAGTAAGTCTTATTACTTCTCATGCCTGTCAAGGAAGCTTGTTCAATTAAGGATTTTAACAGCAAAACCGTCCAGTTTAATACACAGCAAGGTCCGAAGACAGCGCATAATTATTGAAACCTTGCCAGACCACTCGCTCTTTTCCCTTCGTGCAAGCTTATGCAGGCAAACACGGGGAAAAGCTGAAACTTCCTGACACTTGGTAATGTTTTTACAGCTTGACAAGAGACGCTCTCTTTTTCGCTGTTCCTCACTATAATTTCGTCTCTTTTCTCAAGCTTTTTGTTGTTCTTTCTCCTGTTGCTCGTCAGTACGATTCAGTCTGTTTACTTGAGCCTTTCTTATTCTTTCTCCTGTTGCTCGACAATACAATTCAGCCGGTTTGCTCGTGCTTTTTCTCCTGCTGTTTGTCACTGATACTCTGCCTGTTTACTCGTGCCCTTTCTTGTTCTTTCTCCCACTGTTTGTCACTGATACTCCGCCAACGAATAGACAAAACTGACTTTGTTTTAAAACTGTCTTCAAAATTTGGCCATGCAATTTCCCGCCACAAAAACGCGGGTTGAGAACTGCTTGTATGGGCAACTGATCTTTCCAAAAACAGTTTATATGGAAGCGCGCCTACATGCGAGCTTGCACACGAAAGGGTAAACTGGAGTATCACATTTGACTTTGGCTTACATGATGGGGTGGACGTACGTACGGTCGGACGGTCGGTCGGTCGGTCGTACGATGACGTCATAACCAAAATTTCTCGGATGGATGGGTTACCATATTTTCTTAGCAATGCTGCTCGGCGCGCGCGGAGCTCCGCTATAATAATATAGAAAATATTCCTGCAGGGATTTGTAAATTGCAAATGATTATACTCCTTTCCTGGCAATTCCGTGTACTACAGTGTAATAGTGTTTGAATGGATAGTTTCGCCAACAAACGCTCTCCTTGCGTGACATCATAAAATTGAACACTTGTTGATATCGTGCAACGTAATCGCCATCAAGAATCGATCCTCTGTACGATTGACAGCCAATCTTTATTTTTTCGAATTAAAAGGTAGTACTTTGAAGGTAGATCAGTTTAAGATAATGCTCTTTATACCAAAATAGTAAATTTTAGCCTAGGCCGACCATTTTATTCTGAGAAAATAAGCTGCTATAACCTCGCGGGAAACTTGGACTACTGTTCGCGGTATCGCAATTTATTTGATTTTAGAGAATGTGAGGTATCAAGTCTGTTGTGTTTAAATCGTGAAGAGCATTCTAACGGTAATGAGTTATAATATGACAACAAATTACGAGAGTTGAGAGACGTTCAATGATTTAAATAAGGAAACCACTTACAAACGTTGCCATGAAAAACATCGGTGCATTGCTGATATTTAGTATGGTTCATGCAAACACATTTTAACGGCTCAAGTTAAAGTTCACGGATTTTAGTGGTAGAGATGTTAGACTTGCAAACTATCGTGAGACTGTTGAAAAAAAAACGCCGCACCTCACTCTCAAATTAGGTCAAAATTAGCATACGCCATTTTTGCGCATGACACAAAATTTCCAAAATCTTAGAAAATTTGCTTTTTTTAAAAGTTGGAATTTTGTGCTTGAAGAACGTAATATAACCAGTAAACAACACAAACAACTGACATGAGTCCCCAGAAATGATGCGAAATGTGTTTTATTTAGCATCAAACTTGGCATATATTTAGCGTGACTTCGGGGTCGATGAAGGCCAAAACAAGGGGGGGGGGGGTGGTCAAAGTAAGAAACCAAAAAATACGAGAGAAATCCCTAAATACCATCCTTCTTTATCATTTCGGACAGGCATTAAATGGTGAAAGTTTGAAGTCAATTGGCCGACCCCCATCTTTCACTCCTGCCTGGTTTTCTCTGACAGTGACTCTTAAATGGCAAAACCACTCGAGTCGTGTCATCTGTCTCTTTAGATGGTGATAAAGGCTGCTGCTGGCACAAACTTTCGAGTCAACGAAACTTTTGATGGTAGAATTAACGAAGACGTTTGGGATTCTTCAAACGTGAGAACACTGTTTTCAAAAGGTCACATTCGTCGGAAAAATGTGTCCCAAGATAAAGATAAACGTAAGTATAGTTCTTAGTAAACCTTTTTTGTAGCGTTTGTCAATATGACTCGGATAGTGCAAGAGTAGGCCTGAATTAGTGGGTTTTACGTACACCTTTGTCTCTATTTGATGCGATCGATTCAGCAACTGGATACCCAGAAATGGGAGCATACCATTGCATTTGGTTTCCATCGTGAATTTTACGGAGGAATGTGCTTTGTTAAGCGTGTCCAAGAAGTTAGATACTGTTTCTATGTCCGGCATGATGGTGAGTGTATCGTCAACATATCTTTGATAAAAAGAAGGGAGTTTACCCTCTCGCTTAAGGTTTTCTTTCTCCCCCCAGCCCGGGAAAGTTTAAAGTGCACCTAACCCCAAAATCTTTTTTTCGCTTAAATAAATATTTGCACCTGTCTGGAACATATTGCGCCGTTTTGCGCCTATTTCAAAGCGCTTTGAGTCCTTTGGATAAAAGCGCTATATAAATCCTCATCATTATCATTACCATTACTTTGACGTCAAAGCGGTGCTTGACTGCCAACCACTGGTCGGAACAGGTCCATTGCCTGACTGGCTGCGCAACCTTGCCCATGGGAGAACAATGATAGCGCTGGACACATTCAATGACAACCTCTGTTTGTGGTCATGCATCGCAGTTCATCAAGGTGCAAGACCGGATCGCTCCACAACAGTCGCTCAGTAGCTTGCGGAAATTTTCTTCAGGGTACCCTTAAACGATTGCGAGAAAACACCGCTTGACGAGCTAGACAAGGTTGAGCGCCACCTCAACACCGGCAAATCCCTGGCAGCATGGCTTGGGATCCATGTTTATGAACCTGAAAGAAACGAAGCAGGAGAGGTAGTTTGGCACCTCTGGCAAAACGAGCCGGCCAAAGTCCAAAACGTGCTGACAATCGGTGTTTTCGAAGGGCATGCATTTCTCATCAAAGGCCTTGAAAGGTTAACAAGAATTTACGCTTGTCCACATTGTCGCACCCGATTCACAAAAGCAAGTCATCTTCAACGCTATATCCTGATTTGTTCCAAAGGAAAGACTTGCATCTTCTGCTTGAACAACAAAATCAAAGCCCAGAAAACAGCATTCCAGCAAGCGTTCTTCCCTGACAAAACCCTCGATGTCATGGCAGTCAACTGGATCGAAAGTTAATCGCGCCGCTGAGGAATTCTCATCCACCATGCAGGCTGCAGACACGGAGGAGAAAGATGGATTGAGGATGCCGCAGTAAGCAAAACTGTTTTTCAATTCCATTGCTGCTTCTTTTGTGGATGCCGAAAATGTTATCCTTACCGCTGCGAAAAACTCGCTGACAAGAAAACAGTGGGACAGTTATTTTGACAAACAAGAGATCAAATGAACAAGCCATTCCCCCATGCGATCCTATTTGATTTCGAATCGTTTGGAGACAACAACCAGCGGAAGGAACTGACAGGCGCTTTGGCATTCGAAAATGCTCGTGTGCCCATTTCCATTTCAATCGGTAACACTCTCGAACCCGCACCCACGCATGTTTGTAGAAGAGTTGGATCAGCGGAGGTGAAACATTCAAAAACAAGTGCGCAAGACGTTCCTTCCCGAGGACTTCTGGGCACACCGGCAGAACTCGAGGTACCAGCAAGAAGCTGCTTGGAGCACTCTCTGCTGAGATGATGTGGGTCTGTGCTCCTCTCCTGAAATGGTACACTGCCCATGAGGCAGAGATCACGGAAATTCACTGAACTATCGATTATGAACCGGGAAAAATCTTCACCTGGTTCGTGGAGCAGGTGACTGAAGCGCGCCGCACCAGAGACAAGGAAAAAAGCAAGGCGCTGCTCGCTGAGGTCTTCAAGATGCTCAGAAACACATGCATACGGAAAAATCATCGGGGCTGTGGAGCACCAAACAAATGTGGTATACACAAAAGACGAAAACGTTGACAACAGAACATTGCGCGGCGCTTTCTTCTCTGATCTCGAGGAAATCGGGGAAGCGTACAAGCTGGAAAGGCGGAAAGCGCTCGTCATGATCAAAAGATCATACCAAGTAGGAATTGCTGTGTATCAGCTGGCCAAACTGCAGATGTTGGAGTTTTATTACGATTTCCTCGACAAATACATGGATCAGCGCTACTTTGAGCTGGTCCAGATGGACACTGACAGCAATTACATGGCCATCAGAGGTGAGAAGTTGGAAGACATCGTGAAACCAGAGCTTCACAAGGAATTTGAGGCAGAAAAAAAAGCAGTGGCTCGCCTGGGACAAGTGGAGCAACCGCACACCACGGCTATTCAAGCTGGAGTGCGAGGGGCATTGCATGATCACCCTTTGCTCGAAGTGTTACTTTGTCTACAAAGACACACCTCTCGGCGGGGGGTCGAAAAACAAGCTCAGCACGAAGGAATGTCCAAAGCGCAGAATGCGGTGACATGGGGGCATTCCGAGCTGCTCTGCACGGGGAAAAAGACAAAGTGACGATTCAGGGTTTTCGGATGAGGAGTGGGCGGATGAAGACTTATGAGCGGCAAAAGCTTGGGCTATCCACCTATTATGACAAATGGTATGTGCTACCAGATTGGATTCACACAGAACCTGTTGAATATCACTTGGTGGGCGCTGCCCCCCACAACCTCCCTGGCTTGTCAGGTTGGTGAGGGGCAGTTCAGTACTCACAGGGACAACCATCAATTCTTCGCGGACAAACCTGCGTTTCGGTCAGTCACAAAGCCAAGACAAGAAAGATTGCCCCTGTTTGATCATAGTGTGGGCAAGGTGGAAAGTTTCCAGAGACCAATTCAGATCTGTCGCTTGTCACGGGCCACCCCAACTCACCGGGCAAAAGCAAATAGTAAACCTCTACGTTGGAGGGGAGGATTTGTTCAGCTTCACCAACGGGTCTTCGGTAGGAAGCTGTTGAAGGTTGTTCGCGTCCACAGGCGTTTGTCCCATTGACTGTGTGGACTGGTGGATGAGTGCAGCAAGACTCTCTGCAACCTCTTCACCCACATCAGTGTTAGCTGGCCGGCTGGCAGGCGCATCTTGACAGCGTACTGGTGACCAAAAACTTGCTCAGCGAGATGACAGTTGAATCACGCAACAACCGCTTGGTCATGGTGGAGTTCCACGCCGGATGTTTGTTCCATGAGCTTCCATCGCTCGCGTGACAGCGCCCATGAACTCTTGACCAGGATCGACTTGCAGCAGTTTCCGGGACATTCTCTACCCATCTGTTTGCCAAAGAGCCTGTCTCGACAACCATTCTTAATAATAATAATAATAATAATAATAATAATAATAATAATAATAATAGTAATAATAGTAATAATAATAATAAATCGTATAGCCGGGCACACGTGCCCTACTAATCGGGGAGACAAAAAGAAAGAAAACAAAAATACAATAAATCTAGTTTACAGTTCAAATGATAAATATGAATGTATGTACGTGTATATAGTTAAAAGTTATAATCAGGTCAAGTATGTTAAGTCAAGTTTTCTAATTTTGTTCTTAAAAGCACTAACAGAAGGTTCCGATCTTATACTTGAACTAAGTTTGGACCACAAATGAGGTCCGAAGAATCTAAGGCTGTTCTTACCATACTTCACTGTGTTAAAACTGTTTATTGCAAAATCAGTATTTCTGAGATTGTATTTGTGATTAGGAGGAGTAAAGTAAGTCTATGACAGTTCAGTTGTGGTAGCAACTTGTTTTTAATCTTGTACATAAATATTGCAATGTTTTATAATCTTCTGTTGTATAAGGTGGTTAACTTAGCTCTCTTTAGTAGTTCGTAAGGTGATTTGTAGTCACAGTATACAGCTCTCAATCCTCTTTCGTTAACATGTTCAAGTTGGTCTTATCACTGGCTTTGCAAAAGTGCCAAACCAAGTTGCAGTAATCGAAGTGAGGTAGAATAGCCGATTTGTAAATCTGTAACTTCGCGTGGATAGGTATAAGCTTTCGCATGCGTGTAAGTATTCCTATTTTCCTACTAGTTATAATGCACATTGTAGCTATATGATCAGTAAAGTTCAGCTCCTTATCAAGAATGACTCCTGACAACTTAAAGTTCTCTTCTTGGCATATTTCTGTGTTGTCCATAACTAAGTCCCTTTTGTCCAGTTCGTATCTCTTTCCCGCCATTACCATCGCTTTGTATTTACTTAGATTTCCTTTAAGATAGTTCTTTTTGTACCAGTTTGCGGTAGTAGTGCCATCCTTCTCCAGAGTATCAATCACTTCTTCTGAGTCTTCATCTGATAAATAAAGTTGATGATCGTCTGCAAACAATGACAGTTGTGATGTTATTTCTTCGTAGAATAGATCATTTTGGAACAGGTTCCATAGGACCGGTCCCAAAGCAGATCCTTGGGGACAACCCCGATTTACTACCTTCCAATCACTGGTAGTATTTCCAATTCTAACCTGTTTTCTCTGCCTTCGAGGTACGACTTCAGCAACGAACATTCTCAGGGAAGGGTTCCCCTTTCGTGAAACCCTTGTGCACTACGGAATTTTGGACGCCGTTAACACTGCTATGGTCTCAGGAAGAAACATTTGGGTGCCGTCGCGAGAGATTTTCTTGGCGAATCTCATCCAAGAATTTGGTCGTTTTAGTGGCAAATCGGTTTTCTGCATAATTATTTACAAGCTGTTCCGGAAAGAGCTTGGCCGCAGAAGAAAACGATTCTTTAGCGCCTTTCCCCCACTTTCTAGAAGATTCACCAGAACACAATGATCAAAGCAGGCGTGAGTTTTTTCCATGGTATTTCTGCTGAATCGCATCAGGAATCTCCATACAGTGACCACTGACAAAGTCGTCAATCATTTCCAACCGTTTGAGAAAGGTTTTCTCATCAAAAGGTTCGCCCCTGAGAACTTTATCTCCTCCAAGATTTTGTAGTACTTAATTCGTGCGAAGTCAGCACACTCTGCCTTTTTGTTGCATTTTTTGAAGCTGGCGACCCCTTTGATAGCCAAACCAACCTCCATCAAATTAGCCAGATCATTGGGGTTCAAAGTGACCCCTCTCGCAGCCACTGAAGTGCCAATCAACTTACCAGCCGCGAGGTTGCAAACCAGATTTTTTCGCTTGAAGATGCGGAACAGCTCGGCATAGCACCAATGCTTCTTGTGGTAAAACCAAAGAACCTCTTCAACATCTTGAGGGTTTCCTTCGGAAGATCCGTGTCAATGTGTCAAAGATGTTGGCCGGGGGAGGGCGCTGTGACTTCCAAGGCAGCCGCATTGTATATCGAAGGAGATTTTTCAGAAGACTGTGTTGTAAGAGGTGCCGTCAAGCATGGCGGCGCGGATTTTTTCCCTCTCGAGGTTTTTCGCCTCAGGATTTCTGCACGGGCAGACCAGGCAGCATTTGTCACACCGGTTGCACCAAGTGTAGGTCCAGAAAAAGGAATCGACATAGGGGCAAACGCACGGCAACGCCATCACTCTATTACAAAGTCGAATTTCCTCATAGGACAAACTCCACTTCAAGATATGCTGCTTCACCACGGCCAAGCCCTTGTATTGAGAAAACGAGGCCAGTCACACCACCAACCGCCATTCCCGGTGGGTGGAGGGTCACCACAGATTGGTTCGAGGGATTGTGTTCTGAGTGTGTGATGGTGTGGCCAGCAGCCTTGGTGACCCTGCAATTGAAAGTTCCCGGATGGCTGAGGGGAGGGGAAAGGGTCAACTTCAACTCATCTGTTCATCTGAACATCGTGTACGGCGCCCAAAACACCGGCAACTGGAATGTGTCTCTAGAGTTGTCCATACCTGTAAGACGCTGACTCTTGATCTGCATAAACCATGCTGGGGACAACCACAGGTTTCAAAAAGAGGATGGCCCCATCACGGAACAGGAATAAGGGAGCTCCAGCGTTCACCACCGCATTCCCGTTCAGTTTCATAGAGCCTCGCACAACGAATTTGCCTACATAAACGCCGCCATTTTGAAAATCACCGCCTCTGTCAAAATGAATTCAACACATCCATGATTTTGTGCTCGTTCAGATTCAAGTTCTTTTCCAAAACGATGTCACCACTGCTGAACGACAACGTCTCGTGTAATCCATGACCATTCAGATCCAAATCACCATGCATTTTCACCCTTCTGTACCCTGGGTGCCAGAGGTTTTTTTCTCGTTAGGGGCGACAGAATTGAGCGGCGAGAAGAAAACATCTGGCACCAACGTATAACAACCTCACTTCCATACCGACGCCAATTTCCTTTGATTGACATCCGCAGTCAGAGCTTATTTTAGAAACACAGCAAACCGGTTTTACGTACGTGGAGTGAAATTTGCGTGTCATGTTTCGTGTAATACAAACAACACTGCAAGATAAAGATTATTACCAGTCTTAAATTCCTATCAAGAGAGAGGCTGTACTGTCACCAAGCGCACTGAAATGAGCCAAACCAAAGCTAGACAAAATACTTCAGAGGGGATACAAAGGACCGCAGTCGCTAAACAGAAACAACAAGGGTCAAAGGAAACAGGCGATAAATGCAGAATTTAACCCCAGAAATGACCTTTGGTATCAAAATACATAGCATGCGCATGGCTGTTTCAATTACTATCATCATCATATTTAATCCTCTAAACAAGAAGCTACTAGTAAATCGGTCAATAGAACCGAGATAAAAGTGGCAAACAGGCGAATTCCATTTTACGTCAGTTCTTGTATGTGGGAGTTGATCAGCGAAACGAACGGACAAATGACAACAATGATGGGCTTATCAGGGCAGTCCAAACCACGAGCTGCCAACATGGAACAAATGCTGGAAATCACTTGAAAGACCACCTGCTTTCCAGAGCCAGTAGGCAAAACTGCGAAAACATCTTTCCGCATGATAACCTGTACAATGGAAAGGACCTACTCCAGTTTCAAGTGATCGAGTTCCGGAAATTTTGAATCAACAGTTGATTTCAAAGCGCTCGCTATTTCGAAATGCACAGCGTTCACGTCGTCTTCTCGCGCTAAAACCAGTTTGGCCAAGATCTTCCTAAACTTAACCAATGGCAGCCCTTTTAAGAAACATTTTTCAATCGACCAATCAGATTCCCAGGGTCAGATTTTGAATCTGGAGAAATAAATGGCGACGTGATTGGATCGGCGCGCTCAAAAGACTTAACTGCCTGAGCCAGAGGTCTCTCGCCGACCAGCACTACTCGGACCTACTCGCTCTGACGCTCCTCGCCGCTGGCGAACGAGAAGACCTCTGGCATCCAGGGTAACCCTTTTGTTATTGTCAACCGCAAAACCCCCATTGTTTTTACCGAATAAGCGGTACCCGTTTGTATTCAAAGCGCCGTGCATTGTGATTTCCCTAGAATCGAGAGCAAGTCCCCCAAAACCTTGGTTCAACAAAAACCCGTGGGTCCACATTCGGCACATAAGCTTGAACCCCGTAAATGACCATCCTCCCCATTGTTTGCTCAGAAGTTTCTCTGTGCAAATCTAGGTAAAGGTTTTGCAGCCTGACGTGGCTCCATCTGTGGAACCGAATGAACACGAGCAATAATTTTGGATGTTTGGCTGTGGATCGACAAGGTGGTCGCAGATGCATTGCACTCGCCAAATCGGGAGGGGAGAATTCGACAACGGCAACACTGTTCTCACTGGTCACTTTGTCGACGTTGTCCATCAGGTACTTGAAGAAATTTCTCTGGTGCCCAGAAGGCAAGGAATAGGAACTGTCGACAAATTTTTTGTAAGTGATTTGTCTGTGCAGGGCTGTTTTTTCTGTGGCCACAAACTCGTTCAGGCGTTGTCTTCTCCGCAAAAGAAAGCCATTGAAAAGGTTCTTGTTGGTCAAGGAATGGTTGTAGGGGAGGCGCTGTGCAATACAGAGGGTTCCTCGGAATGTTGGCTTTCTTCAAAGTTCCTATTGCGATTGATCTCATATAGAAGATGAATGTTGCTCCGCTGTGCCAGTCACGCTGGTCGCTACCTCCGCCTCTGCCACCTGTCCCAAATCAAAGGCTCCTCTGAGCCAGCTCATGGATGAGGAACATAACAATACTTTGAATTTACAACAACTTTATCTTCTAAAAAGATATGTGCAAGAAACCTCTACATTCGTTTGTGTTTTGTGGAAGCACATCCTTTTCAGACACACCTCTTGGTAAAAGAACCGTTTACGCGCTAATATTTTCCGTAAAATTACGCAGTTGATTGACAGGTGCCAGAAGCATTACATTAGACGAATTTGAACCGACGATGGAAAACAAATATGCAAATTTGTACACGGACCATAAAAATAATATTCAAATGTGATCGCTTTGTTAAGAAGTGTAACAGGCAAGTTGAAGTTTCTTACTGGTCGACGGCTCATTTCAAGTTAGTTTTATAAACGTTTTTGGTCGTAATAAAATTTCCGACTATTCTGAACGCGAGATACCATCATAATATTTTGTGAAAGTCCTGAGGGAAATTAGTCACGCTTTATAGTCACAATGTTTTTGAGCGATTCGGGGTCCGGCACAAAACTTTTGCTTTGTAAGGTGAGATATTCAACTCCATCTATTTATGCTTTGTGCTACAATTAACTTGACTTTCCAAATATTTTGTTGTTCGAACAGATTAGCTGTTATAGCTGCTTGTCAGACCAAATTATATCCTCACAGAGAAAAATATTTGCATGCTTGTGGTCCTTGTGTTTTTGCCAAATGTTGACAAAGTGTTATACTGATCGTTTAAACCAAGGGATATAGCCTTTCTAAACAAGATCATATTTGCAAACGAGCGTTCGCCATGAAAAGAGCGTCTTCAAAAACACTTCATTACGTACCTGCTTAAATCGATCATATGTTGCTCATAAATCAAATGCGTTTGCTTGCCAGAATTCGGTTTTTTGGCTAGAAAGTCTTTCTCCTGTTTCCTTTTTTTGCCGATTTTCTTCATTCTTCCTTCTTCCATCATATTGTGGCAAAAAAATCTCGATTACTTCTGTCCCAGGTACCGCACAGTGATAAGCTTTATAGTTGCTTTTGCGATATCTCGAAGTTCATTTTCGCTGCTCTGAAGATTTCAAAGTTCAATTCTCGCCACTCGTGTTCTTCATCTTATTAACTTTATCTGATCACTGATCCTTAAACAAAATAGACCTTTGTTGAGTTGGAAAATCGAAACCAAAAATCGACGCCATGAACATTAAACACGTAAACAATATCTGCAGAGCAAAATTCTCCGCCTCTGTACTACACCCTGAAATTTGCAAACGTTGGACCAAGAAGACTATGGAGACAAAAGCAATACTTACCAGGGGAGGGACCGTTCCATATACGCGGATATGGAGGTCTGTGAAAGACAATACTGTGTGAAAGACAAGCGCAAGACCACAAATGTTCTGGGGACTGACCATGCTGTCACGACAAAAAACGGCAGAGACGCTCAAGGTGAAGTTTTTTTGCTGGGTGTAGGTAAAAAAAAAAAAGTAACCGGTGAAGGAGTCTATGAAACAGCTGCTGCTACTGAATATTTGGTGCCAAAAGTTGCAACTCACGTGCGGGGAAGACCAGGAATGAGCCTCAAAGAGGGTTACAAAGATATCGCCACAAAAACGGTTCAGAATTATTTGAATGATCGTTACACGGATGAAGACTATCACGAACTGCTTTACAGAAGCAGATCTTGGACACAACCTTCTGGGTTATATTCCGTCACCGAGACTAATGAACTCGTTTGTCAAAGTGGTTTCTGGGCGCGATTACATGGCAGAAAGAATGCAAAGAATACAAGAACAAAAAGTGCTGGAACAGAGAAGAGAATTGAGAGAAAAATTATTTGATGCAACAATGGTCAAATTGTTGAAAGCAGCCGAGGGAGGGGGAATTGACATTCATAGAACAACGAAACACGATAAACACGAAGCAAAATATTGAGGTTGGGTGTCCACAAAAAATCGCGCTGTTAATATGGCTTGTCTGGAGTTCTCGCTTGGGCACTACGTTTTCGGTTGCTTTTTCCCATTTCTGGGAAGATTGAAATGAACCCACTGCAACCTGAAGAGGATTATACGGCACAATCAGCCAAGAGTTGACTGACAGAGCTGTCTTGAGGTGGGGTTAGTAAGGTCCGATATTTACTTTTTCCCCCAGCTCCATAACAATTTCAACAATTTCACCCATTGGAATGTGAGCCATTTCTGTCCACACCCTGTTGTCCCTGTGGCAAAGATTTCCACGAGCTGCTAATTCACGCAAAACAGTTTTTTCTAGCTGCTGCGCCTTTTTGACGGTTTCTGTTTTGATGGTTGCTGCAAATTTGAACTTGTGTAAAAAACAAGTTTAAAACGCGTTGTTTTGTAGATGGCACCTCAAATCACTTGTGTGCCCAACTTTGAACACCTGGTTGGCGCCGAAGTAAGCGTCAAAAGTGATATGGTGGGTGACGTAGAAGCCCGGTATTTTCATCGAGATATACCGGGGTGTATATCTCTAAATGTCCGTTTCGTCACCGCGGTCTAGAAGTATTCTTCGTTGTCCCCATTTTTTGCCCCCTCCGTGGCCACATTGAAAACCGCTTCATTCATCTTCTTTGTTGAAAACCCGCTCTGATGGGGTGGTATTTGTCGCCCAATTCCTTTTCGGGGGGGGGGGGTGTTCTCCCCTAATGGAGTAGTAATATAGGGGTTTGACAAATACATTCGAACTAGAACCGTTTTTTTCCCAAAATAAAGCTCCCGCTTCAACTTTCCCCGGCTGCCGGGAGACGGGGAAATTTGAAGTTTTTATAATCTTGCTCCCCTTTTATGTAAATTCTTCGCGCCAAAACCGCTCTAATGCTGTAATTTGCATGATCTTATTTATATTTCCTTGATAATGGAGTCATGACTACTCCGAAACGTCGGATTTTATCGTTCGTTTTTACCGTTTTATGCATTTTGAAATCACACAGTTTTGTCAATATTAATATTTATTTAATCTTCACTTCAGGAAAACCTTCAGGTTTTGAATTTCGATGGGCTTAAAAAAAGGATGTGATTTAGAGCAACAAATGGTGCAATTTGGGAATAAATTGCACTGTTAGGAGCCAATCAGATTTCATGAATGACGAGCGATTTCAAAATGGGTGTAATAAAAGATGAAAATAGATTGCATTTACAAAAAGGCTAAGTTTCTCAAATTGTTTCTTTCTCCTACATTCCAAGGAAAGGTTCGGAATGAGTAAAGGTCATTAACTAGCATTTCTGTGAAGTTTGGGCCGGAAAACAGCAAAACCCCCCTGACTGCATGGTGCCCCTTTAAGTTCTCTGGTGTCTACCCAACTTGAGGCCCAAACAATTCCCAGTTGGAGAGATTAAAATACATCTGGCCGCACTTGTTCAAAGAACGGGCAGCTTTATCCAGAGGACAAAATGCACTGCAACTAATTCATATTCATCCGCTTGATAAAGGTGTCGCTCTTTATACAACTAGAGCCTGGATTGCCAGTAATGTCAGTCTATAAGTCTTGCCAGAGCCACTGGCAACTAAATCCATGAATTAACTTGCAACAGGTGGCAGCAAACTCGCTTTACTTTCTTTCGTCTCCTGTTGCTGTTCTTGTGGCTCTTGCAGTTATCCAGCTTCCACTCAACTAGGCACAGCTGGCAATCCAGACAAAACCTCCATAGCACGAATATATCCCTGTCTTACAATGCTGCATACGATCCTGACAAATACTTAATTCTTGTTAGTTGACAAGGTTGAGACTTTTGCAAGTCGAGCCACTATGTCTAGTTCACGAGTGTATTACAGACCGTAAGCTTCAAGTATTGCAGTAAAACTTAGTAATGTGTTAACATACCGATAATACGACTTCCCAGCCCCTCCCCACTGGGTCACTTGGTGTCACTCTGTAACGCCGCTCAATGGAGTTCCTATTGATCATCCACACCTAGAAAAACATAATGCAAGCCGATTAATCAGTGAACTCATCAATCCATTAAAATAAATCACTGACATGATTTTTCCGAAAAATAATCTAACAGCAGCATCAAATCATACCTGGTTGTTAGGACCCACGGATAATGACGTCACTTTGAATTGCTGAGGCTCCCATGTGGTACCCTCTGGGTAGGTATCTGTGATGTTCTGTCGATACCAGCACCAACCTGAGGCAACCATCAACATACAGACCTTTAATAATGTGTGTGTTTGCACCTTTCACATTAGCTGAATCGAGAACATTCCTGCCTAATCTTACCATTCTTTTCACAAGCCCAGACTGATGATCCTCCAGCAGATACTTGAGATAAATGTGGAGGCCTCTCACTGATATGGAACCATCGGTTTCCTGAGAAGTGCAAAAAATCAATTGTTGACAGTTGGGTTGATACGAAGATGACAATGATAGATCGAACCAGGCATAACTAATCGATGATTAATGAGATCCACAGGTAAACAATGAGTAATCAAGTGATTACTCATGGAGCATTGCCAACACTCAATGCGTAATTAATGAATAATTGAACACAAAAAATTTTGTGGAGCATCGATTACTCATTGATCCATTGATTACTCAAAAATTTATATTTATAGTCACTAGAATCCTGTTTCGGGTCAATCTGACAGGAAACAACTATGGTCGAAAATCACCGTTATAATTTTACTTATTAAAAATTGAACTCCGGATATTAGATTTCTAGTATCTTCATTGGCTAGCCGCGCACAGGTTATCAGCTCTTAATATATACCACACGAGTGAATAGTGATTGGTTAACTCGGAGGTGATTGGCAAAGTATCATTCACCTCCGGGCAGCTGAAGAGAAACAAACTGGCTTTCCGTTTCAGTTTCCGAAAAGGAAATTGTTTGAAAAAATGCTAGTTATTTAGCTTGTGTGGTATATACTAAAACAATTATTCACCTCAGTGTCGGTGAATAATTGTTAAATATACCAAGTTCGACAAATATGGTCAACGAACGCATCAGGAAATAAAGGGAACTGAGTAAAATTTCCCTTGAAATCGGCAGCCAGCAGCAAAACTATGTCACAGTTTGCAGCTACATTAGCGATTAGACATTATAACACTGGAACCGGAATATCAACATTTCCTACCTGTGCAGCTCTGAGAAAAGTTTACAGCAGCATTTATTATTGAAAATCCTTCGAAGGATCGGTATTATTTTTTAATTAAAAAATCAACAAACAGCAAAACTGTTCTTTTTCCTGCACTCGATGCAATATACTAATCACCAGCTTCAAACATCCAACTCTTGCAAGTGTAATGTTTTGTAAAAACAAGAGGAATTGCTGCTTTCGCTCATTGTCGCTGTTGTTGTTATTCTGTTCAGCCACAAGTTCAGTTTTTGTCAGTGCCACGCATCAGATAAACTTCAAGACGCTATTTCTTGCTTAATCCTCAGGTTTCTTGTTTCTGACCAGTTTCGTTGAGGCAATGTTCTAGTTCATCAAAACAGAAACTGTGTCTTCATTTTGATCAAATTCACACATGGCTCCGTTGTTAGAGTGGATTTATACAAACTCGCTTTCTTTGGCTCCTACATCCATATGAAAGCCGTCGCAATGATTGAAACAATTTCTACGAAACCACTGACAATTTACAGCAGTCCAGAGCAGGCGAATAGAGCATTTTCCCCAAAAAGTAAGCTTCTGTGTTCTTCTCGGATAGTTTCATTAACTTCATTCAACTTTCACCAGATGAATGTTGCAACACATTGAAAGGTTTCCCGCTCTTTTCGCTTAGTCATGTGATTGACAATTATATATTTTTTTTCGGTTTTCTCTTTCTCTACACTAAAGTTTCTTTGTTTCACTATTTCTGTTGAGATTCTCATTTAATTAGTGGTCCTAGAGTTTTTAGTAAAACAATTTTTCTACTCAGACTTGCTGGATATGAAATGTTCATAACCAATGAGGCGCTATGCGCCTCATCGGTTATTTATCATTTATCATACCAAAAACTAGCCAACGCTATGTGGTAAAATGCCTTATTTAATCACAGGTACCCGAAGCTCACGGGTATTTTGCATAATAGAAATATTATAGTACGGTGGAAATAGAAAGACCAGAAATGGCAAGAACATACCATCAATCAGACAAGGAGCCAAGGTATGAAATTCTGATGTATTTTTATTTCTTTTGTAATGCCCTTAATAACGATCGCTAAATTCCCCATACAAACTAGTAGTATAATGGTTGGGGGCACCGGACCATTTTACAAAAACGTAGCACTTTTCCATAGTCGACGTCTACTTGGTCTGGCACCCTCAACCTTGTATGACTGGTTTAAACTAGTCGAGGTAGCTGGGATTTTCTGTTCACTTCAAAAGACACTCATCTAGAACCAGTTCGGAGATCCTCAATATTTTCCATTCTATATACAAATAAAAAAAACAAAGCTCGTCTCAGATCAAGAAGGGATACCATTGTTTAATTCTGTAATGACCAAATGCTAGATTACTTATTCCATCATCAATACCGGCGGCTTATGTCGGCTTCCATGCTAAATCACCACAATTCTCGGAACCCACCGGAACTTTTTGTTATTCTCGGAAACAGGGGCTTTCCCGAGGTGGTGAGTCATGATTTTAATAACCAATCAAAAGCTCAATTTTTGGCTTCAAAAAAAACTTTAAATTTGTGAAATTTTTGTGTGAAATCCAGGTTGATGTCTTGTTCATCCTCACTGCATTTTTCCTTGTATCAGGTACTTTTTTAATGAGTTTGATACCTTGATCTGTTAAAGGGATTAAATAAAATTCATTTTTGTCATCATCATCTTTGTCATCATTCAATCTGAAATCCGATACAAAATTTTCATTACAGACATTATTCAAAGCACAATGCTAAAATTGGTGATTATGAAATTCGACCATATCATGAGAACATAAGGACCGTGGTTGTTGTAACATTAGATATGTATATACGGTATACATATATATATATAAAACTCATCACAAATGAAGACAAACGATAAGCCTTTTTCCACACCTATATTTCGACTCAGTGCAGGAGTCTTCATCAGGGTAAATTACAGTTGCCCTGCACGCGTCATACTATTTTTTACAAGCTTAAAATAAAACATCCACGCGCGTGCGTGTTAGCTCTCCTACACGATTGACTATATCAACAGCAGTTCACGTACGTCTAGAACGCCTGTTTTGCACCAAGAAAAAATCATTGTCATTGTCATATACATATATATACATGTATATATACACAGAATATAAAGGTTTACGCCAACAATGGACTCACAGCAGAAGGATCCAAGGGATACAGTACCACCCCGTGAATAAATAGACAAATACTGAGTAAAAACAGTGGGGTAAACGTTTAGCTGGTCTGACTTAGTTTCACTACGTTTCGGCTGTTCAGCCGAAACGTAGGGATACAGAATAATACAGAATATATACAGAATAAATGTGGTAAACCAAACGATGGACTCCCAGTAGAAGGATCCAAGAAGGTTACAGTGTGTAGGATTCAAACGCGCATTTTTTGCGTACCGTGCCTAGTCACGCGCATAGTTTCTTGACAGTTTCCAATTGTTCACGTGGGCTACGTATATTTAAGGATTTTAGCGCCTTTTCCTCTCACTTCGGTCTTCAGTTTGCATATCACTCTCGTCGTTATCGCTATCGCAGTTATCACTGTGCAGGAAGCATTTGTAAGTTCACTCGTTTATCCACTATTCCTTTATATTGTCGTTCATTTCCACTAATCAGTTTTTATTTATCATTTCTTTATTTCTAGTCGAACCATCATCATAATCATCATCAAAACATCGTAATCAAGTCTGTAATAGTTCATTGTATTCACGGCCTTCGCCTGAGTGCAACTTAGCTCGATGCGTTCGAAAATCCTGTGATATCCTTAAGTTTGTCAACTACACAGTGCTTCAATGCGAATTTTAGTTGAGTGTAAGATGAAACAAGAAGCAAACTTCTAACTGCTTCGGCTTTAATACGACGTTTCGGCCTTCGGCATTCTTCAGATGTGGAGGTACTTAGTTTACAGATAAACAATAAAAAAGCTAGAAATCCTAGTGAGTTTTCAAATCAGCAAGAATATATACTAAATGTAAAACATGTATGTAAATGAAGTTACGTAATATAATACAAACTTAGACAAAAGATTAAATAATACAATAATGGTGACAGGCAAGAATGCGTATACGACAAAATTACCACAATAAGTTGCGAAGAATTTAATTACGCGATATAGTAATACACTAATTAAGTATTATAGCAGACACGATTTTTGGATCTAAATTCACGTCTTTTATTGAGACCGTGAGGATTAAGTGTGCACAGTTGAGCGGTCCAATAGGCTTCTCTTGTGAGTAGCAATTTATCGATATAAGCTGCGTCCCCCTGGCTCATAATTTTCTCAATGACAGTAAAGCTAATTTCAGAAATCACATGTTTGGTAAAATTGAAGTGGACTGCAAGCTCACATGCTTTTTTGTTTGTGAGCATGGACTACTTGTGATTGCGGAAACGTACTTTAAATTCTGTGGACGTAGAACCCACGTACTGTAAATTGCATTTATTACACTATGCCGAGTAAACAACACCCTTGGAAGAGCAAGACAAGTTCTGATTAATCTTATACGTTCGGCCTGTGGAAAAGCTTTTAAACTTAGAATCTTGAATTTAAAAATTCTTTCAAAGATCACATCTAGAAGAGCACTTTAAACACCCTCTCGTTACGCTCTCTGCCTGATTAACTCCACTAATCCCATAAAATTTAGATGGTGTTTAAATGTCTTTGAGGTTTTTGGTATGACAATATACTGGAAAAATCGATTTAGATGGAAAAATTTCTAATAATTCAGGTGACAACCTGATGGAAATTTAACTGATCTAGAATCAAGAGCTTTTCTAACAGCTGAAATGCCTAGGTTATTATCAATATTGGGAAACATCGCAACTACAACCCAAGACCTCAGCAAACACCCAGATGGTAAAGGACCCTTCTCAGAATTTAATTCTGAGAATTAATTTCTATCTACCGAATGTACTGTGGAGGCTATCGAAATTTGTCTTCAAACCAATAATTGTCAATTCTCTGGGAAAAATTTGGTACAAAAACATGGTACGGCTATGGGTCCCAAAAACGCTTGTAGCTATGCCGACCTGGCTATGAGATTGATTGACGAGAAAGCTAAATCTGGAGGTGCTACAAACCCCATGTTGTGGTGGAGATATAGGGATGATGTTTTCGATGTTTGGTTTGTTGCTACTCTGGTTTGAAGTTTGATGAAGTTTGTTGGGTCGTGAATTGTAACTTTTTAAGTTACATTCATCAAACTTCAAACCAGAGTAGCATCAAACCATGTCTGATACATCAATTCTCTTTATCCCACTATTAAATTTGAGTTGGTATATTCTGAGCATACTCTCAATGTCTTGGATCTTGCATTGCACCCTCAAAATGGGTTCATTATTACAGATATTTACGCTAGGCCTACAAATAGCCATCTTTATTTACCTTTTTCTAGTTCTCACCCGGCACACTGTAAAGGGCGATTCCCTGTGGGGTTGCTTTACGAGGTAGACGCAATTGCTCCACCGATGAATTTCTCAAGAAAAGGTGTGTCGAATACAAAGGGTATCTTAAATCCCAGGGCTATAGCGCAGATTTAGTAGACAAACAATTTGATAAGGCGCTTAATATTGAAAGATCAGAACTACTTAAGAAAAAGGTCAAGCCTGACAAAAAGGTTTTCCCATTAGTCATGGACTACAATCCTATCCTTCCTGACATTCAGAAGGTTGTCCAAAAGCATGCTTATCTTTTAAGATCGTCGCCTGAATTTTTAGAAATTTTTCCATCTAAATCGATTTTTCCAGCATATCGTCATATTGTAATTACAATTATAACGGCTTAATTGTAGTTCTGAGTGTGCGTGAGCAATTAACGTAATTTCAAATCATTAAGAACGGGTTTATACTTTGAAATAAAAAATCTCTCTTTGTTCTTTCTCATGTTTTCTGAGGAGCTGAGAATCTTGTAAAACGGAAAAATAGTGAACTGAGGTGTCAATCCCGCAGCACATTCATCAATATGCTTGCTGACTCCAAGCATCTGTGTGTGCGGGTCTCTAATTTGCTGCTTATGAACTGTCACTCTATTTCTCAGGACATCACCCGTTTCTCCTATATAATTATGTCCACAACCTGCACAGGTTATCACGTAAACGAAGTTCGTTGATGTGCACTTCATCAAGTGTTTCATCTGAAATGTTTCATTAGTGGAGGAGAAGGTGAATTCTCTACCCTGTTTTAAATAGGGGCATGTTCTGCAGCGTTTTGTTCCACACATTTTAACTTCCAGATCAGCGTCTTTTTGCTTTGAGAAATAGGAGTTTCTCAGCGTCCGTATGAGGTTTCTGGGTTGTTGTTTTTTTTTTAATCAATTTTTATTCAAATATATGCATTATTTAGAAAAACTAACCTTACAACACTAAGACTGACATTTTTACATTCATACATTCCTTACAATATGAATTTACTTACAAAATTACTATTACGAACAATAGCAACAATAGCTATAGCACTAATCTTACTTACACTATTAACACCACATTAATGTACTAATAGTAAGATTACTTACAAAAGCAACAACACAATCACTTACAATACTGACATTACATTTACATTACAGCACGAAATACTAAGGGGAGCGAAAAAATAGTACATTGAAACGCAACCGGCTTGATTCACAGGCTTCACATTTGCGTGGCACGATTCATTATTATTTGTCTATGCTAAAGTACGATGGAAAGTGGAGTTGCTCACACTAGTACGGAAATAAAGGATTCCCACTTTTGTAATGTTGTGCAAGTTTACCATTTCTTTTGGCAATGACAAATTCTGTGTTAAGAGTGGCTTTCAATTTGGCCTTAAAAACGTCTAAAGATGGTTTTGTGTTATCAAGCTTAGACCTATAGATATAGAACTTTGCAAGCAAAAGAATGTGATTTATTACTATGAAGTCTTCATCAATATCAAATTTACCAAACAAAACATCTATGAGTGAAAAATCTACTCTTTTGTTCTTAATGATAGCTAGCCATGACAACACCTCTTTCCAAAAGAACTGAGTTATCTTGCAGAAAAACAATAAATGCTCGAGGGTCTCTTTACTTGTCTTACAGAAGGTACAAGATGGCGAATCTACAAGTTTAAATTTAAAATGTTTATCATTAGTAAAAATAATACGGTTCAACAATTTATATTGAAATACTCTCAAATTTGTGTTTAAAGTAACATTGAAGGCTAATGAGTAAATTTCTTTCCAGTGAATAGAGAGGCTAGGATACTCCTCTTTAAATTTAGCTTGAGCGGTAGGGGGGATTTCTTTCCGGGAACGGAACTCTCTGTAGAGTATTCTGGAGGAGACGCTTGAAAGATCAAACATCTCATCCCTTATTGGTACTTGAAAAGAATCCTCAATAAAAGGATGCGGATCAACATGAACACTTTTTCCCTTGGTGGTGGAACGCCATTCAATGGTTATGGCACTGACCACTCCCATTAGATGGAAATATTGACTTGGAGTTAAGTTTTGCATTGAGGACTTTTTCACTTCCTAGAAAAATATTATCTTTAGAAACCAAATCTCCAACTTTACTTATCCCACATGTGTTGTGAAAGAAGGCATGATACAAAGATTTACCCCCACTCAAAATGTATTTGTTATTCCACACAAATTGATTCATTATTTCTTCATAAGAATACACTCCCTTTCTTGTGAGAGAGGACCATGCATCCAGGCAATCTTTGTAAAACCCAGGCATAGATATGGGCAGGTTACGACAATCAAAATGGCACTGCAAAAGGAACTTTCCTCCTACTTTTTCCAAATAGTTACTCAAGAAAACTTTCCAAGGACTAGCATAATCCTCGATGTACTTCTTCAAACATATAATTCTTTGTGCTCGAATCAGATTCTAAGTCCATCATCTTTAACCCTCTATATTCAATGTCATTAATCAAAGCGCACCGTTTTATCTTATCCTTCCCTCTCCAAATAAAATTAAAAAATTCTTTATTTACTGCCTGTATGAGATCATTGGAAACATGAATAAGGGAGGCTTTAGACATAAATTTTGGAATAGCAAACAATTTAACAATTTGTATTTTCCCAATAAGAGTAAGCCCTCTCCATTTCCACATACTTAATATTCTTTTAATAGATTTTAGAATCACTTCAAAATTAGCCTTTTTCCTAAACAACTCATCGTAATCAAAATGCACACCCAAAATTTGAATTGAGAGCTTAAATTCATGTGGGAACCATTCACCCAAGTTATGACCCCCCCAACCGGAAGAATTCCGTTTTTTCTTCGTTCAATTTTAAACCTGAAAATTTTGAAAAACACTCCAAACTGGAGCTCAAATGCTGGTAGGAGGACTTGTTTCTCAAAAAGCATGTCATGTCATCAGCAGAAAGAGACAATTTTACTTCTTCGTTCTTAATTTGGATACCCTGAATTTTATCATTTTGACGAATACTACACGCCATAACTTCTAAACTAAGAATGAACAGAATAGGGGATAGCGGATCCCCTTGCCTTACCCCGCGGTCAACCCTGAGATAGTTTGTTGCAAAACCATTATTGATGACGCAGCTCGAAACATTTGAATAAAAAGTTCGAATCCATTAAAAAGGATGGTCCAAAATTAAAAGTGTGAAGAAATAGGAATTTATGATCTAGGGAATCAAATGCTTTTTCAAAATCGATTGTTACCAAAATACCAGACTGCTTACTTTGTTTTGTGTACTCTAATACATCATCAATAGTCCTAACAGCATCAAAGATCGATCTACTTTCACATACGCGTTTTGGTTGTAGTGAATCAAATCAGGTAAAATATGCTCTAGTCGTTTGGCTAACGCCTTAGAAACTATTTTGGTGTCCACATTTATAATTAATTTATTTATAATCTCAGTTTTTAATCAGCATTTTGTCTTTTCCCTTCTTTTCTACTAAAGTGATAACTGCTTGCTTCTGAGAATTAGGTAACTCTCCATAATTATGTTCACGTTCTCGAAAAAGGAGTCAGCCAAGGATTCGCTTTCTCGAGAGGAATTTGCCTGGAAAAGATTTGAGCAGAAACCTTTGAGTTCATCCATAATTACTTTTGGATTTGTTGTCAGAGATTTATCTTCTCTAATAATCTTTCGGATTGTACTTTTTTTTACCCCTAGAGCTCTCCAAATTTAAATAAGACTTGTTACTTTTCTCCCCTTGCTCATACCACCTGGCCCTTGAACGTATTATTGCTCCTTGTGCAATATACTCGTACTGAAGATCATACTCAGTCTTCAAAATCTCAAGTTTGTTAAATTTTTTTAGTGACTGGTCCTGATCGCATTGTATCTGAAAGTTTAATTTTTTTTCTAAATCTGCCATTTTTGCCTTTCTCTCCCCTGCTTTACATTTGCTATAAGAAATTGTATCTTGTCGAATTCTATAATTAATAAGGTCCCAAAACAATTTAGGATCGTCAATATCTTTGAATTCTTCGACCCAAACCTCATATCTACTGTTAATCAATGTCACATAATCCTTATCTAATAAACTTACGTTGAACTTCCAAAAAGAGGGTCCACGTATTTGCTCCTCTATTCCATTAATCGACAGCAGAATTGCTGAGTGATCCGACTTAATGGAAGGAACGATGTCTGCCTGATCAATCTCCTCTTGCAGAGCATTGTCAATTAACCAAAAATCAAGCCTTCTTTGGATTAACGGTGTTTTCTGTGTCCAAGTGAATCGTTTTATTTCTGGATTCCTAATCCTCCAAATGTCAACTAAATCACGCAATAAGCAAATATTTTCAATCTGCTTAACCGATTCCTTCAATTTTGGTTTGCCGCCAAATCCATCAAGGTCAGGGTCTAAAATAACATTAAAATCCCCACCTATTATAATCCTACAGTCATCATCTATACCACTGTTGTCCAACTCATCCTTAATTTGATCAAAAAAGAGAGTTTGTTCACTCAATTTGTTTGGGGCGTAAATGTTAACAAATAAGAACTTTTGATCTTGCACAAATGCCTCAAGAAAAATAAAACGCCCTTCTTTGTCAGACCGCACAGATGTAAGTTGAATTCCAAGCTATTCTTAATTAAAATGAGTACACCTCTGCTATGTTGCGAGCCGTGCGAGAAATACATCTCGCCCTTCCACTGCTTTTTCCAAACATTTTCGACATCCTTGGTGCTATAAGTTTCCTGCAGAAAGAATAAATCAGCTTTTTGTTTCAATAACCATCCGAATACCGCCTTCCGTTTCTCAAAAGAGCGAATCCCTCGAGCATTTAATGATAATAATTTAAATGCCAAATTACTGCCCACCATTAATTCCTAACCTAGAACTCTCAAAGGCCACAAACAAATTAGACCGAATTTCAAAGGTAAAACAATTTTGCACACTGAAAATATTAACAAGTCGGCATTTGTTTGAAAACATTCCGGTGCTCTCCAGTTTAACACTTACAATTAACACCGAAATGAACACTGATGAAAAACAAAGACGGCAAGACACGATAAAAGGTGACCAGAAAAGCTATTGCGCCACCATAGAACGACTCGAGGGACATAATTTAGTTAATATACAAAACAAAAAGAGACACAAAAATAAACACAACACAAATAGAGAACCTATAAAGCGGAGAAGAAAAATGGTGGTTGACCTACTCGTTCCCCACCGTTTCGTTTAACAACATCTAGTACTAACAGTAATTCTTCGGCTAAACGTAAGCTAACTGCTGCGTATCACAAACATAAAGTCAAGTTCAGGCTCTTACTAGATATGGCAATGACAGCCGTTTAATTATTAATCCAACAAGGATTAGATTGGATTTAAGACTCCATCAATAAATAGTTTATCAGGCTCAGCGCGGCTGAAAAAGGCTATCTTACCAGCTTTTCTTGCTTCGACCAGCTTCTTTGACTGTAGTTTCCTCCGATCTACGATTTCCTTCGGCAAGTCGGCAGAGATCCTATACTTGGTATCCTTTAACATATTTGCTTTTGAAAAAATTAATTCTCTATCACCATATCTAAGGAACCGAGCAGTAATCGCCCTAGGGTTTCCATCTTCGCGGGGTTTTCCAATCCTATGAACACGCTGAAATTCTATGCCTGGTTCGATTCCACACCACCGCTCCAGGAAGGATTGAAGGACCTCCAGTGAATTTTCATCTTCAACAGTCTCCTCAATTCCGAAGAAACGCAAATTTTCTCGTCTCTGGTAGACTTCGGCATACAATAATTTGTTTCCCAGCTCTTTGCATTTAATCTCACAGTGTTCTTTTATTTTCTCACCGGTTGCTTTAGCTTCATTGACTTGTGTATTAAATTCCTGGAGGCCAGCTTCCATTTCTCTAAAGGTGTTCCTCGTGGTAGATTGAGCATTTTCAAGCTTCTCACCTCTACCTTCCAATTTGTTGAATTTACTCCCCAGGTTTGACACTGCTGTATTGATATTCTCCAGCTTTTTATCCATAGTTTCTAGTCTCGCAAGGATGAGGTCAACTTTTGACTCTAAATTTTCTGGCATTTCAACGACCTCGACAACCTCCGTATCTGCTGAACGTTCAGGCGAAGAATTTGAACTTGATAGAATCTCTCTCACTCTTTTCTCCGCTGGCGAATAGGCCATATTCGTATTCTCGGTATTGAACTGGATCTAGCATGAAGTGGAGGCTCTTGCGGGGGAATACATTTACATATGAAAAGATTCCCCCGCAAGAGCCTCCACTTCATGCTAGATCCAGTTCAATACCGAGAATACGAATATGGCCTATTACCAGATGTATTTGAATCACTGCTGCTTTTCCTGGCTTTTCTTTTAGTATTCATACGAATTATAAGCCGAAAAACATTACACAGAAACGAAACGTTGGGGAGCGACAAGAAAACACGTCTACTCGCTCCGCATACCTCGACCCAGTTTCTGGGTTGTCGCTGACTATGAATTACTTTAGTCTTGCTCATAATGGCTTTTAATGAGGAGTTTAACAAGTCCCAGAAATACCGGTTCTATATTTTTCTCGGAAACAAAGAATAGGGCGTTCCCCGCCGGTTTATAGGTCTGGACTTGCCCTATTGTGTTCAAGGTCATGAGACAGTCATGTGACGTATTTAAACCAATCAAATGATTACACAAAATTTTTCACAACTTGTGACCAAATCTGTGAAACTTTGACAACTTGTGATCGAGTCTGTGAAACTTTCATAACTTGTGAACAAATCTGTGAAACTTTCATGGAAGACGTCACAAAGTGTCTTCTTGGAATTGTAACTTGTTAATGTGTTAAAAAATAATCTGTACTCATTATATATGAAAACGAATTGTAGCGAGGAAATTCATGATGCGTTGAAGGACATGAATTAATATGTCCATTTTGTGATCAACAATTAGAAGAATATACAGTAAGAGTGTTGATAAAGACAAGCCATGTTGTGATAATAAAGAAATGCTTAGTGATAATGAAATGATTGTCTGTAAAAACTGCAGTGTGGTAGACTGTTATAATTTAGTGCCTTGTTATATTGATTTTTACCAGAATATCAATCAAATAAGGAAGAAATCAGTGTATCATCGTAAATACCATATTAAGAACATTCTGAACAGAATAAATGAAAAGCATGGTATTAAAATTAATTATGAAAACAGATAGCGGATATATAAAATCTTTGAACTGATTGATAAAGTGAAACTGGAAGTAAATGGCAATCATACACGCATAATAAGTATCAATTTTTTGATTTGGAAAATATTACAAATAATGAAGTTACCGTTTAGTAACATCAAAATAACAAGTTCTAAGAAAACACTAAAATATTATGATCAATGGTGGAACGAGGCTTACGGTTTAATTAAGCATGACATTAAAAAAAATTATCAGTTTGTATGTGATGAATTTTTTATTATACTGTTTTTCGAATCTATCAGCAAGAGGGCATAGGTAAACAATCATCTCATCGGTCAGTCTCATTTCATTAATGAATTGCGTATAGTTAAATTCAGACCCCCTTGGAGAAGCCCGTAATTGAACAAAGACTTTCTTGTAAGTTGTATAAGTGAATTTGGACATCTCGACTTTTTTTGTAATCCTTAATTTCAGCAAATGTTTTAAGCACTAAACCAGCTCCTAAGAAAGTACCTAACACAATAGGATTAAGATTTAGATTTAGGATTCTGCCAGATATTGTGCCACTAGTTCAAGTTCAAGTTTATTAAAATTAATCAACATGAGATACAACAGCGCTAACCCGCAAATAGCTAAAGCTAATCTAGGCGGGTAGCGAGAAGGACTGTTTTAAGAGTAAATGTAATTATAAGTATGAGATAAGTAAAAAGATATAATGATTACGATATGCACTTTGAATAAATAAATAGATCAATAGATAAAATAGAAATTGCAGTTAGATAAAGCTAGTTTGAGTATCTATTTTAAGAAAAAGAAAAAGAAAGTAGGAAAAGGAAAGAAAAGATAGCTATATAAACGATACAGAGATGAACTGAAATTATAACAATACAGCTTACAAAATTAAAAACCTATTTTACATTGCATGTCATGTTACTTAATTTACTAACTAAAGTAGGTGTGTCAACATAAGTATCCTCCAATTCCAAAATATGTAAAACGAGCTGATGTAAAGAGGCCTTAAATTTATGTTTAGGGAGTACTCGGATACTTTGAGGGATACTGTTCCAAATCCTTGCACCGAATCTAGAAAATGAGTGTTTTAGCTGATTTGTTCTGGAATATTTAATGTTAAGACTACCAGCCTCTGAAAATCTAGTATTATAATTATGCACTTGTGTTGGATGAAGAAATAGGTTAGAAATGTTTGCCGGCAAAATATTGTTAGAAACGTCATGCATAATAGTGCAAACTGACTTGCAACAACTAATCCTACCGAAATCAAATTTGCAGTCAGGTTTAACCGCTTGAAATATTTGAAAGCCTTTTTGTAACACCAGAACTTAAAAAGATAAAATTTATACAACGCTTTAATAGTTTTTCCCAATTAATGCTCTGGTGAATACATGGTTCATACAGGTGTGGAGGTGTGCTGTTCCATCGATGAAACTGAATGAGCGTTTTCTGACTTGTGATTGATATGGTTGTAGCTTGCGCTATCACACTGACATTATGCATTTCCGGAGGAAAAATTCAGCAATGAATGTGTAATAACCAATTGGAAGAGGGCCAAGATTAAACCCAATCTGTGAGCAGTAACTATTACTGCCTGCATCCTTTGTTAAAGTAAACCTTTGAGCCTTTTTATTGATTTAATGTGGAGAATAGGAGTAGTCGAAAATGCCTGAAATGGTGATATCATTCTCACCGCTACTTTCGTCAACGTCTTCCATCAAATATCAATTAAACATCCTTTTGATGCCCTGATGGAGTCATGTGATTCGGATCTACACATTTCTTATTCACCACTGCAGATGAATCCGTCACATCGTCCCTGATGTTGCTGATATCAATTGAGGCATTCATATCAAGATTAGCAATCATCTTGTTCGTCCCGTCAATACGGAAAGTTCTCATCTATATACTGCTTGCTTGTGGTGTCTTCACAGTTGGCAGGCGGGGCGAGCTTGATGATCACCTTGTTATTCATATTCAAATCCCTTTGCGCAATGATGGTGAGTTTAGCATTCAGTCCTTCGTCCACATATTTTTTGTTGACTGCTTCTGTAGCCGAACTTGAAGAATCGGTGTCTTTCAAATTTTCAATCTTGAAATTATTCATATTTAAATTAAGTCATTGGGTTTTGACCCTTGGTTTTAACGTAGTATTGTAGCTGAGCCTCGAGGAACCTTTTGTTTACCCCATCTTGCTCATTTTTAGGGTCAAGCATGTTTTCCACTTGCTGTTCATTCATGTTGAGATTTCCAGTCATAAAATTGCTGCCATCAAGTTTTAATAAGCAGTGTTTGAAATTTGTGAATCAACATAAGACTTTCTAGTCAAGTGATTATTGGTGCATTATTGGTGCTTGGATCTTGGTTGCAGACTATATAATAGGTGATGTGAAAGTTTTTGTATTATTTATAGTTTGATTGGTCGTAGTAAGAACTATTTCACCATCAGTTACTCCTAAATTTTTTATTATGGGGTTATTTGTTGATGTTTGATCCCTGAGAACTAGGTTTATCACATTACCGTTATTTGGTCTGAAAAGAAAATTATCGACACGATGTTTCCATTATTATAGTATAATGCTACTTTACTATTCTCTGTTCTTTGATAATAATAATAATAATAATAATAATATAATAATAATAATGGTTTATTACAGATTCCAACAATTAAGAGGTTCTTCTTCTGTAACAGTACTAATCTAATCTAAAAATATACAATAACAATAATAAAATTAATCAATGTAACTTATCGTAAGATATTAAAAAATATATATACAATAATTATTGTGTGAATTCAAGTCCGATATTTCACAAACAGATGCTTCTTAGCACTACGGCAAAAAGCATTATGTTCTAAGATGTTTCTTGTTGCTATCGGAAGTCTATTGAACAGCGTTGCCGCCGAGTGCTGGAAAGTTCCTGATTCTCTAGGAGTAAAGAGTACGGGTGCTGTTGATGATCTTAAGTTATAAGCAGTTACTTCATGGAGAGTCAGTTTCAGATACTCAGGAAAGCTATTGTTGTCGTATAATGATTTATGAGCAAGTTTGAGAATGTTGAATTCAACGTTTTCTTTAACTGGTAACCAGTTTAACTTAATAATATCCTCGAGACCTGCAAATTTCTTTATGACAAAGCCAGCACACGCATTTTGTAGACGTTGGAGACGCTTTTCTAGATAAATAGGCAAGGGATGAAATACCGTGCAAGCATAGTTCAGCTTTGAGCGAACTAGGCTCTCTGCAAGATGTTTTCTAACGTGAAATGGCGCTAGATTTTTGAGCCTACGCAGAATGGAGAGAGTCCCATATGACGAGCTTAACAGAGAATCCACGTGTGTGTTCCATGAGAGATGTTGATCCATGTGGACACCCAATAACTTCGTACAAGAAATTCTCTTTAGCGCTGAGTCCCCGCAAACAATAGGAAGATCCCGTTCTTCTAAACTATGATAGCGTGACATCTGAGGTGTGGAGATGAGCATCCAGGTTGTCTTAGTTGGGTTCAAAGCCAGATTAGAGCTAGTAGAATAGTTCTTCAGACTTGCGATGGTTTTATTTATTTGGGCTGCTGAGGAGTCCAAGTCGCCAGGCTTCGAGTGGACATAGAAAGTTGTATCGTCGGCATATTGATAACAGTCACACTGTAATACCTTCTGAAGATCAGCAACGTAGAGATTAAAAATTACTGGTCCAAGGATGGAGCCTTGCGGGACGCCAAATTCAACTGTAGCCATATCCGACTTTCTATCATCTATTTGCACCAACTGTCTTCGATCCGTAAGGTAGTCAACCATCCATACTACGAATTCCTTAGAGAAGCCGAGGTTATGCATCTTGGTGAGGACAGACTTGAATTGGACGGTATCGAATGCCTTGCTATAATCTGCACAGACCATTAATGTCACCTCCCCTCTGCTTGACGCTCGTATCAGGGCATCTCGAATTCCCAATAGAACACTGGTAGTAGAATGACCTTTACGGAACCCCTAGATGGTTGGACCAAGAAGAGCTTCCTCGTTTATATATTCAATAAGCTGGTGGAGCACTAAACGTTCAAACACTTTAGAGAGTGTTGGCAGGATAGACACGGGACGGTGATCAGCATCACATCGAGGTTCATTAACCTTAGGGATCGGAGAAATTCTTGCAATCTTCCATAGTTTAGGAAAACTCGATGTCGCAATACATCTGTTAATTATGTGCGTTATAGGGCCGGAGATATAATGCTTTGCTAGTTTCACAAACTTCACCGGTATCTGATCCATGCCAGTTGACGTGTCAGAACGAAGTTTACTTATTTCTTGATCCACATCTTGTCTCGTTACACAACGCAATTTAAAAGAAGAGCGGAAAGGCAATGGCTTCTCTGAAAAGGAGTGTACAAGTTCTATTAGATCCGATCTTTCGTCTGGTTTGGTGCCCATTGTTCTTTCATTAGTCTTAATAAAGAATTCGTTCAATCTATCCGGATCTGCTTGAAGACGTTTGGGGCTAGGATGGAGAATACGATGAATAATTCTCCAGACTTCCTTAGGTCGTTTTGACGAGAGTGCGTTGGTTACGAACGACCGTTTAGACTTATTAATTACTGATTTAATTTTGTTACGCACTTCTCTAAACGCATCCCAAGAGTCAGCAGTGTTCTTTTCATGAGCTTCACGTCCCAATCTATCACGCTCCGCCTGCAACTTGCGTATCTGATCGGAGTTCATCCATGGTGCAGGTGGGCGTGTGACCTTCATCCTCTTGAGGGGCGCATGTCTCTCAATGCACTCGCCAAAAAGTGTGTTGAACCCTTGCACCATGTCATCTGGTGAGTCCAAGCCGTAGATAACGGACAGAGGCAGACAAGCACAATCCTTGACAAATTCATTTTCATTCAAGTTCTTCTCCAATCTGATCCATTTGTACCGCGGCTGATAACGAGGCACACGCACATTAACGCATGCAAATATGCCTTCATGATCACTGATTGACCACCCAGGTATTACATCTGTGGCAGTTATGCAGGACCGGTTGTTAGTAACAATATGATCAATGAGCGTTTTTGAAGTACGCGTAATACGAGTTGGTTTAGTTACGTGTTGACAACAGCCAAGAGCTTCTAGAATAGACCGATACCGCTTTGTAATATTATCTGAAGGCTTCAGCATATCGATGTTTGTATCGCCAGTCAAGAAAAGCAGGCCATCCCATGAAACAGTGAGATGGGCCAACAGTGATTCAAAAGCGTCCAGCCAATCTAGCGGGCTCAATCCCACGCGCTCTGATCTATAGATGACGCCGATCAACGCCTTGCTATGTTTATTTCGCCCTTGAATCTCAATCCATAAATGCTCCATGTTTGGCTGAATCATCTCAATGTCCTTCCTACGTTTATATTGAATAGAGTCGTTGATGTAAGCCCCCACGCCACCGCCCCGGGAACCTTCGCGATTTCGGAAAAGAGCAGTGTAACCAGGCAGATTGACGTAATCCAGGAGGGCGGGATTGTCCTTTAACCATGTTTCGCTCATTGTGATGATATCCATCGGAAGCTGTGAGACTAGAATTTGAAACTCATTGAAGGATGAGACCATGCTCTGGGTGTTAAAATGCATTATGCTGAGATGTTTGGAGTGTTCTTTCAGAGTCTCGGAGATCAAATCAGTGCTGTTTTGAACTGCGTCATCCAATTCGTCCAATTCGTCCAACACATCAAAAGATGGACAATTATGGAACGGGAGGAGAGAAATCAAACATTTAGGACAAGTCCATGTAGTGCCAATACATTTCACATTCAGTTCAGTGCATTTAATATGATGTTGACCAAAACAAATCTCACAAATCACGCTTTTCTGATTTTTCCTGATAGTTTTCTCACAGTTGTCACATTTGAGGGTTACGGGTGCCCTGTGCGTATTCCCAATTGTTCTTTGTTTACTTCCAGTACCTTGTTTCCCTGAATCGCATTTCGCTGGGCCGGGGTTTTGTGCGATATCACCAGACCGTAACAATATTTGAAAAGACGCTGTTGAGTTTGAATAATATAACATTCTTCCTTTCGATTACTGCTTCTATATAATTTTTCAAGATCAGCTGCAGAAATTGCGGTCATTTGGCCAACAATCTTAAGACGCGTTATTGTTATATCAAGGAGACCTTGATTTCTTATTTTCCATGTTCCTGTGATGTCATTATCAATACTACTTCCAATAAGACTTGACTCCTTCCTTCCTGATTTTCCATCATAATTTTTTATATTTAGAATATAAAGAGGCGTACTGCTGAAATTTTAATCCTTTGCCCACACTTCAACAGTATTGTTGTATTCATCTTCAATAATAAGACCACCCGAGAAAAGTGTTTTTTTATCGTAAGTTGGAAGTTTCCTAAACAATGTTTTATGAAGGTGAACTAAGGTTTTTGTCTACCTTGGTTTCTAAACCTGTTTGAAGTTGGAGAAAACCTAAAGCATCATTTTGTTCAGTGAAATGTCCATGTTTGTGTACTTATCGATATTGCTGAATATTCGCATCAATACATAATATTAAATTACATTACTTTCTCAAAATTTTTCTTCACAACTTTATTTTGTTTTTCTACAAACAGAAATTCGTATGGTTTTAATTTATTGAACAAACCAGGATCTATTAAGTGGTGGAACAGAGAATTAACTTTGCAGTGTAAATTAAAGTGCTGAGAGAAAGCCATGAAAAACCCACTGGGCGTTAGCCCTAGTAAAGGGTAGATACCCTTTACTAGGGCTAACGCCCAGTGGGTTTTTCATGGCTTTCTCTCAGCACTTTAATTTACACTGCAGAGTTAATTCTCTGTTCCACCACTTGTATGTGTTTATAGTGCTACGCGGCACAACATATATATATATATATATATATATATATATATATATATATATATATATATATATAAAAACTGGTTAAAAAAGAGACCGAAATTGGACAACTTTTGGTTTAAAAAGGATAAAAATATAAAACTTTATAAAACGTTTCGGTCTCTCGACCTTCGTCAGTTACAGAAAAGTACGTAAACAACTTACAACTTAAATACAATTCTCACAAAAATGAATAATTAACAAGTTACGTAACGTAAAGAAAACAATAGGTGTACAAGAATGTAAATCAACAACGACAAAGAAATAAATTAACTAGCGACAAAAAATAGAAAAATAATACGTAATTGCCACAGCGTAACAGGTTCCCCATAAAGGGCCTCTGAATCTTCACACGTCAGAATCCTAACAAAATCCCGAAGAAGGGCCATTAAACAATAAGTAATAATTTCCCAACTAAGGGCCTTTGAAAGACCCGGCTAGTACCAAAAATAACAGAATCCCCAAAGGGGGCTCCTGAACGCTGAAACAATTGCACTTAGAGCTAAAATTATTTAGTACATGCACGAAGACTAGTTAAAAATACGCCATAAGAAAATCGCAACAAATTACTCAGAGCCCGCTAGGATTAAGTATAGTGGATGCGATTTCTGGAATGAAATTCCTGTCTTTTATTTAGCCCAAAAGGTGATAGGGAAAATAATTGCGCACTCCAGTATGCTTCTTTCGTGATCAACAATTTTTCAGTGTTTTCGGACGTGCTGGTTTGAATTTGGTCAATACATTGAAATGTAAAATCCGATAACACATGTGGAGTTCGATTAAAATGTATGGCAACTTCGCAGGTTTTTTTGTTTGTTTTCATAGATGATTTGTGATTTCTAAATCTAACTTTAAATTCTGTTGTAGTAGAACCAACATATTGGAGGTTGCATTTCTT
>OX419340.1:19763015-19806779 GCA_948470475.1 Galaxea fascicularis | reverse complement strand
AGATCACGATTGCAACGTTTCCAGCACGTTTTGGTCACTTTTGAATTTTGCCCCTACGGCCTTGTAAAAATTTCGATTTTTGAAATTTTGCCGGAGAAAGTTAAAAATCGGCGATCGTACCTACATTTGGTTAGTAGATCACGATTGCAACGTTTCCAGCACGTTTTGGTCACTTTTGAATTTTGCCCCTACGGCCTTGTAAAAATTTCGATTTTTGAAATTTTGCCGGAGAAAGTTAAAAATCGGCGATCGTACCTACATTTGGTTAGTAGATCACGATTGCAACGTTTCCAGCACGTTTTGGTCACTTTTGAATTTTGCCCCTACGGCCTTGTAAAAATTTCGATTTTTGAAATTTTGCCGGAGAAAGTTAAAAATCGGCGATCGTACCTACATTTGGTTAGTAGATCACGATTGCAACGTTTCCAGCACGTTTTGGTCACTTTTGAATTTTGCCCCTACGGCCTTGTAAAAATTTCGATTTTTGAAATTTTGCCGGAGAAAGTTAAAAATCGGCGATCGTACCTACATTTGGTTAGTAGATCACGATTGCAACGTTTCCAGCACGTTTTGGTCACTTTTGAATTTTGCCCCTACGGCCTTGTAAAAATTTCGATTTTTGAAATTTTGCCGGAGAAAGTTAAAAATCGGCGATCGTACCTACATTTGGTTAGTAGATCACGATTGCAACGTTTCCAGCACGTTTTGGTCACTTTTGAATTTTGCCCCTACGGCCTTGTAAAAATTTCGATTTTTGAAATTTTGCCGGAGAAAGTTAAAAATCGGCGATCGTACCTACATTTGGTTAGTAGATCACGATTGCAACGTTTCCAGCACGTTTTGGTCACTTTTGAATTTTGCCCCTACGGCCTTGTAAAAATTTCGATTTTTGAAATTTTGCCGGAGAAAGTTAAAAATCGGCGATCGTACCTACATTTGGTTAGTAGATCACGATTGCAACGTTTCCAGCACGTTTTGGTCACTTTTGAATTTTGCCCCTACGGCCTTGTAAAAATTTCGATTTTTGAAATTTTGCCGGAGAAAGTTAAAAATCGGCGATCGTACCTACATTTGGTTAGTAGATCACGATTGCAACGTTTCCAGCACGTTTTGGTCACTTTTGAATTTTGCCCCTACGGCCTTGTAAAAATTTCGATTTTTGAAATTTTGCCGGAGAAAGTTAAAAATCGGCGATCGTACCTACATTTGGTTAGTAGATCACGATTGCAACGTTTCCAGCACGTTTTGGTCACTTTTGAATTTTGCCCCTACGGCCTTGTAAAAATTTCGATTTTTGAAATTTTGCCGGAGAAAGTTAAAAATCGGCGATCGTACCTACATTTGGTTAGTAGATCACGATTGCAACGTTTCCAGCACGTTTTGGTCACTTTTGAATTTTGCCCCTACGGCCTTGTAAAAATTTCGATTTTTGAAATTTTGCCGGAGAAAGTTAAAAATCGGCGATCGTACCTACATTTGGTTAGTAGATCACGATTGCAACGTTTCCAGCACGTTTTGGTCACTTTTGAATTTTGCCCCTACGGCCTTGTAAAAATTTCGATTTTTGAAATTTTGCCGGAGAAAGTTAAAAATCGGCGATCGTACCTACATTTGGTTAGTAGATCACGATTGCAACGTTTCCAGCACGTTTTGGTCACTTTTGAATTTTGCCCCTACGGCCTTGTAAAAATTTCGATTTTTGAAATTTTGCCGGAGAAAGTTAAAAATCGGCGATCGTACCTACATTTGGTTAGTAGATCACGATTGCAACGTTTCCAGCACGTTTTGGTCACTTTTGAATTTTGCCCCTACGGCCTTGTAAAAATTTCGATTTTTGAAATTTTGCCGGAGAAAGTTAAAAATCGGCGATCGTACCTACATTTGGTTAGTAGATCACGATTGCAACGTTTCCAGCACGTTTTGGTCACTTTTGAATTTTGCCCCTACGGCCTTGTAAAAATTTCGATTTTTGAAATTTTGCCGGAGAAAGTTAAAAATCGGCGATCGTACCTACATTTGGTTAGTAGATCACGATTGCAACGTTTCCAGCACGTTTTGGTCACTTTTGAATTTTGCCCCTACGGCCTTGTAAAAATTTCGATTTTTGAAATTTTGCCGGAGAAAGTTAAAAATCGGCGATCGTACCTACATTTGGTTAGTAGATCACGATTGCAACGTTTCCAGCACGTTTTGGTCACTTTTGAATTTTGCCCCTACGGCCTTGTAAAAATTTCGATTTTTGAAATTTTGCCGGAGAAAGTTAAAAATCGGCGATCGTACCTACATTTGGTTAGTAGATCACGATTGCAACGTTTCCAGCACGTTTTGGTCACTTTTGAATTTTGCCCCTACGGCCTTGTAAAAATTTCGATTTTTGAAATTTTGCCGGAGAAAGTTAAAAATCGGCGATCGTACCTACATTTGGTTAGTAGATCACGATTGCAACGTTTCCAGCACGTTTTGGTCACTTTTGAATTTTGCCCCTACGGCCTTGTAAAAATTTCGATTTTTGAAATTTTGCCGGAGAAAGTTAAAAATCGGCGATCGTACCTACATTTGGTTAGTAGATCACGATTGCAACGTTTCCAGCACGTTTTGGTCACTTTTGAATTTTGCCCCTACGGCCTTGTAAAAATTTCGATTTTTGAAATTTTGCCGGAGAAAGTTAAAAATCGGCGATCGTACCTACATTTGGTTAGTAGATCACGATTGCAACGTTTCCAGCACGTTTTGGTCACTTTTGAATTTTGCCCCTACGGCCTTGTAAAAATTTCGATTTTTGAAATTTTGCCGGAGAAAGTTAAAAATCGGCGATCGTACCTACATTTGGTTAGTAGATCACGATTGCAACGTTTCCAGCACGTTTTGGTCACTTTTGAATTTTGCCCCTACGGCCTTGTAAAAATTTCGATTTTTGAAATTTTGCCGGAGAAAGTTAAAAATCGGCGATCGTACCTACATTTGGTTAGTAGATCACGATTGCAACGTTTCCAGCACGTTTTGGTCACTTTTGAATTTTGCCCCTACGGCCTTGTAAAAATTTCGATTTTTGAAATTTTGCCGGAGAAAGTTAAAAATCGGCGATCGTACCTACATTTGGTTAGTAGATCACGATTGCAACGTTTCCAGCACGTTTTGGTCACTTTTGAATTTTGCCCCTACGGCCTTGTAAAAATTTCGATTTTTGAAATTTTGCCGGAGAAAGTTAAAAATCGGCGATCGTACCTACATTTGGTTAGTAGATCACGATTGCAACGTTTCCAGCACGTTTTGGTCACTTTTGAATTTTGCCCCTACGGCCTTGTAAAAATTTCGATTTTTGAAATTTTGCCGGAGAAAGTTAAAAATCGGCGATCGTACCTACATTTGGTTAGTAGATCACGATTGCAACGTTTCCAGCACGTTTTGGTCACTTTTGAATTTTGCCCCTACGGCCTTGTAAAAATTTCGATTTTTGAAATTTTGCCGGAGAAAGTTAAAAATCGGCGATCGTACCTACATTTGGTTAGTAGATCACGATTGCAACGTTTCCAGCACGTTTTGGTCACTTTTGAATTTTGCCCCTACGGCCTTGTAAAAATTTCGATTTTTGAAATTTTGCCGGAGAAAGTTAAAAATCGGCGATCGTACCTACATTTGGTTAGTAGATCACGATTGCAACGTTTCCAGCACGTTTTGGTCACTTTTGAATTTTGCCCCTACGGCCTTGTAAAAATTTCGATTTTTGAAATTTTGCCGGAGAAAGTTAAAAATCGGCGATCGTACCTACATTTGGTTAGTAGATCACGATTGCAACGTTTCCAGCACGTTTTGGTCACTTTTGAATTTTGCCCCTACGGCCTTGTAAAAATTTCGATTTTTGAAATTTTGCCGGAGAAAGTTAAAAATCGGCGATCGTACCTACATTTGGTTAGTAGATCACGATTGCAACGTTTCCAGCACGTTTTGGTCACTTTTGAATTTTGCCCCTACGGCCTTGTAAAAATTTCGATTTTTGAAATTTTGCCGGAGAAAGTTAAAAATCGGCGATCGTACCTACATTTGGTTAGTAGATCACGATTGCAACGTTTCCAGCACGTTTTGGTCACTTTTGAATTTTGCCCCTACGGCCTTGTAAAAATTTCGATTTTTGAAATTTTGCCGGAGAAAGTTAAAAATCGGCGATCGTACCTACATTTGGTTAGTAGATCACGATTGCAACGTTTCCAGCACGTTTTGGTCACTTTTGAATTTTGCCCCTACGGCCTTGTAAAAATTTCGATTTTTGAAATTTTGCCGGAGAAAGTTAAAAATCGGCGATCGTACCTACATTTGGTTAGTAGATCACGATTGCAACGTTTCCAGCACGTTTTGGTCACTTTTGAATTTTGCCCCTACGGCCTTGTAAAAATTTCGATTTTTGAAATTTTGCCGGAGAAAGTTAAAAATCGGCGATCGTACCTACATTTGGTTAGTAGATCACGATTGCAACGTTTCCAGCACGTTTTGGTCACTTTTGAATTTTGCCCCTACGGCCTTGTAAAAATTTCGATTTTTGAAATTTTGCCGGAGAAAGTTAAAAATCGGCGATCGTACCTACATTTGGTTAGTAGATCACGATTGCAACGTTTCCAGCACGTTTTGGTCACTTTTGAATTTTGCCCCTACGGCCTTGTAAAAATTTCGATTTTTGAAATTTTGCCGGAGAAAGTTAAAAATCGGCGATCGTACCTACATTTGGTTAGTAGATCACGATTGCAACGTTTCCAGCACGTTTTGGTCACTTTTGAATTTTGCCCCTACGGCCTTGTAAAAATTTCGATTTTTGAAATTTTGCCGGAGAAAGTTAAAAATCGGCGATCGTACCTACATTTGGTTAGTAGATCACGATTGCAACGTTTCCAGCACGTTTTGGTCACTTTTGAATTTTGCCCCTACGGCCTTGTAAAAATTTCGATTTTTGAAATTTTGCCGGAGAAAGTTAAAAATCGGCGATCGTACCTACATTTGGTTAGTAGATCACGATTGCAACGTTTCCAGCACGTTTTGGTCACTTTTGAATTTTGCCCCTACGGCCTTGTAAAAATTTCGATTTTTGAAATTTTGCCGGAGAAAGTTAAAAATCGGCGATCGTACCTACATTTGGTTAGTAGATCACGATTGCAACGTTTCCAGCACGTTTTGGTCACTTTTGAATTTTGCCCCTACGGCCTTGTAAAAATTTCGATTTTTGAAATTTTGCCGGAGAAAGTTAAAAATCGGCGATCGTACCTACATTTGGTTAGTAGATCACGATTGCAACGTTTCCAGCACGTTTTGGTCACTTTTGAATTTTGCCCCTACGGCCTTGTAAAAATTTCGATTTTTGAAATTTTGCCGGAGAAAGTTAAAAATCGGCGATCGTACCTACATTTGGTTAGTAGATCACGATTGCAACGTTTCCAGCACGTTTTGGTCACTTTTGAATTTTGCCCCTACGGCCTTGTAAAAATTTCGATTTTTGAAATTTTGCCGGAGAAAGTTAAAAATCGGCGATCGTACCTACATTTGGTTAGTAGATCACGATTGCAACGTTTCCAGCACGTTTTGGTCACTTTTGAATTTTGCCCCTACGGCCTTGTAAAAATTTCGATTTTTGAAATTTTGCCGGAGAAAGTTAAAAATCGGCGATCGTACCTACATTTGGTTAGTAGATCACGATTGCAACGTTTCCAGCACGTTTTGGTCACTTTTGAATTTTGCCCCTACGGCCTTGTAAAAATTTCGATTTTTGAAATTTTGCCGGAGAAAGTTAAAAATCGGCGATCGTACCTACATTTGGTTAGTAGATCACGATTGCAACGTTTCCAGCACGTTTTGGTCACTTTTGAATTTTGCCCCTACGGCCTTGTAAAAATTTCGATTTTTGAAATTTTGCCGGAGAAAGTTAAAAATCGGCGATCGTACCTACATTTGGTTAGTAGATCACGATTGCAACGTTTCCAGCACGTTTTGGTCACTTTTGAATTTTGCCCCTACGGCCTTGTAAAAATTTCGATTTTTGAAATTTTGCCGGAGAAAGTTAAAAATCGGCGATCGTACCTACATTTGGTTAGTAGATCACGATTGCAACGTTTCCAGCACGTTTTGGTCACTTTTGAATTTTGCCCCTACGGCCTTGTAAAAATTTCGATTTTTGAAATTTTGCCGGAGAAAGTTAAAAATCGGCGATCGTACCTACATTTGGTTAGTAGATCACGATTGCAACGTTTCCAGCACGTTTTGGTCACTTTTGAATTTTGCCCCTACGGCCTTGTAAAAATTTCGATTTTTGAAATTTTGCCGGAGAAAGTTAAAAATCGGCGATCGTACCTACATTTGGTTAGTAGATCACGATTGCAACGTTTCCAGCACGTTTTGGTCACTTTTGAATTTTGCCCCTACGGCCTTGTAAAAATTTCGATTTTTGAAATTTTGCCGGAGAAAGTTAAAAATCGGCGATCGTACCTACATTTGGTTAGTAGATCACGATTGCAACGTTTCCAGCACGTTTTGGTCACTTTTGAATTTTGCCCCTACGGCCTTGTAAAAATTTCGATTTTTGAAATTTTGCCGGAGAAAGTTAAAAATCGGCGATCGTACCTACATTTGGTTAGTAGATCACGATTGCAACGTTTCCAGCACGTTTTGGTCACTTTTGAATTTTGCCCCTACGGCCTTGTAAAAATTTCGATTTTTGAAATTTTGCCGGAGAAAGTTAAAAATCGGCGATCGTACCTACATTTGGTTAGTAGATCACGATTGCAACGTTTCCAGCACGTTTTGGTCACTTTTGAATTTTGCCCCTACGGCCTTGTAAAAATTTCGATTTTTGAAATTTTGCCGGAGAAAGTTAAAAATCGGCGATCGTACCTACATTTGGTTAGTAGATCACGATTGCAACGTTTCCAGCACGTTTTGGTCACTTTTGAATTTTGCCCCTACGGCCTTGTAAAAATTTCGATTTTTGAAATTTTGCCGGAGAAAGTTAAAAATCGGCGATCGTACCTACATTTGGTTAGGAGATCACGATTGCAACGTTTCCAGCACGTTTTGGTCACTTTTGAATTTTGCCCCTACGGCCTTGTAAAAATTTCGATTTTTGAAATTTTGCCGGAGAAAGTTAAAAATCGGCGATCGTACCTACATTTGGTTAGTAGATCACGATTGCAACGTTTCCAGCACGTTTTGGTCACTTTTGAATTTTGCCCCTACGGCCTTGTAAAAATTTCGATTTTTGAAATTTTGCCGGAGAAAGTTAAAAATCGGCGATCGTACCTACATTTGGTTAGTAGATCACGATTGCAACGTTTCCAGCACGTTTTGGTCACTTTTGAATTTTGCCCCTACGGCCTTGTAAAAATTTCGATTTTTGAAATTTTGCCGGAGAAAGTTAAAAATCGGCGATCGTACCTACATTTGGTTAGTAGATCACGATTGCAACGTTTCCAGCACGTTTTGGTCACTTTTGAATTTTGCCCCTACGGCCTTGTAAAAATTTCGATTTTTGAAATTTTGCCGGAGAAAGTTAAAAATCGGCGATCGTACCTACATTTGGTTAGTAGATCACGATTGCAACGTTTCCAGCACGTTTTGGTCACTTTTGAATTTTGCCCCTACGGCCTTGTAAAAATTTCGATTTTTGAAATTTTGCCGGAGAAAGTTAAAAATCGGCGATCGTACCTACATTTGGTTAGTAGATCACGATTGCAACGTTTCCAGCACGTTTTGGTCACTTTTGAATTTTGCCCCTACGGCCTTGTAAAAATTTCGATTTTTGAAATTTTGCCGGAGAAAGTTAAAAATCGGCGATCGTACCTACATTTGGTTAGTAGATCACGATTGCAACGTTTCCAGCACGTTTTGGTCACTTTTGAATTTTGCCCCTACGGCCTTGTAAAAATTTCGATTTTTGAAATTTTGCCGGAGAAAGTTAAAAATCGGCGATCGTACCTACATTTGGTTAGTAGATCACGATTGCAACGTTTCCAGCACGTTTTGGTCACTTTTGAATTTTGCCCCTACGGCCTTGTAAAAATTTCGATTTTTGAAATTTTGCCGGAGAAAGTTAAAAATCGGCGATCGTACCTACATTTGGTTAGTAGATCACGATTGCAACGTTTCCAGCACGTTTTGGTCACTTTTGAATTTTGCCCCTACGGCCTTGTAAAAATTTCGATTTTTGAAATTTTGCCGGAGAAAGTTAAAAATCGGCGATCGTACCTACATTTGGTTAGTAGATCACGATTGCAACGTTTCCAGCACGTTTTGGTCACTTTTGAATTTTGCCCCTACGGCCTTGTAAAAATTTCGATTTTTGAAATTTTGCCGGAGAAAGTTAAAAATCGGCGATCGTACCTACATTTGGTTAGTAGATCACGATTGCAACGTTTCCAGCACGTTTTGGTCACTTTTGAATTTTGCCCCTACGGCCTTGTAAAAATTTCGATTTTTGAAATTTTGCCGGAGAAAGTTAAAAATCGGCGATCGTACCTACATTTGGTTAGTAGATCACGATTGCAACGTTTCCAGCACGTTTTGGTCACTTTTGAATTTTGCCCCTACGGCCTTGTAAAAATTTCGATTTTTGAAATTTTGCCGGAGAAAGTTAAAAATCGGCGATCGTACCTACATTTGGTTAGTAGATCACGATTGCAACGTTTCCAGCACGTTTTGGTCACTTTTGAATTTTGCCCCTACGGCCTTGTAAAAATTTCGATTTTTGAAATTTTGCCGGAGAAAGTTAAAAATCGGCGATCGTACCTACATTTGGTTAGTAGATCACGATTGCAACGTTTCCAGCACGTTTTGGTCACTTTTGAATTTTGCCCCTACGGCCTTGTAAAAATTTCGATTTTTGAAATTTTGCCGGAGAAAGTTAAAAATCGGCGATCGTACCTACATTTGGTTAGTAGATCACGATTGCAACGTTTCCAGCACGTTTTGGTCACTTTTGAATTTTGCCCCTACGGCCTTGTAAAAATTTCGATTTTTGAAATTTTGCCGGAGAAAGTTAAAAATCGGCGATCGTACCTACATTTGGTTAGTAGATCACGATTGCAACGTTTCCAGCACGTTTTGGTCACTTTTGAATTTTGCCCCTACGGCCTTGTAAAAATTTCGATTTTTGAAATTTTGCCGGAGAAAGTTAAAAATCGGCGATCGTACCTACATTTGGTTAGTAGATCACGATTGCAACGTTTCCAGCACGTTTTGGTCACTTTTGAATTTTGCCCCTACGGCCTTGTAAAAATTTCGATTTTTGAAATTTTGCCGGAGAAAGTTAAAAATCGGCGATCGTACCTACATTTGGTTAGTAGATCACGATTGCAACGTTTCCAGCACGTTTTGGTCACTTTTGAATTTTGCCCCTACGGCCTTGTAAAAATTTCGATTTTTGAAATTTTGCCGGAGAAAGTTAAAAATCGGCGATCGTACCTACATTTGGTTAGTAGATCACGATTGCAACGTTTCCAGCACGTTTTGGTCACTTTTGAATTTTGCCCCTACGGCCTTGTAAAAATTTCGATTTTTGAAATTTTGCCGGAGAAAGTTAAAAATCGGCGATCGTACCTACATTTGGTTAGTAGATCACGATTGCAACGTTTCCAGCACGTTTTGGTCACTTTTGAATTTTGCCCCTACGGCCTTGTAAAAATTTCGATTTTTGAAATTTTGCCGGAGAAAGTTAAAAATCGGCGATCGTACCTACATTTGGTTAGTAGATCACGATTGCAACGTTTCCAGCACGTTTTGGTCACTTTTGAATTTTGCCCCTACGGCCTTGTAAAAATTTCGATTTTTGAAATTTTGCCGGAGAAAGTTAAAAATCGGCGATCGTACCTACATTTGGTTAGTAGATCACGATTGCAACGTTTCCAGCACGTTTTGGTCACTTTTGAATTTTGCCCCTACGGCCTTGTAAAAATTTCGATTTTTGAAATTTTGCCGGAGAAAGTTAAAAATCGGCGATCGTACCTACATTTGGTTAGTAGATCACGATTGCAACGTTTCCAGCACGTTTTGGTCACTTTTGAATTTTGCCCCTACGGCCTTGTAAAAATTTCGATTTTTGAAATTTTGCCGGAGAAAGTTAAAAATCGGCGATCGTACCTACATTTGGTTAGTAGATCACGATTGCAACGTTTCCAGCACGTTTTGGTCACTTTTGAATTTTGCCCCTACGGCCTTGTAAAAATTTCGATTTTTGAAATTTTGCCGGAGAAAGTTAAAAATCGGCGATCGTACCTACATTTGGTTAGTAGATCACGATTGCAACGTTTCCAGCACGTTTTGGTCACTTTTGAATTTTGCCCCTACGGCCTTGTAAAAATTTCGATTTTTGAAATTTTGCCGGAGAAAGTTAAAAATCGGCGATCGTACCTACATTTGGTTAGTAGATCACGATTGCAACGTTTCCAGCACGTTTTGGTCACTTTTGAATTTTGCCCCTACGGCCTTGTAAAAATTTCGATTTTTGAAATTTTGCCGGAGAAAGTTAAAAATCGGCGATCGTACCTACATTTGGTTAGTAGATCACGATTGCAACGTTTCCAGCACGTTTTGGTCACTTTTGAATTTTGCCCCTACGGCCTTGTAAAAATTTCGATTTTTGAAATTTTGCCGGAGAAAGTTAAAAATCGGCGATCGTACCTACATTTGGTTAGTAGATCACGATTGCAACGTTTCCAGCACGTTTTGGTCACTTTTGAATTTTGCCCCTACGGCCTTGTAAAAATTTCGATTTTTGAAATTTTGCCGGAGAAAGTTAAAAATCGGCGATCGTACCTACATTTGGTTAGTAGATCACGATTGCAACGTTTCCAGCACGTTTTGGTCACTTTTGAATTTTGCCCCTACGGCCTTGTAAAAATTTCGATTTTTGAAATTTTGCCGGAGAAAGTTAAAAATCGGCGATCGTACCTACATTTGGTTAGTAGATCACGATTGCAACGTTTCCAGCACGTTTTGGTCACTTTTGAATTTTGCCCCTACGGCCTTGTAAAAATTTCGATTTTTGAAATTTTGCCGGAGAAAGTTAAAAATCGGCGATCGTACCTACATTTGGTTAGTAGATCACGATTGCAACGTTTCCAGCACGTTTTGGTCACTTTTGAATTTTGCCCCTACGGCCTTGTAAAAATTTCGATTTTTGAAATTTTGCCGGAGAAAGTTAAAAATCGGCGATCGTACCTACATTTGGTTAGTAGATCACGATTGCAACGTTTCCAGCACGTTTTGGTCACTTTTGAATTTTGCCCCTACGGCCTTGTAAAAATTTCGATTTTTGAAATTTTGCCGGAGAAAGTTAAAAATCGGCGATCGTACCTACATTTGGTTAGTAGATCACGATTGCAACGTTTCCAGCACGTTTTGGTCACTTTTGAATTTTGCCCCTACGGCCTTGTAAAAATTTCGATTTTTGAAATTTTGCCGGAGAAAGTTAAAAATCGGCGATCGTACCTACATTTGGTTAGTAGATCACGATTGCAACGTTTCCAGCACGTTTTGGTCACTTTTGAATTTTGCCCCTACGGCCTTGTAAAAATTTCGATTTTTGAAATTTTGCCGGAGAAAGTTAAAAATCGGCGATCGTACCTACATTTGGTTAGTAGATCACGATTGCAACGTTTCCAGCACGTTTTGGTCACTTTTGAATTTTGCCCCTACGGCCTTGTAAAAATTTCGATTTTTGAAATTTTGCCGGAGAAAGTTAAAAATCGGCGATCGTACCTACATTTGGTTAGTAGATCACGATTGCAACGTTTCCAGCACGTTTTGGTCACTTTTGAATTTTGCCCCTACGGCCTTGTAAAAATTTCGATTTTTGAAATTTTGCCGGAGAAAGTTAAAAATCGGCGATCGTACCTACATTTGGTTAGTAGATCACGATTGCAACGTTTCCAGCACGTTTTGGTCACTTTTGAATTTTGCCCCTACGGCCTTGTAAAAATTTCGATTTTTGAAATTTTGCCGGAGAAAGTTAAAAATCGGCGATCGTACCTACATTTGGTTAGTAGATCACGATTGCAACGTTTCCAGCACGTTTTGGTCACTTTTGAATTTTGCCCCTACGGCCTTGTAAAAATTTCGATTTTTGAAATTTTGCCGGAGAAAGTTAAAAATCGGCGATCGTACCTACATTTGGTTAGTAGATCACGATTGCAACGTTTCCAGCACGTTTTGGTCACTTTTGAATTTTGCCCCTACGGCCTTGTAAAAATTTCGATTTTTGAAATTTTGCCGGAGAAAGTTAAAAATCGGCGATCGTACCTACATTTGGTTAGTAGATCACGATTGCAACGTTTCCAGCACGTTTTGGTCACTTTTGAATTTTGCCCCTACGGCCTTGTAAAAATTTCGATTTTTGAAATTTTGCCGGAGAAAGTTAAAAATCGGCGATCGTACCTACATTTGGTTAGTAGATCACGATTGCAACGTTTCCAGCACGTTTTGGTCACTTTTGAATTTTGCCCCTACGGCCTTGTAAAAATTTCGATTTTTGAAATTTTGCCGGAGAAAGTTAAAAATCGGCGATCGTACCTACATTTGGTTAGTAGATCACGATTGCAACGTTTCCAGCACGTTTTGGTCACTTTTGAATTTTGCCCCTACGGCCTTGTAAAAATTTCGATTTTTGAAATTTTGCCGGAGAAAGTTAAAAATCGGCGATCGTACCTACATTTGGTTAGTAGATCACGATTGCAACGTTTCCAGCACGTTTTGGTCACTTTTGAATTTTGCCCCTACGGCCTTGTAAAAATTTCGATTTTTGAAATTTTGCCGGAGAAAGTTAAAAATCGGCGATCGTACCTACATTTGGTTAGTAGATCACGATTGCAACGTTTCCAGCACGTTTTGGTCACTTTTGAATTTTGCCCCTACGGCCTTGTAAAAATTTCGATTTTTGAAATTTTGCCGGAGAAAGTTAAAAATCGGCGATCGTACCTACATTTGGTTAGTAGATCACGATTGCAACGTTTCCAGCACGTTTTGGTCACTTTTGAATTTTGCCCCTACGGCCTTGTAAAAATTTCGATTTTTGAAATTTTGCCGGAGAAAGTTAAAAATCGGCGATCGTACCTACATTTGGTTAGTAGATCACGATTGCAACGTTTCCAGCACGTTTTGGTCACTTTTGAATTTTGCCCCTACGGCCTTGTAAAAATTTCGATTTTTGAAATTTTGCCGGAGAAAGTTAAAAATCGGCGATCGTACCTACATTTGGTTAGTAGATCACGATTGCAACGTTTCCAGCACGTTTTGGTCACTTTTGAATTTTGCCCCTACGGCCTTGTAAAAATTTCGATTTTTGAAATTTTGCCGGAGAAAGTTAAAAATCGGCGATCGTACCTACATTTGGTTAGTAGATCACGATTGCAACGTTTCCAGCACGTTTTGGTCACTTTTGAATTTTGCCCCTACGGCCTTGTAAAAATTTCGATTTTTGAAATTTTGCCGGAGAAAGTTAAAAATCGGCGATCGTACCTACATTTGGTTAGTAGATCACGATTGCAACGTTTCCAGCACGTTTTGGTCACTTTTGAATTTTGCCCCTACGGCCTTGTAAAAATTGCGATTTTTGAAATTTTGCCGGAGAAAGTTAAAAATCGGCGATCGTACCTACATTTGGTTAGTAGATCACGATTGCAACGTTTCCAGCACGTTTTGGTCACTTTTGAATTTTGCCCCTACGGCCTTGTAAAAATTTCGATTTTTGAAATTTTGCCGGAGAAAGTTAAAAATCGGCGATCGTACCTACATTTGGTTAGTAGATCACGATTGCAACGTTTCCAGCACGTTTTGGTCACTTTTGAATTTTGCCCCTACGGCCTTGTAAAAATTTCGATTTTTGAAATTTTGCCGGAGAAAGTTAAAAATCGGCGATCGTACCTACATTTGGTTAGTAGATCACGATTGCAACGTTTCCAGCACGTTTTGGTCACTTTTGAATTTTGCCCCTACGGCCTTGTAAAAATTTCGATTTTTGAAATTTTGCCGGAGAAAGTTAAAAATCGGCGATCGTACCTACATTTGGTTAGTAGATCACGATTGCAACGTTTCCAGCACGTTTTGGTCACTTTTGAATTTTGCCCCTACGGCCTTGTAAAAATTTCGATTTTTGAAATTTTGCCGGAGAAAGTTAAAAATCGGCGATCGTACCTACATTTGGTTAGTAGATCACGATTGCAACGTTTCCAGCACGTTTTGGTCACTTTTGAATTTTGCCCCTACGGCCTTGTAAAAATTTCGATTTTTGAAATTTTGCCGGAGAAAGTTAAAAATCGGCGATCGTACCTACATTTGGTTAGTAGATCACGATTGCAACGTTTCCAGCACGTTTTGGTCACTTTTGAATTTTGCCCCTACGGCCTTGTAAAAATTTCGATTTTTGAAATTTTGCCGGAGAAAGTTAAAAATCGGCGATCGTACCTACATTTGGTTAGTAGATCACGATTGCAACGTTTCCAGCACGTTTTGGTCACTTTTGAATTTTGCCCCTACGGCCTTGTAAAAATTTCGATTTTTGAAATTTTGCCGGAGAAAGTTAAAAATCGGCGATCGTACCTACATTTGGTTAGTAGATCACGATTGCAACGTTTCCAGCACGTTTTGGTCACTTTTGAATTTTGCCCCTACGGCCTTGTAAAAATTTCGATTTTTGAAATTTTGCCGGAGAAAGTTAAAAATCGGCGATCGTACCTACATTTGGTTAGTAGATCACGATTGCAACGTTTCCAGCACGTTTTGGTCACTTTTGAATTTTGCCCCTACGGCCTTGTAAAAATTTCGATTTTTGAAATTTTGCCGGAGAAAGTTAAAAATCGGCGATCGTACCTACATTTGGTTAGTAGATCACGATTGCAACGTTTCCAGCACGTTTTGGTCACTTTTGAATTTTGCCCCTACGGCCTTGTAAAAATTTCGATTTTTGAAATTTTGCCGGAGAAAGTTAAAAATCGGCGATCGTACCTACATTTGGTTAGTAGATCACGATTGCAACGTTTCCAGCACGTTTTGGTCACTTTTGAATTTTGCCCCTACGGCCTTGTAAAAATTTCGATTTTTGAAATTTTGCCGGAGAAAGTTAAAAATCGGCGATCGTACCTACATTTGGTTAGTAGATCACGATTGCAACGTTTCCAGCACGTTTTGGTCACTTTTGAATTTTGCCCCTACGGCCTTGTAAAAATTTCGATTTTTGAAATTTTGCCGGAGAAAGTTAAAAATCGGCGATCGTACCTACATTTGGTTAGTAGATCACGATTGCAACGTTTCCAGCACGTTTTGGTCACTTTTGAATTTTGCCCCTACGGCCTTGTAAAAATTTCGATTTTTGAAATTTTGCCGGAGAAAGTTAAAAATCGGCGATCGTACCTACATTTGGTTAGGAGATCACGATTGCAACGTTTCCAGCACGTTTTGGTCACTTTTGAATTTTGCCCCTACGGCCTTGTAAAAATTTCGATTTTTGAAATTTTGCCGGAGAAAGTTAAAAATCGGCGATCGTACCTACATTTGGTTAGTAGATCACGATTGCAACGTTTCCAGCACGTTTTGGTCACTTTTGAATTTTGCCCCTACGGCCTTGTAAAAATTTCGATTTTTGAAATTTTGCCGGAGAAAGTTAAAAATCGGCGATCGTACCTACATTTGGTTAGTAGATCACGATTGCAACGTTTCCAGCACGTTTTGGTCACTTTTGAATTTTGCCCCTACGGCCTTGTAAAAATTTCGATTTTTGAAATTTTGCCGGAGAAAGTTAAAAATCGGCGATCGTACCTACATTTGGTTAGTAGATCACGATTGCAACGTTTCCAGCACGTTTTGGTCACTTTTGAATTTTGCCCCTACGGCCTTGTAAAAATTTCGATTTTTGAAATTTTGCCGGAGAAAGTTAAAAATCGGCGATCGTACCTACATTTGGTTAGTAGATCACGATTGCAACGTTTCCAGCACGTTTTGGTCACTTTTGAATTTTGCCCCTACGGCCTTGTAAAAATTTCGATTTTTGAAATTTTGCCGGAGAAAGTTAAAAATCGGCGATCGTACCTACATTTGGTTAGTAGATCACGATTGCAACGTTTCCAGCACGTTTTGGTCACTTTTGAATTTTGCCCCTACGGCCTTGTAAAAATTTCGATTTTTGAAATTTTGCCGGAGAAAGTTAAAAATCGGCGATCGTACCTACATTTGGTTAGTAGATCACGATTGCAACGTTTCCAGCACGTTTTGGTCACTTTTGAATTTTGCCCCTACGGCCTTGTAAAAATTTCGATTTTTGAAATTTTGCCGGAGAAAGTTAAAAATCGGCGATCGTACCTACATTTGGTTAGTAGATCACGATTGCAACGTTTCCAGCACGTTTTGGTCACTTTTGAATTTTGCCCCTACGGCCTTGTAAAAATTTCGATTTTTGAAATTTTGCCGGAGAAAGTTAAAAATCGGCGATCGTACCTACATTTGGTTAGTAGATCACGATTGCAACGTTTCCAGCACGTTTTGGTCACTTTTGAATTTTGCCCCTACGGCCTTGTAAAAATTTCGATTTTTGAAATTTTGCCGGAGAAAGTTAAAAATCGGCGATCGTACCTACATTTGGTTAGTAGATCACGATTGCAACGTTTCCAGCACGTTTTGGTCACTTTTGAATTTTGCCCCTACGGCCTTGTAAAAATTTCGATTTTTGAAATTTTGCCGGAGAAAGTTAAAAATCGGCGATCGTACCTACATTTGGTTAGTAGATCACGATTGCAACGTTTCCAGCACGTTTTGGTCACTTTTGAATTTTGCCCCTACGGCCTTGTAAAAATTTCGATTTTTGAAATTTTGCCGGAGAAAGTTAAAAATCGGCGATCGTACCTACATTTGGTTAGTAGATCACGATTGCAACGTTTCCAGCACGTTTTGGTCACTTTTGAATTTTGCCCCTACGGCCTTGTAAAAATTTCGATTTTTGAAATTTTGCCGGAGAAAGTTAAAAATCGGCGATCGTACCTACATTTGGTTAGTAGATCACGATTGCAACGTTTCCAGCACGTTTTGGTCACTTTTGAATTTTGCCCCTACGGCCTTGTAAAAATTTCGATTTTTGAAATTTTGCCGGAGAAAGTTAAAAATCGGCGATCGTACCTACATTTGGTTAGTAGATCACGATTGCAACGTTTCCAGCACGTTTTGGTCACTTTTGAATTTTGCCCCTACGGCCTTGTAAAAATTTCGATTTTTGAAATTTTGCCGGAGAAAGTTAAAAATCGGCGATCGTACCTACATTTGGTTAGTAGATCACGATTGCAACGTTTCCAGCACGTTTTGGTCACTTTTGAATTTTGCCCCTACGGCCTTGTAAAAATTTCGATTTTTGAAATTTTGCCGGAGAAAGTTAAAAATCGGCGATCGTACCTACATTTGGTTAGTAGATCACGATTGCAACGTTTCCAGCACGTTTTGGTCACTTTTGAATTTTGCCCCTACGGCCTTGTAAAAATTTCGATTTTTGAAATTTTGCCGGAGAAAGTTAAAAATCGGCGATCGTACCTACATTTGGTTAGTAGATCACGATTGCAACGTTTCCAGCACGTTTTGGTCACTTTTGAATTTTGCCCCTACGGCCTTGTAAAAATTTCGATTTTTGAAATTTTGCCGGAGAAAGTTAAAAATCGGCGATCGTACCTACATTTGGTTAGTAGATCACGATTGCAACGTTTCCAGCACGTTTTGGTCACTTTTGAATTTTGCCCCTACGGCCTTGTAAAAATTTCGATTTTTGAAATTTTGCCGGAGAAAGTTAAAAATCGGCGATCGTACCTACATTTGGTTAGTAGATCACGATTGCAACGTTTCCAGCACGTTTTGGTCACTTTTGAATTTTGCCCCTACGGCCTTGTAAAAATTTCGATTTTTGAAATTTTGCCGGAGAAAGTTAAAAATCGGCGATCGTACCTACATTTGGTTAGTAGATCACGATTGCAACGTTTCCAGCACGTTTTGGTCACTTTTGAATTTTGCCCCTACGGCCTTGTAAAAATTTCGATTTTTGAAATTTTGCCGGAGAAAGTTAAAAATCGGCGATCGTACCTACATTTGGTTAGTAGATCACGATTGCAACGTTTCCAGCACGTTTTGGTCACTTTTGAATTTTGCCCCTACGGCCTTGTAAAAATTTCGATTTTTGAAATTTTGCCGGAGAAAGTTAAAAATCGGCGATCGTACCTACATTTGGTTAGTAGATCACGATTGCAACGTTTCCAGCACGTTTTGGTCACTTTTGAATTTTGCCCCTACGGCCTTGTAAAAATTTCGATTTTTGAAATTTTGCCGGAGAAAGTTAAAAATCGGCGATCGTACCTACATTTGGTTAGTAGATCACGATTGCAACGTTTCCAGCACGTTTTGGTCACTTTTGAATTTTGCCCCTACGGCCTTGTAAAAATTTCGATTTTTGAAATTTTGCCGGAGAAAGTTAAAAATCGGCGATCGTACCTACATTTGGTTAGTAGATCACGATTGCAACGTTTCCAGCACGTTTTGGTCACTTTTGAATTTTGCCCCTACGGCCTTGTAAAAATTTCGATTTTTGAAATTTTGCCGGAGAAAGTTAAAAATCGGCGATCGTACCTACATTTGGTTAGTAGATCACGATTGCAACGTTTCCAGCACGTTTTGGTCACTTTTGAATTTTGCCCCTACGGCCTTGTAAAAATTTCGATTTTTGAAATTTTGCCGGAGAAAGTTAAAAATCGGCGATCGTACCTACATTTGGTTAGTAGATCACGATTGCAACGTTTCCAGCACGTTTTGGTCACTTTTGAATTTTGCCCCTACGGCCTTGTAAAAATTTCGATTTTTGAAATTTTGCCGGAGAAAGTTAAAAATCGGCGATCGTACCTACATTTGGTTAGTAGATCACGATTGCAACGTTTCCAGCACGTTTTGGTCACTTTTGAATTTTGCCCCTACGGCCTTGTAAAAATTTCGATTTTTGAAATTTTGCCGGAGAAAGTTAAAAATCGGCGATCGTACCTACATTTGGTTAGTAGATCACGATTGCAACGTTTCCAGCACGTTTTGGTCACTTTTGAATTTTGCCCCTACGGCCTTGTAAAAATTTCGATTTTTGAAATTTTGCCGGAGAAAGTTAAAAATCGGCGATCGTACCTACATTTGGTTAGTAGATCACGATTGCAACGTTTCCAGCACGTTTTGGTCACTTTTGAATTTTGCCCCTACGGCCTTGTAAAAATTTCGATTTTTGAAATTTTGCCGGAGAAAGTTAAAAATCGGCGATCGTACCTACATTTGGTTAGTAGATCACGATTGCAACGTTTCCAGCACGTTTTGGTCACTTTTGAATTTTGCCCCTACGGCCTTGTAAAAATTTCGATTTTTGAAATTTTGCCGGAGAAAGTTAAAAATCGGCGATCGTACCTACATTTGGTTAGGAGATCACGATTGCAACGTTTCCAGCACGTTTTGGTCACTTTTGCATTTTGCCCCTACGGCCTTGTAAAAATTTCGATTTTTGAAATTTTGCCGGAGAAAGTTAAAAATCGGCGATCGTACCTACATTTGGTTAGTAGATCACGATTGCAACGTTTCCAGCACGGTTTGGTCACTTTTGAATTTTGCCCCTACGGCCTTGTAAAAATTTCGATTTTTGAAATTTTGCCGGAGAAAGTTAAAAATCGGCGATCGTACCTACATTTGGTTAGTAGATCACGATTGCAACGTTTCCAGCACGTTTTGGTCACTTTTGAATTTTGCCCCTACGGCCTTGTAAAAATTTCGATTTTTGAAATTTTGCCGGAGAAAGTTAAAAATCGGCGATCGTACCTACATTTGGTTAGTAGATCACGATTGCAACGTTTCCAGCACGTTTTGGTCACTTTTGAATTTTGCCCCTACGGCCTTGTAAAAATTTCGATTTTTGAAATTTTGCCGGAGAAAGTTAAAAATCGGCGATCGTACCTACATTTGGTTAGTAGATCACGATTGCAACGTTTCCAGCACGTTTTGGTCACTTTTGAATTTTGCCCCTACGGCCTTGTAAAAATTTCGATTTTTGAAATTTTGCCGGAGAAAGTTAAAAATCGGCGATCGTACCTACATTTGGTTAGGAGATCACGATTGCAACGTTTCCAGCACGTTTTGGTCACTTTTGAATTTTGCCCCTACGGCCTTGTAAAAATTTCGATTTTTGAAATTTTGCCGGAGAAAGTTAAAAATCGGCGATCGTACCTACATTTGGTTAGTAGATCACGATTGCAACGTTTCCAGCACGTTTTGGTCACTTTTGAATTTTGCCCCTACGGCCTTGTAAAAATTTCGATTTTTGAAATTTTGCCGGAGAAAGTTAAAAATCGGCGATCGTACCTACATTTGGTTAGGAGATCACGATTGCAACGTTTCCAGCACGTTTTGGTCACTTTTGAATTTTGCCCCTACGGCCTTGTAAAAATTTCGATTTTTGAAATTTTGCCGGAGAAAGTTAAAAATCGGCGATCGTACCTACATTTGGTTAGTAGATCACGATTGCAACGTTTCCAGCACGTTTTGGTCACTTTTGAATTTTGCCCCTACGGCCTTGTAAAAATTTCGATTTTTGAAATTTTGCCGGAGAAAGTTAAAAATCGGCGATCGTACCTACATTTGGTTAGTAGATCACGATTGCAACGTTTCCAGCACGTTTTGGTCACTTTTGAATTTTGCCCCTACGGTCTTGTAAAAGTCTCGATTTTTGAAATTTTGCCGGAGAAAGTTAAAAATCGGCGATCGTACCTACATTTGGTTAGTAGATCACGATTGCAACGTTTCCAGCACGTTTTGGTCACTTTTGAATTTTGCCCCTACGGCCTTGTAAAAATTTCGATTTTTGAAATTTTGCCGGAGAAAGTTAAAAATCGGGGATCGTACCTACATTTGGTTAGTAGATCACGATTGCAACGTTTCCAGCACGTTTTGGTCACTTTTGAATTTTGCCCCTACGGCCTTGTAAAAATTTCGATTTTTGAAATTTTGCCGGAGAAAGTTAAAAATCGGCGATCGTACCTACATTTGGTTAGTAGATCACGATTGCAACGTTTCCAGCACGTTTTGGTCACTTTTGAATTTTGCCCCTACGGCCTTGTAAAAATTTCGATTTTTGAAATTTTGCCGGAGAAAGTTAAAAATCGGCGCTGGTACCTACATTTGGTTAGTACATCGCGATTGAAACGTTTGCAGCACATTTTGGTCACTTTTGAATGTTGCCTTTAAAGCCTTTCCCCTGCGGTTCGTGGGTAGATCTTTGCAGCGGAGAAGAACTAGGTCTCCTTCTCTGTGATTGGTTGTTTTTTGCTGCCACGATCTTGTTGTTTGTAGTGTTGGCAAGTATTCCTTTTGGCACGTTGACTAGAATACGTTGGCCAGATGTTGCACCTGTCTCTACTGCTTGCTCTCTAGATCCATAGTATTGAAATTTCCAGGAGCTGCTTTCAAGCCTTGGGATTTCTGTGTGAGTAGGGTGTCCGGCGTTAGTATTTCGGGCATTCCTGGAGCAGACGGCACAGGGGTCAGAGGTCTTGCATTTACTATTGCGGTAACTTCTGCCACGAGTATGGAGAGCACTGTAATTCGGCGAGGATGGAGTCAAGGATTCGTCTGACTACTCAAATCATTCTTTTTCAGACCCCTCCTGCATGAGATGCATGGGGGTATTTAAAAATCTAGTCGCAGCGTTCTGAGTCTAGATAGGCATGGATGGCGTCCTCGTCCATTTCCCTGACAGCAGCCTAAAGCTCATTTCGTGCCCCAACGAAGTTGCTGCCAAAATCAGAGCGGAGCTGTAAGGTTGGTCCTCTTATGGCCAAGAATCTGTGCAGTGCATTTATGAAGCTCGACGTGTCTGAGGACTATATCAACTCTATGTGGATGGCTTTTATGGTCATGCAAGTAAACAGCACAGCTCAGCGTTTGCTGTTGGTGGCTCCTCCCTTTGTTCGTCTTGTACTAACCATCCAGGTCCCAAAAGCATCCAAGCCTGCGTAGGTGAGTGGTGGCGCAGGAGTAAGGCGGTCGCTGGGTAAATCGGCCATTTTCTGGTTCTGCTGAACTCCCCTCAGCTTCTTGCACTTAATACACTTGCTAATGACACTGTTGACAGCTCGTTTGCCACGGACTACCCAGAACCCGCTGCTCCGGAGCGATCAGAGGGTGAAGAGTCGCCCTTGGTGTTTCACCCTGTCGTGGCAATGCCTAATCAGGAGGGTAGGGACATAATGCAAGTCTGGCAGGATCAAGGGATGGCGTTCCTCATGGGTAAGGTGAGCCCGTTCGAGTCGACCACCGACTCGTAGCAGTCCATCGTTGTCTAAAATGGTGTTCAGCTTGAGAAGTGGGCTGTTATTTGACAGTCTCTCTGTAGCCTGAAGGCAGTTGATATGATCCTGATAGGCCTCCTACTGGACATTTTGGAGGATCACAGATTGAGATTGATTAAGGATGTGGGCAGGTAGCGTTGCTCTAAGACTCGCAGTGGCACCACTGGACTCGGTAGAAGTCCTTTTATGATGTTACGAGTTCGATTGTGTTGTGACGTGAGAAGTGGGTTGTTTGTAGACTAATCAGAACGCAGGGTTGTCGGAACAGCAACAAGGTTATTTATTCCACACGAAAGTAGTAAACTCTGCACAAGGCTTCACAATAAGCACACACTAGACTTGTAAAATTATAAGTGGTGAAATAGAGAATTAACTTTGCAGTGTAAATTAAAGTGCTAGAGAAAATTATACTCGACCTCCGTCAAACTCCAATACCCACGGCCTCCGCCAAATGTACTCGCGACCTCTGTCACACTTCACTAAACACGGCCTCTGCCAAATGTATAAACGACCTCTGTCAACTTCAATAAACACGGCCTCCGCCAACTGTATAAACGACCTCTGTCACTCTTCAATAAACACGGCCTCCGCCAACTGTATAAAGGACCTCTGTCAACTTCAATAAACACGGCCTCCGCCAACGCTCTTAGCTCTGAGCTCTTCTCTCTAAGACTCTCAGGCTTACTTCTTTACTTTTAAACTCTAAGACACTCCTCTTCTCTTCACTTTCTTCAACAAACACTCTGCTTCTAAAAAAAATCTAAAGCTACACCGACCGGCTTATATACTTACAACCTAAAATTCTAGAACTTTCCAACTCAGCTAAATAAAGAAACATTACAATAAGAACTATTTACAGCTACTACGCAAACGGCTTAAAAATAGAATTACGGAATCACGATGATTCAGCACTAATTAAATATGCAGAACATTCTAGACACTTCCAGACAGTAACGCGAGTCACGCAATAATTTTTCGTAACATAACCCCCTCTCGAGAAGAAATTTCCTAAATTTCTACTAACAACGAAAAATTATTTAAGTAATACTAAGAGAAGGTAGTCCAATGTCTCTTAAGTTATTCCAGCATCTGACAAGGGTGTAAACAACTCTGCTCTTTGCTCATGAGAAAGGTTATCTCTAGAAGCCACATCTTTGACTGACTCTTTAGCGACATATCCACTAATCTCCAAAAAATCAACATCATCTACAGGATCCACTGCTTCTAATTCACTTTTAACGTCTTCATTCTTACGAACATTAATGTTCTCTTCAACAGCCACTGCTCCTACGGGTGCTGGATTCTCTCGCTCAAAATACTTCTTCAGTAAATTGGCATGGTAAACTTTCTCCTTTCCTTTAACACACACTTTATAATCGTTAAGACCCACTACAGTACTAACCACAAATGGACCTTTCCATTGCATTAGAAGCTTGTTATGGTCAGTCGGTAGCAGCACTAATACTTTATCTCCTGGTACAAACTTCCTGACTTTAGTCTTGCGATCGTAGTAATGCTTGCCTTTAACTTGGGCTTTCTGAAGTTCGGTATGCGCAAGCTTGAGGGTATCTTCTAGCTTCTCGCGCAGCTCAAACACATACTGGTAGCTATTCTTCACTTCAGGTTCCTCCAGCTCTTTCGTCCACAGCTCTTTAAGGATAAACATCGGCCCTCTAACGGCTCTTCCGTACAGCAACTCAAACGGTGAAAAACCAGTAGACTCTTGGGGAACTTCACGATATGCAAACAATAACGGGTTAATATAACGGTGCCACTGTCTCGGCTGCTCGCTACACAATCTCTTCAGCATACTCTTCATTGTTCCATTAAACTTTTCCGTCAGGCCATTACACATAGGGTGATAAGGAGTTGTAGTGAGCTGTTTAATACTCAACAGCCGCGTCACTTCCTTCATACACTCCGATACAAATTGCGTACCGAGGTCACTCAAGATTTCTTCAGGCACTCCCAAACGACTAAAGATATCCACCAATGCTTCTGCGACAGTTTCCGTATCAATGTTCTTGAGCGGGACAGCCTCAGGATAACGGGTTGCAAAGTCGACCAATGTCAATATATATCTGTGACCGTCTTCACTCGGGGGACTAATAGGACCAACCAGATCGATTGCTACTCTCTTGAACGGCTTGTCAATTAACGGCATCTTCTCCAGGGGAACCTTCGGTACGGAACCCTTGTTAACTGTCTGCTGACATACATCACAGGACTTGCAATAACGAGTGACATCCCCTTGAATACCCGGCCAATAGAATGCACTTTGAATTTTATCTGCCGTTTTCTTTATTCCCACGTGACCTCCCATGATCGATCCGTGCGCTATTTCCATTATTCGGTTTCTCAACTGTACAGGAACCATAACTTGCTTCAGGGGTTTTCCACCATTCACATAAGGGTGCTTGTAAACACGGTAAAGAACTCCACTTTTCACTTCAAACGACTTCTCAGCCTGGCCTCTTACAACTACATCATTTTGCTCCCAATATTTCTGTAAGCTCTCGTCATCACGTTGCATTTGTTTGAGCTTTTCTCTATCAACAACGGGGCTCTCTTTGGCAGCCGGTACCTTTAGCGGGATGTGTTCTCCGGCCTTCTTTGCTTGACTTCTCGTTGTTACTGCACACGCCTCTTGCACATGATCTTGCCAACTTGGATCTGGGTCGTCAGCAGCTCTCGCGCCCGGTACATTACCAACAATTAAATCATAAACTGCATCAGGGAGACATTGCGCTACCACTTCGCCCTTGAGATAGGGTGTGTCAACTTCAATCTTCGCAATGGGCACTTTCCTTGCTGTGTTGTCGATGAGCAGCATAACGTTAAAGTCGCCAGTGTACTGATCCTCGGACACAAGATCCTTCTTTACAACTATTCCACTACAACCAGTGTCTCTCAGGACATCAACAGATTTCTCTCCAACTCTTCCTTTCACAACAGGCATTTTACTTCTTACTCCAGACAACGGTTCAACACAAGCACTACTCAGCAACGGAATCTTCTTACCACAAGCCAACACAAGCTTATCATCTTGGATACAGGACTTAATTTCTTCTGCTGAAGGTTTAACTTCTGGTGGCTGAACTAAACAACTAGCACTCACTTGACCACGGTGCACAGGGTTACCATCCCTACTTTGTCCTCCTAGCCTTCTTCCACTTGAGCGACAATTTCTAGCTTCGTGTCCCTGCTTGCCACACAGAAAACATCTTTTTATCACGGTTGGGCAGTTGACAGCTTTATGACCTCGAGTGTTACACTTAAAGCACTGGAGGGGTGTTGTATTAAACTGTGTGTTCTTGGGTTCGTCCCTCTCAGACTGTACTGCCGGCTTCCTGCTCACTGGGCTAAATCAATGCTTGCCATGAGCCTCTAAGTACTGGTCAGCGATTTTTGCAATCTTCGCTAGGGTTTCAGGTGCCCTTTCTCGTAGGTGAATGGCCAGATCTTTAGGGCAGGAATCAATAAACTGTTCTTTCACAATTAAGACCTTTAGGCCCTCAAAGGTTTGCTCAGTATCTGAAAGCTCTAGCCACCGTAACAGGTATCTGTCCAATCGCACAATAAACTGCTCCGGACTTTCATCAACTTCCGGTTTAGATGCTCTGAATTTGCGACGATAGCCATCTTCAGTAAGATCATATCTCTTCATCAACGCGATCTTCACTCTATCGTAATCTTTAGCTGCGTCCTCCGATAGACGTGAATACACTTCAAGTGCTCGACCGGATAACAGAGCACTGAGCTTCGATGCCCATCTTTTTTCCACTTAGCTGTCTCAGCAAATCTCTCGAACCTCTGCAAGTATGCGTCTAAATCATCTTTACCATCCACAAACGCTGGAAGTTTCGGCGCTTTAGCTCGGTCCTCTCTATCACGTGGACGATCGTCAAGATTTCCTAACCGCGCAAGTTCTAATTCGTGCTCCCTCTTTGCAGCCTCGGCGGCCTCTTTCTGTTTCAGGATATCAGCTTCCATTTCCAATTTTCTCAGTTCTCGCTCTTGGCGTCTTGTTTCTCTCTCTTCATCATCTCTTCGGCGTCGTTCCTCTCTGTCATCATCTTCGCGCCTTCTCTGTTCTTCAAGTCTCTGGCGTTTTTCTTCTCTCTCATCATCTTCGCGCCTCCTTTGTTCTTCAAGCTGCCTAAATTTCTCTTGTTTTTCTTCTTCAAGGCGCTTTCTCTAATCATCTTCGCGTCTTCTCTCCTCGTCCAACTTTTGTTTTTCACGCACAAATTCAAGCAGCTTTTCTCCTTCCAGGCCAAACTCTTTACCAAGTTGAATAAATTTCTCCATTTCACAGCGTTAAAATTCCAATACTCTTCCACTCGTATTACTTGCTTTCACAGCACAGGTACTCCCTTCCAAGTTGTGATCCTTTATCGGTAGACAACAAACGATTCCTGAATTCCACACTCGCTCAGTCACTCCACTCCCGGACAGGCCCCCAATGTTACGAGTTCGATTGTGTTGTGACGTGAGAAGTGGGTTGTTTGTAGACTAGTCAGAACGCAGGGTTGTCGGAACAGCAACAAGGTTATTTATTCCACACGAAAGTAGTAAACTCTGCACAAGGCTTCACAATAAGCACACACTAGACTTGTAAAATTATACTCGACCTCCGTCAAACTCCAATACTCACGACCTCCGCCAAATGTACTCGCGACCTCTGTCACACTTCACTAAACACGGCCTCTGCCAAATGTATAAACGACCTCTGTCAACTTCAATAAACACGGCCTCCGCCAACTGTATAAACGACCTCTGTCACTCTTCAATAAACACGGCCTCCGCCAACTGTATAAAGGACCTCTGTCAACTTCAATAAACACGGCCTCCGCCAACGCTCTTAGCTCTGAGCTCTTCTCTCTAAGACTCTCAGGCTTACTTCTTTACTTTTAAACTCTAAGACACTCCTCTTCTCTTCACTTTCTTCAACAAACACTCTGCTTCTAAAAAAAATCTAAAGCTACACCGACCGGCTTATATACTTACAACCTAAAATTCTAGAACTTTCCAACTCAGCTAAATAAAGAAACATTACAATAAGAACTATTTACAGCTACTACGCAAACGGCTTAAAAATAGAATTACGGAATCACGATGATTCAGCACTAATTAAATATGCAGAACATTCTAGACACTTCCAGACAGTAACGCGAGTCACGCAATAATTTTTCGTAACATATGATAACTTCGTTATAATAAAATGAGCCTTCCAATTGCTGTTACAAGACATCCCCACTGCGAGAATTTTGAGAAACGCCTGGTGCCTAGAAATTTGTTTTGCAGGATTTTCGTTGCCAGGGTCTTCACTACAGGGCGAATTTCAGGATCGTCTCGGGCTATCTCTGGTGGTTCATATGGGGTGTCAGTGTTGGTCAATCTGTCCTGCCTGAAAAAGAACTCGGGACCAGTATGCTACACGCTGGACTCTAGGTTCTGTGCATCGACAGATCTTGTGGCCAGATCAGCAGGATTTCGATCGGTACGTACGTAGTGCCATTGTTGCGGAGTCGACGATTTTCGGATTCGATCAACCCGGTTGCTAACATAGACATAGAAGCGCCGAGTCTCGTTGCCAATGAAGCCAAGCACCACCCTACTGTCTCAGTAGTATGCGATGGTATCTGGTTGCAGGTCTAGCTCGGCGGTAACCAATTTTGTAATCCCAACTCCAAGCACAGCTGCGCATAGCTCAAGAGGAGGAACTGTTGTAGCGTGGGCAGGAGCAAACTTTGCTTTACCGAGGACAAAAGAAACAATGACGTATCCATCGCTCTGTATGGTCTTCAGGTAGGAGACAGCGCCAATGGCGTCGTTGGACGCGTCTCAAAATGTGTGTAGCTCTCTGCACTTGGCTTCTTTAAACGGACCGTCTGTGTAGCAACGAGGGACTTTCAGCAGAGTGAGAGCTTGGAGCGTTTTGCACCACGATTCCCATTGTGGTCTTTGTTCTTCTGGCAATGGCTTGTCCCAGTCTCCTGGCTGAAGATTACTAAGGTGAGCTGTCATGGCTCGCAGAAGGAATTTGCCTTTGATGATCACTGGAGTGGCAAGTCCTAGGGGGTCGTACAAACTGTTGATGATGGACAGTGCACCCCGCCTAGTGAATGGTGTTTCTCCCAGGGAGACCTCGAAGGTAAGAGTATCTGATGAGCGGTCCCAGAGTACACCCAAAGAGCGCTGAACCGGAATGACATCCATTGAGAAGTCCTGGTCGCGAGGGTTGGAAGCTATATCTTTGCTTGGGAAAGCCTTAGTTACGTCTGGGTGGTTAGATGCTATTTTGTGCAACCGTAGGTTAGACGACGCCAACATGGCTTGTGTGCGTCTTAGTGGGTCGATTGCTTGTGCAAGTTCAGCAACGGACTAGAGTCCATAGTCGACGTAGAAGTTCTTGTGCACGAATTCCCTTGAATCTGAGCCAAATACCGATTGCTGGTCATAAGCTGTTCTCCTAAGACAGAAGGTAGCTACTGCAGGGGAGAACGTGTTTCCAAAGACATGAACCCTCATGCGATATTCGGTCGACTTCCCGTCTGGATCGTTGCCTTCGTACCAGAGGAACAGCAGGAGGTCTCGGTGTTTCTTCTGGACGAGGAAGGAGTGGAACATTTGTTCAACGTCTGCATAAAGGCGACGGTGTCCTGGCGAAAGCGTATCAGGATTCCTAACAGATTGTTGGTAAGGTCAGGTCCCGAGAAAAGCATCTTGTTCAGAGAGACCCCGTCAGTCTCGGCTGCGGAGTCGAAGACCACGCGTATCTTCCCAGGCTTCAGGGGGTGGTATACTGCAACATTGGACAGATACAAGCGCAGTGGGGTTAAGCTTGGTTCCGTTTTGTGGGTGCAAGCTCAGCGTGACCCTTGTCGAGCAGCCTTTGCATAAACGCAAAGTAATGCTGTTTCATCGAAGGCTTCCTGTCTAACGTGCGGCGAGTAGACTTGAGACGCTTAAGGGCATCCTCTTGGTTGTTAGAGAGTTGCTTTGCGACGTCATGAAGTGGTAGGGGTGTGCTTCCCAGTTACCTGAACTGTTTCTAATCAAGTTGCGGTTCATGATTTGGATAAACGCCCTGTCTTCTACCGAGGTCCCAGGTCTGTTATCGTCTTTAGTGCAGAGGAAGACATTGTTTCCTAGTCCATCGTCGAAGCTTACATTAAGTAACGTTCCTCTCGAATTCCTGTGTGATCCGATTTCCGTTGGGAAAATGTGGGAGTTCGACACTTGTTCGTGCGTCATGTAAAGCCGGTTGGCGCAAGGTTCCATAAGTGAGAGTTGTCCATTGTCAAGTATTTGAGTTCTGTTGGTGGAAACCTCTCTGGGCTTGTGTGCCCTGTTTAAACAGGCGTTTCCGATGACCACCCATCCGAGGTCGAGGCGTTGTCCCCATGGCGCATTCCTGGGTCCATTTCGACACTCGTGAACTTTATGCAGGGGTGGGGAATTTTCTGCTGTCAGGGATCACCTTGCATTCCGTGAGCATGGGGAGCGAGTGACTTTGGGTACCATCCAGAGACTCAATAATAAGGTTGCGGGTGCGTCTTCCTCTTGCTTGAATCATTCCTGAACAAGTCTTCAAAGTGTATGGGCTTGCTTTTCCGTTCATGTTAAGTAGATTAAACACCTTCGGCTTGGCCAAGGAGCAGTTACTTTGGTCGTCAATGACCGCGTATGCCTTTATCTTGCTTTCTGGATGGCCCTGTGGGTAGATGTTTGCTGGGCATATCTTGGAGCATGACTTTTCCCCGGTGGAGGTTCCGCACATCTCTTTACAACTTGCCACGACATTAGTCGACTCCTCGCCATTCTGTTGGGCACCTCTTGGGTCACTGTTCTGTTCCACTGACCCGCTTGGAGGCCCTGCGTGAAGAGCAGCGAGGTGTTTGTCGCTATGACATTCGGTACACTTAACTGGTGTTGTGCAGTCCTTGGCCTGATGAGTGGATGAGGAGAGACAGCGGAAGCAAATGCTGTGTTGGTTAAGGTTTCTTCTATCCATTAGAGATTTAGCCCTGAAGGCGCGGCACCGGCTGAGGGGGTAAGATTTCTTGTGGATGCAGCACCATCCGTGGGCGTTGAACTTCCAGGTTCTACATCTGACACATTTGTCTTAGTGATGCCTCGATTGGCGTTTGGAGTCCTCGTTGGTCTAACTGGGGTCCTAACCAGGAAAGGATTCTTCTTATCTGGGGCTTTCGTTCCCACGCAACTTCCTGGATGAAGCTGGAAAGTTCACTGAATGGGGGATAATCCACTTCATTATTGCACTTGTATCTGTAGGCGTGTCTCTACCACCTCCACTGAAGATCGTCGGGGAGTTTGATGAGCAATGGGTGTAAGAAAGCTGGTTCTCAAGGATCTTAAGTCCTGCAAGTCCACCGTCCTGTTTGGCACATTGTAGCTCAAGTAGTAGATCCCCTAACTCTTGTAATCCTTTGCTGTCTTTCGCAGCCAACTTTGGAGATGTTGTTAGCTTGTCCAAGTGTACTTGGGTAACCACCGCATCAGATCCAAAACGTTCACTTAACTTCTTCCATGCTACTTCTAGTCCCTCAGCTGGGTTCTGACTGTAGGCGTTGCACAACCGCTGGAAACGTTTCTTGGAATCGTTGGTGGTATACTCAATGATGAGGGCCAGCTCTTCGCTTGCAGTGATGTCAACACCCCTGGTCATGTTCTTGAACGCCGCCTTCCACTTCCAAGGACACAATGATGTCTTTCTTCTGTATTGATGTTATTTCTTTGATATTGTGATCATCAGGGGAAGAAATAGCCGATTTTTAGTTATAGTGTGATCGAAAGAATGTTTTGCTTGTGACACAGTGGGCTCAGACGTTTTCAGCGGAGAATAAAACAGAGCATGCGCAGTCCACTTATGTCCAGAAATGCACCTAACTGGGACTTTGGGTACTTCATATTACAGACAATTAATTGTAATTTCCATATGTCTTCATGTTTGACAGAATTGCCTGCTTTATGGTGAGGATTAGGGCTAGGAGACACTTCGTGATGTCTATCATACAGAGCATGAATCTCATTAGCGGGCATTTCTGGACATATCTCGCGCAGTCTGTGTAACGGAAACCGGTTTTGAAAACCGGTAAGTTTCGTCCAGATATTTGGTCGGCGGCTTCGTCAAACAACCCGTCGGAAGGCGGCAGAGGTCTCTCTCCTCGATTCTCATTTATTTCTCGCCCCTAGAGACCTCTGCTAGCAGGGAAATTGATAAGTGATCATTAGCATTAATCAATAAGTTGCTTGGCGACATACTTCTCAACCACTTTGGACACAAACCTTAAGTTCGAGATTGGCCTAAAGCTCTTGAATTCATCTGGGCTCAAAGATTGCTTCTTAAGCAGCGGTTTAACACTAGCCACTTTGAGGTCAGTAGGAAGTATTCCAGATTCAATAGGCCATATTCGTATTCTCGGTATTGAACTGGATCTAGCATGAAGTGGAGGCTCTTGCGGGGGAATACATTTACATATGAAAAGATTCCCCCGCAAGAGCCTCCACTTCATGCTAGATCCAGTTCAATATCGAGAATACGAATATGGCCTATTGAAAGGTTGACAATCTTAGTTATCACTGAACAGTAGCAAAGCAGTCCTTCATGATACAACCAGGAACTGGGTCTAAGTCACACGACTTTAGATACATGGATCCAACGATTGCCTTCAGTTCAGTCAATGAGAAGGTGGTAAATTGACATCCAGCAGCAGCATCTCTGAACTCAAGAACATTGTCTGGGGTAGATCGATCAAAATCATCACGAATTTTCCTTATTTTATCGCCAAAGAACACAACAAAATCCTGTGCTAACGATGTGACGCTGTTATGCTGCGGAAATCTGGTTTCTGGGCACTGGTGAAGTAGTTTCAAAAAGTTGAACAGTTTCCTCAAATCAAATCGGTTTTCGGCAATTAATGAGGAGTAATAATTCAATCTCGATGACGACAACATATTGTTTACAGCGCGACATTGTCGAACAAACTTCACACGATCAGAAGCTGACCGAGCTACACGCCACTGCCTCTCTAATCGCCTTCGCATCCTCTTTTCGGTTTTAATCTCCTCCGTATACCAAGGAGCAGCAGGGCGAATGGTGATGACGCATCTTTCAACCGGAGCATGTTTATCCAGGATAGAGGTCAATACAGAATGGTAGAGAGCAACTAACTGATGAAGATCATCCGGTGGATGCAATAAAAGAGAAGAATTGGCAAGTTCATCACAAATCATTTCAGTGTCAATGGTTTTCAGCTTGCGAAATTCAATTTCTTTCCTTTCGAAGCTGGGTTTAGTTATCAATATATCACTGTAATGAACTCGTAAAAGTCGTGCTTTGATTACTCGCGTTTTATTGCCTAACCCTGTTCTATTCCGAAATTTACACGTGTCAGAAATATATACAAGTAATTTGAGATTAAACATAAACCGGTAAATCAAGTTAATCAATATGATCTGTACAAACGAAACGATTACATAACAAAAGACGTACAAACGAAACTATACGCGTGACTGTTCGTGACACTCCCCCTAGTTGTTCACTTAAGTGAATCAACTACACGCATGGATGTATGAAACGCGTATTTGTCCTCGCAAAGTTCAGTGTTCAAAGTTCGTACTATTTACAATAAACATGGTTCTCGAAAAGTTCAAACTTGATTCAGCTTATGGTTTAACTTCGGTAGGAATAAGGTGCTGAATCGGTCTTCGCAGACGTTGTGTTGAGTTGGAATTCGTTCCACGCGGTACAGAAACCTCTGCAGCACGCACTTTTCCGTCGCGTCCAGGTAGCAATTGTTCCACTTTGGCCAATTTCCAAAATGCTCGTGAGACAGAATCGTTCTTAAGAATCACTATGTCACCGACTTTGATATTCGCATTGATATCACGAACACTTGAATTCTTCGCAACTTGTTCACGTAAACTAGTCAGATATTCGTTCCTCCACTGACGCGTAAACTGTCCTAGCAAATATCGATGATGCTTTAATTTCTTCGTCAAAGAATTATATGTGCTCAAGGTCTCGTAATGTTGACTGTTAGGACTTGCTGTGATTCGTCGACCGTAAATTAAGTCGGACGGGGTCAGAGGATAAGAAACTGACTCTTCGTCATCGTAAACGTAAGTAAGTGGTCTTGCGTTGATCACTCCTTCGACTTCGGTTAGCAACGTGTTCATCTCATCGTATGTCAGAGTGGATCGACCAATAACTTTCTTGAGAGGTGACTTGATGCTTCGTACGAGTCTCTCCCAATAACCTCCCCACCACGGTGCTTTTTCCACGATAAAATTCCAGGTGATTTGGTTGTTGGTTAAATACCTCCAAACTTCCGGTGAACGAGCGATTTTTCGAATTTCTTTGCTTGACGATTGGAATGTTTTAGCGTTGTCAGACTGTATTGTCGCTGGTAGCCCTCTTCTGCTAGCGAATCTGCGGAAAGCCAATAAGAAATCTTGTACATTCAGCGTGCGAGTCAATTCCATATGAACGGCTCTCGTTGACGCACACGTAAACAAACACACATAAACTTTGTTGGGGTCAGAGTCACCAGCTTCCGAGTTTGTCCGGGTTTCTTTGACGTACAACGGTCCGGCAAAATCAAGTCCAATGTGCGTAAAAGGAGGATCGTCTGAGACTCTGGTGCTTGGCAAATCGGCGAAGCGTGACGGCTTGCATGGTGTTGCGTCGAATCTCCGGCAAACAACGCAACGTCGAATAATCTTCTTTACTGTTTCGCGCCCACGTAAAACCCAGAATCGTTCTCTCAAAGCTGTCAGCGTGGCATTGATTCCTGAATGCTTGACCAGATTGTGAGTTTGTTTCACTAGAAGGTTTACGAAGGCGTGCTTAGCGGGCAAGAGAATCGGAGTCTTGCTGGAATCTGGCAGTGAAGCATTTGTGATTCGCCCCTTGCATCTGATTAATCGGTCTTCGCTGAGAAATAATCCAAACTGAGCCACTCGTATAGGAGGTGTAGATTTAACGTCCTTCCGATTTAGAAAGGAAAGTTCATCTGCGAACGTTGTCGTCTGTACCGCTTTAACCCATAAGATCTCAGCGTTCTTCAATTCGGCCGCTCTCAACTCGTTAAAGTCTCGTTGACTCTTCTCTCTCTTCTTGAGATTATTGACGAACCTGATCACAAAAGCTGTCACCCGAAGTAAACTCGTAATGTTGTTGTAGCGCTCAATGTCAATTATCTTATCAATTCCCCGGTCGAATAAGTCGCAGGCGGAGGCGTTAACCATTGAATGCGTAATGACTGGTTCGTTCTTGACCGCTTCTCGTTGGATTTCTTCTTTCTCGGATTCTGCTGGTTGTGACATTTCAGGCCACATATTGTCGGAATTGTATAGGAAATTTGGGCCGTTCCACCAAGTGCTACTGGTAGAAAGTTCTTTGGCGGTTAATCCACGGGAAGGAAGGTCGGCGGGGTTAACCTCTCCAGGACAATGCCTCCACGAATCTTTGGAAGTTAAACGGCGAATCTCGTCCACTCGATGACCGACGTACTGTTTCCACACTCTCTCGTTCTTTATCCAGCAAAGCGTAGTCATAGAATCTGTCCACAACACGGTAGGAAATTCGGTGCCAATGGACTTAAGCTTGTTAACGAGACGGGCTAAAATCAACGCTCCTAACAACTCCAAACGAGGAATTGTCTGTCTCTTCATAGGCGCTACTCTCGATTTGGAAGCAACGAGTCGGACTTCAACTTGACCATCACTGTACAGGCTTCGAATGAAAACAACCGCGGCGTAGGCATGTTCGGATGCATCACTGAATCCATGTAATTGGACATCCACAGGTTGACGCGAAAAATAACAACGAGGGACCCTGTAACAATCGATAAGATTTAATTCTCGGAGAAACGATTTCCATTGTCGTAGTGGTTTTCCTTTAAGTTCCGTGTCCCAGTTTGTTTTTTCCAGGCACAGTTCTTGAAAAAGGATTTTCATATGTACAGTTAGGGGTGACAGAAATCCCATGGGGTCGAAGATTTTGGCGGTGACCTTCAGAACAGATCTCTTGGTAAGTGGAAGAGAATTGGCATATGTGCATAATTCAGAGAAGCTGAAGAAGATTTCATCAGCATCTGTGTTCCAGTTCATTCCTAAAACTTTGACGGTGATGTCTTCGTTAACTGGCGGACCTGAACTGTGACCAGTGCTAGATTTGGCATACGATTCGTCGTCTTCTTTGTGGAAATCTCTTTGAGCGCTAATTGATTCTGTCACGTTTTCAGACTTCGTGATAGCTCTTTGTAATTCGCGCGAGTTGGTTCTCCACTTTCTTAGGTTGAAACCGCCTTCGGACATCAGCCTCTTTGCTCTCTGGTAAACGGCAAATGCCTTTTCGTCATCGGACTCCCCCGTTAACAGGTCATCGACGTAAAATGACTTTTCCAAGAGCTCGGCAATTTCAGGGTCGCTTTGTTTGTGCAATTGAAGATGATGCAAGATTGTTGCTCCCAAAATAGCAGGCGAAGGGCGTAACCCAAACACGAGACGTGTGAACTTGTAGTGAACAATCTTCGGGTTCTCTGATTTCGGGTCGTCAAGCCACAAAAAACGAAGGAAGTCTCGCTGGTCTTCTTGAATTCCGACCATCAGGAAGGCTTTCTCGACGTCAGCTGTAAGAGCAACATGGTTCTTTCGGAAGTTCGCTAACATGTTGAAAACGTGTGGGATGTAATTTGGGCCAGTTTGTAAACAATCGTTCAACGACTTTTCGTGCTTGGAAGTTTTCGCTGACCCATCATAAACGACTCGTACTTTCGTCGTTTCTCGGTCTTTTCTTACAACTGCGAGATGAGGGAGATAATGACTTCGTGTCGCTGTTTTCTCATTCGTCAAATCTTCGGTCGGCACCTTTTCCACGATCCCGGTTTTCAGTTGGTCTTGAATAATGTTATTGTATTCGGACAACAGCATCGGTTCTTTTCGGAGCTTGTGGTGTAAGGATCGTAGACGCGACTCACATAAATGGTAACTGTTGGAAGACGGCAAGCAATCTTCTTTCCATGGCAACTTGACCTCGTACCGACCTCCGTTTCTTTTCACATCGATTTCAAATGATTCGTTTGCGACGTCCCCACCAGCTGACAAATCGCTGATTCCGATTGATTCCGTATCCCAAAAACTTTTGAGAGTGTTCGCGAGAACATCGTCTTGACTTGGCTGAAATAAGTGGTTTGGACCATCAATAATCAAATTCGAGTGCGTGACGTCAGTCCGCTCCACAGTATTGATCGGGCCGGATAAGAGCCATCCGAGCTTGCTATTTACGGCAACTGGACCCTCGTCACCTCGTTTCGTCTCTCCTGTTACAAAGTTCCAATAATAATCTGAACCGATCAACAAATCAATCGAGCATCCGGAACTGCACGGCTCATCGGCCAACTCCAGTCCATCCAGGTGCGCGTAATTCGTGAAAACTTTCGCGGGTAATGGCGAGCAGATAACAGGAAACGTCAAGGCAGATAATGTAATCGGATCATCGTATTCTGACTTTCGAAGTTGTAAATTAACGACTTCACAGCTCTGCTTCTTGAACTTGGACTCGCCAAAAGTGTTTAGATTAAGTCTTTCTGTTTGCACAGACTTCAGTTGCAGCTTCGATCGCAGACTATCAGTGATGTATGACCGCTGACTGCCATTGTCGAATAATAATCTGACCTTTGTCGACTTTGTTCCTTCGTCGTTTGTCGCCATCGCCGTTGCTGTTTGCAATAAAACTTTGCGTTTCAGGTTTGTGCTCTCAGAAGTTGTGGTCGCTGTTGTAGTGCTAGTAATTTCGCCGTCGATTTCGGTTTGATCCCCAGATCTGTCAACTGACGCGAAGGAATGCAAGTTATGCGGGTTACGGGACGAGTTGGTGTTTTGTTCCTGGCAGATCGATTGATGATGTTTTCTTTTACACTTTCTGCAACTTTTGTCGCATTGTTCCACGTTGTGTCCTTGTCTCAAGCACGTAAAACATCTTCTGTCGCGTTTTAGGATGGCTTTTCGATCGCTGATTTCGGTGACACTTTCGCACGAAGCAGAAAAATGCTTTCCTGAGCAATAAACACATGTGGGCGTTGGAAGCAGTGGTTTCGAATCGACAAGAAAGGCGCTTGCTGTCGCGTGTGAATTCTTGGAATTCCAGGAGAAATTCTGAAGACGTTTGGGCTCTATGTTTGCCATAGCTTTCACTTTGTCGCTAATTTCTCTTGCCTCGATTTCGCTGTGAATTACGTTCAGAAGCGATTCGATCTCCCAGACGTCTTGCGTAGTGTTTCGGGCGACGTGCACTCTTACTTCTGGGGGTAGTTTTGCCATGATGATAGGTATCAGTAAACTGCCATATTGATCGGCTTTTACACCAAGGGCCTCTAAACCTCGAATGTTGACGCTGAGCTTGTCGTAAAGATAGCGAAGTTGAGACGGTTTGTCCGATGAACATGCGGATATCTTCAAGAGCTCATCCATGTGCGCTGAGATGAGTTGTTGCGGTTTACCGAATCGCTTGTTGATGATATCAACTGCGGCGTCATAATTTTGTTCGGTGATCGGCAGTCCAGCAATAGCGCGAGACGCTGTTCCTTCGAGTAACGATACCAAATAATTGAATTTGTCGATTTTCGTTAGATCGGGGTTCAAGTGGATAGAGCTTTCGAAAGTATCCCAGAAACTTCGGAATTGCGTAAAATCGCCTTTGAATTTGGCCAATGTGATCTTCGGTAGTTTTGATCGGAATGGTCGTGATCCTAATAATGTGGAGTTGTGGTGGAAAGAAGAAGACGTTGGTGAAGCGTGAGGAATTGATGTATTGCTGGCCAAATCGTGCTGATGAGCGGATGATCCAGATACCACGAGAGGCGTTTGTGAAATCGTTGTCGATACGGGAGGCGTGGTGCTGATGGAGATGTTCGCGATGGCATCCATTATCTTCATTTTCAGAAATTCGGCCTCATCCACTTCTTTCTCGATCTCCTCGACTTTGCAGGCGGCTAGAATTTTTTCGTCGAACTCGCTGAGTAGCTGCATTTTTTCGTTGAGCATTTTTTCGATTCGATGTAATCGAGATTTCGTTTTCGCATCCAGTTGTGTTGCTTCATTGTGTTCCAAAATCGCTTCAGACTCGTCAATTATTTTGGTTACGACGCCTCTGTTGGCCCCGCGAGTCGCTCTTAATCGTGCAATTTCCTCGTCTGCCATTTCGATGATTCACTGCCCCACGTTGGGCGCCATGTAATGAACTCGTAAAAGTCGTGCTTTGATTACTCGCGTTTTATTGCCTAACCCTGTTCTATTCCGAAATTTACACGTGTCAGAAATATATACAAGTAATTTGAGATTAAACATAAACCGGTAAATCAAGTTAATCAATATGATCTGTACAAACGAAACGATTACATAACAAAAGACGTACAAACGAAACTATACGCGTGACTGTTCGTGACAATCACAATGAACAACAAAATGGTCAGATAACGCAGGGTCATAAACTGAAATATTGAAGACCAGGGGCTCATCTCCCGTAATTAAAAGATCCAAAGTATGACCAGAATTATGTGTTGGCTTGTCTAGATGTTGTTTTAAATTTAGTGAACCAAGAAGATTTAAAAAATCAGATGAAGCAGGTTTGGTGTCATGCAGTGTCATCTATATGGTAATTAAAATCACCAGCAACAAGAAGTGAAGAATCAGTAATATATTGCTCCAGAAGGCAGCCAAAATCATCAAGAAACATTGAACAGTTGCCAGAAGGAGGACGATAAATAACCAGGACATGGATATCTCGAGATTAATCAGATTTGATTAGCAAGTCAATGAATTCAAAAGAGTCAAAATGGCGATTCATTTCAGTTAATTGCCTCACGTGAAATCCATTCTTGACAAGAATACCCACACCACCACCATTACCGGATTCTCTAGGTGTATAGTAAAATGAATATCCATTTGGAATGAAATCCCCAATAACTTGATCATCGCGATCATCAGGATCTCATCAGTGAGAGAAAAAATATCGACATCATTTTCAACGATGTAGTCCTTTGTCAACAAACATTTGTTTCTCACCGATCGCGCATTAAAAAGAGCAAAACTAGGTGTAGTCGGTTCCGAATGAGAAAAAGTAGCGAGCCTTGGAGAATCACAGCAGATAACCGATGCTAGAGTCGGTGTCCTTGCACGTCGAAGAGTTGGCATTTGGCGTGGCCGATTTACAACCCTTATCGCTCTATTGTCACTCTGCAGCCGTTTAGACTTTCCAGCTCGCTTTCCACGATACCGCAATAATGAATTCAATTTCAAATGACTTAAAGACCTTGTCTGAATGAAGTTAAATTTTCATTAATAAAGATCCTTTTCCCTTCTACACGTGTTGCAGCCGACGCCAGCTCTCAGTAAAGATCCGCAATATTTACATGTTTCAAACCACCTCTCTTCTTGTACAATTTGGTTATGGCGTTCTGGCTTGTGAATTTGACTAAACTCGGTTTCTCACCTTTGCCATGCAGCTTATGTGATATGTCAATATCTTCTGCAGTGATATGAGCATCAAGGACCTGTGCAACTCTCAACACGGCATGGTGGCGAACACGGTCGTTAATACGTTCGTGTGTTTTCTGCTTTTTATATGAACGACTGTATCTCCCAGCGATAAGCATTTTCTCATACGTTCAAACTGTTCTCCGAGGATTACTACGACATATTATTCGTTCAGGAGCTTGAGTGCTGCGTTGTCAATCTACCACATCAGCCCACTGGCGATGATTTTAAAACGTTCCAGAATTCGAATGGCTCAAACAAAATGGACTAAACATGGATACATGTGCTTATGGCGCCCAGATGTGGCCCTTAATCATGATGTGGAGGCAAACCTGGGGCCGAATACAATGCCGAAGTGTCCTTCGAGCGGAAAGAAGTTGAAAGACTATCAAGAAGAATCAAGCGGCCATCTTGTGCGACAATTGCGACACCTATTTTCACGGAAGCTGCATGGGTCCAAAAAGGAGGAAACCGGCAAACTAAGAAACAGCCATGTATGGTGGGCGTGTATGACCTGTAGTAGTCTGCCTCAATTTAGCGATTAATTTTTTGATTCCCTTAATTCGACTCTGCTTCCAATCATGGGTAGCGGGATTGATTGAATTCTGACATCTTCGATAACCTGCACGTATATGCAAATAAATTATTGGATCCTTGAAATTTAATACTCTTCCTGGCAAGTTTAGCGAAGTACAGGAATGGATTGAGACATTTAGGAATCTGTGCATTCAAGAAACGAGGATCGACAAATCATTCCCGGAGTCAATGTTTACGGTAAAAGGGTATGACTGTTATCGCAAGGATCGTAAGAAAGGTGGCGGGAGCATCTTACTCTGGGGCGGATCCAGGTTTTTATAGGAGAAGGTTCGATGAAAGGTACCGCCGAAGGCGGCGTTCCTGTCGGGGGCTCCGGGGGATTCCTCACTGGGAACTTTTGGAATTTTTAGTCTTGTGAAATGCTATTTCCGGTATTCTGAGGTAAAGTCAGCGTGTTTAATGCCTCATTTTTTTTTACATTAAAAAAAAAAACAAAGCTTCGCAAAAAAGATAAAAAGTTAGGTATTTCGGATAAAGTTTTCATGTATAGAACTAATTATGTTGAAAGTACACTACCGCTTAACCTTTTTTACGCGATGCTTTGCAGAAACAAGAGAAAATAAACAATAAAAAGAACCACATTGGCTGCGAACCAAAATATCCAAATATTTATTTGTTTGTTGAACAGAAAACGTTTTAGCTACATTGAACAGGAAAGAATTAGTTCTGTTATTTAAGATTTACTTGTATTTATTTTATATTTTTACAAGTTTTTGACGTAAAGTGTTTTAATTTAGGGGGTTCGATCGAACCCGCCCAGGAACGTTTTTCGGAGAAGTTGGAGAAATATGACAAGCGCAGTAACCATAATAAGTAGAAGTAGATGACCGACTACAATGTAATGATCGTAGAGATTAGACTACCAAGATTTAAGTATAGGAATCAGTTTTGTTGTTTTTAACTTCTGTGGAAATTTCCTTTGACTGGCAGAAGACTGATAATTTCTCGCGTGAGAGGGGGAGAGATAGGGGTCAAAAGATTTCTTTCTTGCATCTATAAGTATGTTGTCATAACTAGGAGATTCACTTGTTATAACTGTACTCACACGGTGGGTAGCTCCTCCTAAAATGTCGACAATTGGTATAGGATTTAATGGAGCCGAAACCAATTGTAGAATCGCACACATTTTAGGTATCCTACTGATGAGCAATTATTACATTCAGATACTTTTAGAAGCAACATTTATTTGCGGTCTTTCAGCTTTGGATTGCAGATACTCTGTTAATACAACAAATTCTTCCTGGTTAGTTGGATGAGGGAAATTAGCTCGATATTACTGTTAAAAAGGGAAGGAAGGAGTAACTACACAGAGGAATTTTACTCGCTAAATCAGGAGCAATATTCGCAGCTCGAAATCTACAGTATTGCTATTTGCTTTAGGATCGGTAATTATTCTAGCTGTCTTAATCAAATAATTGAGCCTTTTCAAAACTACATCATTGGTTTATACAATTCAAGAGTTTTAATTATCTTAGTCATCATGGTACATGAGTCATTATACCATGCTTTACAAATATGGTAACTGTACGCGTCATTTTTATAAAACAGTGTATAGACGATTTTTTTTTCTTAATTTGTCGGCGATCTTAACAAACAATTATCTCATTCGCGCTTGTTGAATACGAGATGATTATAGCTAGCTTGGTCCTTTCAACGTGCGCTTGTCAGAATAATCTAGAATATACAGAATGAGGTCTCATAGCTTTTATTTAGACCATCGCTGATGAGAACGTCCGTCCAGCTTCTTTGGGTAATTATATAAGGAGTGTTATGTTTGTTTGGAGGTAACCTCCCACGCAGTCGTTTTTAGGGGAGTCGTATTTCACCTCCACCCCACAAACGCCTGCTTACCCGAGAGCAACATTCCTTTCCCATTGTTTGACATGCGAGGCGTGCGAGCCAATCACGAGCCAATCACAGTCATAAAACGTGCTTCCTGTCACAAGTTGGCTTTTTGACCTTTGTCACACAATATAGCTCGCTCATCAATGCCTACAATAGTCTGAAGAAAACACTGAGGGAAATGTACAAAGAACCATCCAACATCTCATGTAGACTCAGTGGAAAGACATAATCGTTAGAGCAAAACTCAAAAGCCTACAGTTGAAAAGCGTAAAATCAGGATAAATGAGTCCGTGTTTTGTCTGACAGCACTATTATATCAATGAAATCACGAGAAATGGAAGCGTGTTTGGTCTGTCAACACTTTTTCTCTCTACCGAACATGGGAGTTCCAAATACAACTGGAAAGGCGATCTTCTCTAATTTTCCGAGTGTCCATCCTTTAAATCGCTAAGACTAACACAAGCCGAAACCCCATTGCTGCGTAAATATCTGAATTGATATCTCAACAACTACGCCGTGTACTGAGGAAGCGGCTATTGAAGCTTTAGATATCAGTGATTTCCAATATCCTGTGGGCAAATTGAAAAATATGTCGCTCCTCCGTTTGTTGAATTCCTGGATTGCAGACAACTAAAAGTGATTTAAACGTGAAATTTCGAATATACAGCATGCAGACTGCGCAAACCGCTCGAGTCCGTTGTTTCCTGTTGTGCGGTTGACGTCACTTTCCAGAAATCAGTAGGTAAAATGTGATTGGCTAAGCTGCGGGAAAGGAATGTTGCTCTCGGGTAAGCAGGCGTTTGTGGGGTGGAGGTGAAATACGACTCCCCTAAAAACGGCTGCATGGGAGGCTAGTTTGGAGGGAACCCATTGAATAACTATGAGAAAACGGGAAGTAATCAGAGCCGTCATTAAGCAAACACACTTACGGCTATAAGAAAAATTCTGTGCCTATGGCAACTCACTCTTTTTCAGTTCCCACCCACTTGATTAGTGATTTTCAACTTGGAAAACTTAAACGGAGCCACAAACTCAAGCTTGCTGGATCATACATATGAGGCACCATTAGCAAATATCAAAATGGGATGCCAAAGGTGGCCAGAAGAGCCTCTAATATTGGGGAGGCCTGGAACCCAGTATTTTGCCACGGTAACAAAACTGTCAAGCTCGTATTGTGGAACACATTCGGTAGAATCTTACTGCAAAGAATCAAATATTTCTGATTCAAATTGGCTGAGATATCTTTTTTCGTGATATTTGATCAAAATTTGGTTGAGTATTTGACGTCATCACTTGTCTAACAAAGCATATTTTAAAAACTTGAATATCTCTGGAACGAAAAGAGATATTTCAAAAGGAGAAACAGCGTTTTTCTTCTCATACAGACTTCTTATTTATG
>OX419340.1:19738015-19758015 GCA_948470475.1 Galaxea fascicularis | reverse complement strand
AACCTCTCACAACTTATCACTAAGCCAACACGAGTAACGGAAACTACCAGCTCGATTTTGGATGTAATCCTGGCTTCGGATACAAAGCAAGTTCTTAATGTTATGGTCTTGGAAAGCTCGATCAGCGACCATGACCTAGTTTACCTTACACTAAAACTAAAGAAAGAGCGCTCCAAGCCTGTTTATATCACTACTAGAAGCTACAAGCATTACAAGGCCGACGCATTTAATGATGATGTCTCAAAGGCACCGTGGTCAATAGTAGATATTTTTGATGATGTAGAGGACAAGCTTCATGTTTTCAACTCGTTATTTTCTTCTATACTAGACCAGCATGCTCCGATTAAAACTTTTAAAGTCCGTGGAAAGCCAAATCCATGTATAACGGATGACATACGTGCGCTGATGAAAACAAGAGATTACTGGCGCAAAGAAGCAAGAAAAAGCAATGACCCTATGACTTGGACGGCTTACAGAAATTTAAGACAGGAGGTTAAAAGAGAAATTAAAATCGCTGAACGAGAGTTCTTCTCAGAACAGATTCAAAGAAACCCAGGCAATACAAACAATATTTGGAAAGCAATCCGCCAAATAATCCCCAGAAAATCCACATCCCAGAGAATCTTCAGCAAGGATAACAAAACTGTCGCAGATGAGTTCAATCGGTTTTTCGTTTCTGTCGGCCAGAGTTCTGTTGACAAAATTCAAACATTGGCTAATAAATGCAATATGTCACCTAATCGAAATTATTTTGTCCCAAGACAATATCCTCCCCGTGAGCAGTTTCATTTGAATACCACAGGCAGTGGTGAGATCGAACGCATAATTTCATCAATGCCATCAAACAAAGCTCCAGGGATCGACAAGATTTCCGTTCGTGTTTTGAAGGATTGCCTTGCCCCGGTTCTTCCAGTAATTACGTCTATTATCAACACTTCTATTGAGACATGCACATTTCCAATCACCTGGAAATTAGCTGAAGTGACACCTCTTCCTAAAGGTGAAAATCACGAACTAGCAAATAACAACAGGCCAATTTCGCTTCTACCGGTTTTATCAAAAGTTTGCGAAAGGGTAGTACACAGTCAATTCACTTCCTACTTGCAATTAAACGAGAGGTTAACAAAGACCCAAAGCGGCAACAAGAAATGGCATTCGACAGAAACATCTGTCATAGAAACAACTGACACTATCCTTAAAGGGATAGACCAGAAGATGTTGACTTCGGCAGTATTCTTAGACATGAGCAAGGCCTTCGACAGCGTCAACCACGAAACCCTAATTTTGAAGCTGCAAGATGTAGGCGCCTCAGACCGAGTTATCCAGTGGTTTTGTAGCTACCTTTATGAAAGAAGACAAGTGGTTCGAATCCATTCAACATTGTCAGAGCCCTTGCCCATAGACTGCGGCGTTCCACAGGGAAGTATACTGGGACCACTTTTATTTAGTATTTATACTAATGACCTTCCTTCAGCACCACGGAAATGCAGCGTCCAGAGCTATGTTGACGACACTAAGCTTGCTATATCCTTCAAACTGAAAGATACCGTAAATGCCTTTACTGACTTAAGAGATGATTTACACAGAATAGGCCAATGGTGTTGCAACAACCATTTATTGTTGAACCCAAGCAAAACCAAACTCATGGTGTTTGGTGGCAGGCAAATGCATTCCAGATTGGTCATTCCAAACCTCACTTTCATGGGAAGAGAACTCATACTGGAACACACTGCTAAAGACCTTGGGGTGATTTTAGACAATAACCTAACTTATGATGAACACATTACCAAAACTGTCTCCTCTTGTATGTCTTGTCTCGGTCAAATAAGCCGCACAAAGCATGTTTTTGACAAGCGCACCCTACTGACTATCATTAACGCACTAGTTTTTAGCAAACTTTTTTATTGTTCGAACGTATGGGCGAATACATCAAAAAGTAATATAAGTAAATTACAAGGTATTCAGAACTTTGCTGCTCGAATTGTGACGGGTACGCGCAAATATGATCACATCACACCAGTTTTAAAAGAGCTTAAATGGCTACCGGTAGCTACTCAGCTATACTTCAGGAGCGCTATTATGGCCTTCAAATGTCTAACATCCCGCGTGCCGGAGTACCTTACCTCCCAGTTCAGTAAGCGAGGAGAAATTAGTGGACGCGCCACGAGAAGTTCACAAATGCTGAACATCCCACTTTTTAAGACCGCCAGTGGTCAGAGAACGTTTTACTATAGAACAGTCAGTATCTGGAACTCCATGGACAGCTCTCTAAAAACTCTTGAGAAAGTTTCTGATTTTAAATATTTTCTGAAACGTAAACTAATTAAGGATTTTATAGATTGTTAATTATTTTTGATTTTAAGTGTAAATATTTCCTTGTACTTTTAGTATGATTAATTTTAATTGTAAATATTTCCATAAGTAAAGTAGGTTTAAATTATTATTGTATTTTTATTTTATTATTATTCTCTTTGAAAAGCCTCTGTGAGGAAAGTGAATAAAGTATGTATGTATGTATGTATGTATACTCTCTGTCGGTGTTCGCGATTGTCTGAAACGATATAGCCACGCCCTCGTGAAGCACGTTTGCCTTTTTCCACCAAAAATTGTCAGCCTATCCGGGCTCGGAGCACTCCAAATCTTTTTCCTTGCTAGCACCTTTGTGTCTTCCATGGTGTCTTCTAGCTTCCAGCTCTTCTCTGATTGGGGAGGAACTCGGGTATAAACTGCAGATCTTATATCCTCGAGCCACTGAGCGTTTCTATTCCCTTTCCCTTGACTTTTTCAGAGCTGTATACAAAAGCTGCCTGCATCCTCGAGTATGTAGTGTTCATTAACACCGTGGGAGTTACGTAACTCAGAAGCTTCATGCAAGTAATTAATATTCGTGTTATATAAGTTCGCGCGCTTGTTAATTTCAAGTTAGTGTGTGTTAGTGTTTCAACTCTGTTCGTATGTGAAATAAAGTTCATATCTTCTTCTCCGTAACTGTGTCGTTCCACGTTTAAAGAATACAACAGAGTATTATTATTATTATTATTATTATTATTATTATTATTATTATTGCACAGACATGAAGAGGGACGGATGATAACCCCCGCGTGTACCATCAACTTAACTTCATACAATGGAAACACCAATTCACTCCGTATATTGTGTGGTGCCCTTCTCGTTTCTTCTCAGATATTTGCTGTTTCTTTAATAGCTTGGCGAGGATCACGAGTCTATGGATGCGGCTTCAGAGATCATGAATCACTTAGTTAACTTGAATTTGGTGAAACTTTTTACTCATCCCGACGCACTAATTTTTATACCTTTCTCTTATTCTAGTAGATCAAAGCTAATGGGTAAACAATCAGTGCGTTCGGTCAGCTGATGAACGAAAATTCTCATCAAGAGAAACTGGTAAGTACTGTTCTCATACATAAACTGTGTGAGCTTTCGGATTTGTTTTCCAATTCCCTCTTTAACTGATCATAAATTTATGTATCGTTTAACACAGGCATCCAGTCACGAGGCGCCAGATATAAGCGTCCTAGTAGATGCTGATCTGGATTTGAGTCATTCAATAAGTTTATTTTGGGCTTCTTTACCATACTTAACATAAGACTCATTTTGTAGTTTGATGAGAGACTCTGAACCGCTGTGATGTTGCCATGCTAACGCTCTAGGCCTTCTTTGTCGTGAATCAAATATCTCCACATTTTGAACAGATGAGGAGTGAGAGATGGTCTTACTTGAAACACACGTGATGCCCATATTACCTTACATTTCTTAACCACCTCATCACAAGTGAACAAAGCTTAATTAAGACAAAAACTGGAAAAGTGAATCCTGCATGAAATAGAACAGGAAGCAGAACTGTTGCCACGGTAACGGTACAGTGCCTGTCATTTTGTGTCTTACCTTACGTACATTACTGGCGCCAAATTTGAATGGCATCACTTAAATATTTCCAGAGATATTATAGATCTTGTAATTTATCTTCTTATTTGAACCACTGATTACGTCATCAATGTCCAAGCAAAAACTTCAAAATCTCTGGAATAAAAGATCTTTCGAAAAAGAAAGTGCCACATCTTACTCACTTTGGAAGGCCTTTCAAATCAGCAAACGTAATTTTTCTCTTCATAGGCACAACAATGAGATATGGCAGATGAGGAAATCAGTCTATTGAAAATCTAGTTTCAGCCTTGTGAGTAAGCGGAATAAACTTAATCTTGAGACTCAACCAATCAAGAAACAACAATCATATTTGTCTCAAGACAGATTTCTTCAAACACCTGGACATTCCTAACCATCTCGCTCCGAGGTTCAGTTATAACCAGTTCCTGAATGCGTACGAGTGCGAGCAGACCAAACGGTTATTCCCTTACGAGTGGATTGACTGGCTGGACAAGTTAGAACAAACGTCACCACGGCTGATCAAGCGTTCCATTCCAATCAAAAGAACCAAAACATCTCAGGAGAAGAGTACAAGTACCGTCAGCAAGTGTGGGAGGAAAACGAGATGGTCACCTTTAAAGAGTTTCTCGTCTGGTGCAATAATCTGAATATCGTTCCTTTCTTCGAGGCGGTGGAAAAATGAGCGCATTTTGTCAAGAGCGATACCTTGTACCTTTGGGCCATCATGCAATATGTGCCCACCGGCAGCTATACAAGGCGCCTTGCAAGAGATGAGTTTAAACCGAAAAGTTCCATAAAGATCGCGATAGAGTGGTTGGAATAGTTGGCTTACAAAGAGAGAATCCATATTCGTCACCAACTCAACAACACTGAAAAGTGTATTAGTGGTCGAAAACTGCTCGTTGACGGGTTCATCAACGCCCAGACGCAAATGGTCTATCATGGATGTTACTGGCACGGTCACGACTGTGAACTCACTCGTGGGAACGAATTTAACGAAAAGGGCAAGAAACCTATGGCAGAGCTACTTGAAGAAACAACTTAAGGCCACCACCGACACATACGCAACGAAGACTATAGCGTGGTGGAAATGTATGAATGTGAATGGCGCCAGATGAAGAGAACTGATCGTGAATTGCAGCGATTTATTGGCACTGGAGTCAGATAAATTCTGGATACGGTTAAGATCATGAGCCCAGAGCGAATTGTGAGCGAGCTGCGACATGAGCGTTTGTTTGGGTGTGTGGACGTGGATATACAAGTGCCTAACCACCTAAAAGAGAAATTCAGCGAGATGTGTTCCATCTTTACTAACACCAACATCAGCCGCGACGATATCGCGGAATATATAGCTTGATCATAGCTTGATCGATCAGGAGTATGAAAGGCGAGAAGATTCTACTGGCCACTCCTCTTCTCAAGTGGTACTTGGAGCATGGTTTGGAGTAACCAAAGTACGCCAAGTGGCCAGAGGCCAGCCGTAAAGGCAACACCCCGCTGTGCTGCAAACTCGATAATATGTTTCGGTCTGTACGGATCGTACGGAGCGTAAACATGGCCGTCGGTCCTTATAGAGTGGTATACGGTCCGTGAATTGCACTTCATGGCGACTTTTTGGTGGGCTGGTCATACGGTTTGTCGATTCGTGCCTATCTTAGGTAGGGTAAAGGTGGAAGTCGGTCCGTATAGAGTGGCATATGGTCCGTGAATTGCATGTGACTAGTGGGACTTAAAATATTTCGATTTCATGTCGACTGATTCGAGTAGGTAGCCATTTCGATCCCTACGGATCGTATGGAGCAAAATGTGGAAAGTGGGCATATTGGGCATGTAATCCGTATGGAGCGTATCAAAAGACGGTAAACTTGTAGTTGATCCCTATAGACCTTTGGTTTGTTTGGTTCTGTTGGGCATAAAAGATGTCTCTAACACAGGTGATAATGCGTGTTTTGGAGATGTGATATGTCCACTCGCGACTTAATCCTGGAAATTAGTCGCCAAATTGTGACACTAACGTTTCATTGATACTTGCCTAAAGGCAGTTTGAATCTTTGAAAACAATTAAATAATTTGAACATAAACCAGTGGTAGTGCAGTGCATTAAAATATCATGTTACAGAAAATCGTCGAGTGTGAAAGTGTAAAAATTGCTACAACAATAAAAAGCCACCCCGTTAACACTGCAAGACCTGATGATGTTAATTTGAGGTAATAAAATGAAATTTTAAGAAACATTTCAAAGATGATTGGCTGATTTCCTTTGAAGATCTGATCGAAGCGGCGCCGCTATCACTTCAGCTAGGGCTTGTTGACCGACCTGGTAAAAACAAAACGTTTAAATTATTCAACTTCGATTCTACTGGGTTCAAAGATGATGCCCAATCTTCAAACTAAGGGAATAAACTTCAAATATCAGTTCTACTCTATAAAATAGAGCTCAATACTCACGTTTTGTGCACAACGTCAAATCCACTCAGTTCGCGTTCTCCAGAGAACTCGAGACAGGGAGAAAACACCTTGCGCATGCGTCCTTCATTCTAAATTTGAATATTTACTGCCGGTCGCGTCTCGGAGCCACCGCGTCCTCGAATCTTAAAGTCACTAATATAGTCGACAGCGCACGGGGACTGCACTGAAATGGTTTCACGTTTTTCTCCTACAAATGACGTTACACTTTTGCAAGAAGGCTTTCGTAGATGTAAGCCCTAACGCCTTCCAGGACACCTTTTTACAACTACGAGACGACGAAAACCAGTTAACTTCTGGTTTGTTAGGCTACTTTTCCAAACAATATTGGTAAGTACAACGATGTTCATGCAGTATGCTTCTAAACCATATATTAGAATAACCAGTAGGTCAAAATTAGGCAAGATTTCCGCACAGCCCCATACATTAAGCTTACATGCATTTTGTGACTCAAACTCTACTCGTTTTTGGAGCAGGGTTAGTAGGACAGTAATGCATGTATAATTAATGAATGGGGCTGTGCGGAAATCTTTCCAATACTACTACTCAATAATTTTATTGTTGTCTTTATAAACTTGTCTGTTTAACCCTATTTGTTAAAAGCCTTTCCACAGTGACATGAAGAGTTATCAATTTCACAATTTTCGCCATATCTGCCCATTTCGCCAAATTCGCCGCTTTCCGAGGGGCCCTCTCGCCTACCATTTGCATTGGCGTTTGCCTGCCATTTTCGTCGTTTCGTGCATTTTTGGACATATCTCCGCTCGGCTAGAAAGATTTTAGAATAACTGAAATAGAGTTTGCTAAGCTACGTTCAGTTCTGGGCATGTTTCGAAATATTATTTCCCTACTGGAAAACTTTTAAATTAGCTACAGTGGTCTGTGAGATCGTTAATGAAATAAATACAGCCGTCCATATTTGTGTCCTATAATATGCAGAACTACTTTTACTACTTGAGTCAAGCATTATTATAGTTAGTTAACAAACGATCTTACTTTCTCAATTAATAGCACTTATGCGTGATGACGTCAAAATTTCTTTCGTAACATCAAAATGAGGCTTGGCGATGATCATTCGTGGGAAAATCAAGAGATAATATCAAGCACATTAAACATGTCTGTAAGAAATCCGTTGAACATTACCCTCAGAGAAGATGATATTCAGGATGATATTGATGGAAATCTCGATAAGGACCTGAAAATATGGCTGGTGAAAATATTGAACGAAAACGGCGGAAGCTTAGCCGGTGATCTATTTGTTTCTTCCCGGCACTGCCATGTGGAAAGAAATCGCCGATGGTCGAGCCCTTCTGCTGGAAATTTTTCCTGATTAGCATGATGGCATACACCTCTAGTGTACTTTGTTGCTCGAAAAGTATGCCATGGACAAGTTGCAGGCGATTTCAGGCACACAAACAGTCATTCTTATCCGCGTTTTAAAGCCGGGCACATTCACGGCATTCCGGCACATTTTCACGGAAAATCGTTTCGCTTCTAAAGTTGCTTCGGCGTTTTTTCTTTTATTCTTTGCCTCAAAAGAGATATGATACGTTTATGTCATGATCATCTTGTCTCGGTACTATTAACTGATCACCCTTCGCGTAGCTTTTTTGTTTTCCCTCTTTCACGAAGCCAAACTTAGTTGGAATGGATCCTGTTTTTAAGTCGACACGAGTGGATCCTGGCATTTTTTGGTTTTCCAGCGGTAAGCGATGCCAAGACGTTTTGACTGCCATGTCTGACGAATTGTTACAGCCATATGCAATACACTAGTGAGAGTATGTTCAAGAACAAGCGAAAGAAGTAAAATAATGCCGAACGTAAACAAAGGACGCGAATATTGATCACCACGAAGCTTCGCTTTGATGTCACCAAAGAATTATTGACGTCATCACGCATAAGTGCTATTCCTTACCTGCCTGGCTGTTCATTTTCCTTTTCTTGCAGATCTCCCAACCGAGTCCGGCAGCAATGAGCATTGCAAACAACGACAGACCACTATATACTGTGATGCTAAATATCCCTCCACTGCCAAAGTAATCCTCAGCAACGCTAATCTTTATCTGTTCAAAATGGAATTGATATGTGAGGAACTTTTAGATAACTTTGCTGCTTTCAGCTGAGGAACACGTACCTAACTATCAATTAGGCGTGTGAAGGTAACTGTTTCGAAATTAGTCTTAAATACTGAGCTACTGTTGGTTGTTTTAAGAACGTGGGTAATAGTCCTTAGCATCCTAAGTTGACATGAAATTTTGAGTACATAATAAGGTGACCCCAAAAGCTTGTAGGAACCGTGTTGAAAGGCAAGAAAGACGAAACAGGTCCGTGTGCTATTGAACTGCGAAGTACGATTCTTAAGATATTTAAGGCACCCCCCAGAGTTAGAATTCAACATACGAAACGCAGTTTAGCGGGAAACATGAGCAACTGCTTCACCGAACCACCCGCGGAATCCTTCTCGTTGGGTGAAATTTCAAATTCACGCGCGCTTCTCAGGTTGGTTGGTTACGCAAGCCACTGTTATTTAACTATAGTAGCCCAATCCAAGTTCTGCACCGAAGTACAGTGGATTTTTAGGGAATCGCTACAGAAAATCTGACCTGAGTTGTTCCTGTGCTTTCTGCTAATATGTGAAACACCCATTGCTCTTCCGTTTGCAAGTATTCTTTGAAGCATCTCAGAAGAAGACTGGAGTTACGGGCGAAAATACCTCCATAAGCAACATGGCTGCTTAAAATGTTTCCGACCTGCAAAGGGTGTAGGGTAAACCACGACTTTTATCTGAACATTTCCAAACTTTCGAAATTAGCACGCTATTAACATATAATTTGGAAGCGCATCAACGCCTACCCATTTACCTGTATGTTGTGCTGGGTTAGGGAGTTGATATGGTGCTTAAGTCCATGGACATCCACTAAAGCGCCGTCAACTTGGCCGTCAATAACAAACTGGAACACTTCCTCGCTGCTTGAAAGAGCTAAGTGAAAGAAGATGGAAACATCTGGTTCACTCATAAGTATAGCGACAGGGCTATCCAATAAACCACATACTACCAAGTTCAAACTGGTGTGATCACGACCCACCAAATGCAGCAGCAACAAACAGTTATAATGAGTACAACACTGCCTTTAATTTTCTCATGCTCATACCAATTTTGTTGGACAATTCTGTCCAAGGGGGAAAGGCGCAATGAGGTTGTCCCTAAGTGAAGCGCGAACCCAAGGGTTGGTAGTCACAGCCGGGGTTCGTTACGTTCTTAGTAGCTCTTTAACGTCTCACGATAAATTATCAATAAATTATGAAGAGTTGTGATACGGGGCCTCCGGTTTATCATCCTTATCGGAGACTAAAAATAGATAAATATACATTTATATAGCGCCATCTTCCATTAATTGTCCATGGCGCTTTACAATACTCTAAAACTCTAACAATTAAGATCCTAATATGATATGATATGATATCTTTGTTTTAAAGAGGGTATACACATGTTAACCCAATGAGAGTTTAAGAATTAAATATGCTATAATACACTAAGGTTACAAATAAAAAGTAAAAACTACAAGTAAAAACTACAAATCAAATGCACGCTTAAAAGGATAAATCTTAGGGTTGGCCTTAAGAACTGCCTCTGATGATGAAAGCCTGATCTGAGTGGTGGTTCATTCCAGAGCCTTGGTGCCGCCACGGAAAAAACCCTTTAACCATACGTTTTAAGATTCGCTCTAGGCTCATCAATCAACCTGTTGTTTGAAGATGTTAGTGTGCGACGAGAGTCATTATACTTCAATAGGTCTATAATGTAATCAGGGGCCAGTCCATTCAGAGCTTTGTAAGTTAGCAAAGACTATCCTATAATGAACTGGTAGCCAATGTAAGCTCCTTATTATTGGTGTGATATGTTCCTGCCTTCTAGTCAAGGTAACAAGGCGAGCTGCTGAGTTCTGTGAACTACTTTGGGAGACCATACAATAGAGCATTACAATAGTCCAACGCGATGTTATGTAAGCATGAATAATAGTCTCAATACTCTGGGATAGGTATCGCCTAATTTTAGCCATACTGTGTGTAATGGTATCCCTGTGACTGTAGATCACCTGACTAGAAAAACCATGTGCTTTTGAGTAGATGACGCCATTAAACTTGTTTTGCTCTGTATTTACCCGTCTCATCGTTGCCTAAAGCCCCTTAACGTTACATCGTGTCAGAAGTACACGCTTAAACTTCGCAGCAAGACATCTCGCAGATTTAGGACGCAGTTTCCATCGACGTTGGGTCGAATTGGCATTGACATACGGCGACAAACATGTCCGAGACAGACGCTAGTGGCAGTGCTTCGACGTCCCAGGCAGAGAACGCCAGCACAGCGACAGCTCGAAGCGCTCAAGCACCGCAGCAAATCTTCACCTCCAATGTCCCGATACCTCCAAGGCTAGATCTTCGCGGCGACCTGGCAAAGAATTGGAAAAATTGGCTTCAAACGTGGAAAGCGTACGAAACGATCACCCGTTTGACCTCGAAACCGAACGATTACCGAGTCGCAACTTTCATTACAAGTATCGGACCAGAAGCTATCGAAATCCACTCTGCTTTACCCTTCGCATCAGAAGAAGACAAAGGTAGGATCGATAAAGTTCTGGAGTTATGGAACAACTACTGCGTTGGCAAGACTAACACAATTTACGAACGTTACAAGTTCAACAACAGAGTACAAGAACCCGGAGAGACAATCGACGCCTTTGCATCTGCAGTCCGAAAGCTGGCTGAACTGTGCTCTTTTAGTGCCCTAAAAGAATAAATGATCCGAGACAGGCTTGTATGTGGAATTCTGGATAATGGACTCCGTAAGACACTATTACAAGAAGCAGATCTGACATTGGAGAAATGCATGAATTATTGCAAAGCAGCCGAAGCCGCGAATAGACAGCAGAAAGAGATATCCAGCCATGGGGCAGAGGCAGTGCATCAAGTGAGTAAACCTGACAGACGCACTCGCCCACCAAAACAGAATAACAAGCATACAAGAGAGTTCAGATATTGCAAATATTGTGGCAAAACACATGAACGGAAAATGGAGAAATGCCCAGCATATGGCAAGATCTGTTCCAAAAGAAATCACTTCAGTTCTGTCTATCAGCAGAAAATACTGCCACCGAGGAAGACAGCACCCCGCAGCAACGCACAGAAAAGCAATCCAAAGGTGCATAAACTGCAGGAAGGTCCACATTCGCTATCTGAGGATGAACTATGGGCTTTGTCATTCACTGAGCAAGTCAATGCTGTTAGTACCAACAAGAATAGAATCTATGCAGCTATAGAAATCGGCGCATCTTGCAATGTATTACCTCGCAGTTACGTACCAGCTACCGCTGAGATCAAGAGAACAAAACGAGAACTTGTCACTTATTCCAAGTCTAAACTGGGTGTGCTGGGTACTGCAACAGGGTCTGTGCGAAAGCCAAGGAACAATATGGAATATAGTGTAGAGTTTGTTGTACTTGAAGATGGATTCACATCACTACTTGGAGCCGAAGCAGCACAGAAAATGAACCTCGTGACTGTACAGCATCAGAACATCCTACACCCTGGCAGTGTGACCTCAGATAGCCCCCACCTCACTGGAAAACACAGTATCAACAGCCTGACAGAAGAGGAAGTCTTATCAGAGTATGCTGACCCATTCAGAGGCCTGGGCAAGATAGCAGGCAACCTTCACCTGGAAGTTGATGAAGCAGTAATACCAGTGGTACTGCCACCCCGACGTGTCCAAATAGCAGTTAAGGGCAAGCTAAAAGAAGAGCTTGATCGCCTTGAGAGCCTGGAAGTACTTAAACAGGTAGATGAGCCAACAGAATGGGTGTCCAGTGTGGTTGCAATTCAGAAGCCAGGCGGGAAAGTAAGAGTCTGCATCGACCCCCAGCACCTTAACCAAGCATTCAAGAGGAGACACTATCCTTTCCCTGTTATTGAAGACATCTTGCCAGAATTGTCCAAAGCAAAAGTATTCACAAAAGCTGACCTGAAAGATGGATTCCCCCAGATTCAACTTGACGAAGAATCAAGCAAGCTTACCACATTCGAGACCCCCTGGGGCAGGTATCGATGGCTCCGCATGCCATATGGAATCAGCCCAGCACCCGAGTGTTTTCAACAGCAACTTGATCAAAGCCCTGAAGGACTGACTGGTGTTTACAAGATTGCAGACGACCTACTCATCGTAGGACAAGGCAGCACAGTTGATGAAGCTGATCGTGAACATGATGAAAACCTGAAGAACCTTCTGAACCGCTGCAGAGCGAAAAACATCAAGCTGAACAAGGAGAAGTTTCAGTTCAAATGCAGTGAAGTGTCGTTCATCGGTAATGTAATGGCAAAGGATGGCTTGAAGCCCGACCCTAAGAAAATTGAAGCAATAGTCAAGATGGAACGACCAGCTGATGTCCCAGCAGTCCAGAGATTCCTTGGGCTTGTGACATATCTGTCTAAGTTCCTACAAGCCCTGTCAGAAATGAGTGAGCCGCTACGCCGTCTGACACACAAGAATGCTGAATGGATCTGGACTCAAGAGCAAGAAGATGCCTTTGAGAGAGTAAAAGAAGCAGTTGTCAAGGCACCAGTACTCAAGTACTTTAGTGAAAGTGATCGAACAGAAGGCCAAGGAGATGCATCACAGAATGGGCTTGGATTTGTGTTGATGCAACGTGGTCAGCCTGTGACCTTCGCAAGCAGAGCTCTCACACCAACAGAGCGCAAGTATTCCCAAATTGAGAAAGAATTGCTGGCCCAAGTTTTTGGAATGGAGCACAACCATCATTACGTGTAAGGCCGGAAAGTCATCTTGTGGACTGATCACAAGCCGTTAGTCTCTATGTCTCAGAAGCCCCTGGCATCTACACCCAAGAGACTACAGCGTCTGCTATTGCGACTTCAGCAGTATGACTATGAGATATGCTACAAACCAGGCAAGGAGATGCTGCTAGCTGACACTCTGTCAAGAGCTTACCTGGAAGACTGCAAGCGTTCAACGACAGAAGTAGAAGTATGGAGCACATTCATGCCACACACTTCCTTCCAGTTCCAAATCACCAACTCAAGGAGCTCCAGAGAGAAACCGCCTGTGACCCAACTTTGCAAGCTCTGAAGAAAGCAATCCTGAATGGCTTCTCAGATACAAAGGATGAACTTCCAGCAGCCCTCCATCCGTACTTTAACATCCGAGACGAACTCTCAGTACATGATGGCATAACAGTCAAGGGTCTACGCTGTATTGTACCGCCCACCCAAGATTAAGGAGAAGCTGCACGAGTCACATATTGGAGTACAAGGCTGCCTTCGTCAAGCGCTAGAGACAGTTTATTGGCCAGGCATGAACGGAGAAATCACTGGCTACATCCAGAAATGTGGCACCTGCATGTCATTCCAAAGCAGTCAGAGGAAAGAAGCACTAATCTGCCATGAGATTCCAACAAGGCCCTGGGAGAAAGCAGCAACTGACATCTTCACTTTGGATGATAAGAGCTACCTGTGCACAGTAGACTATTATTCCGGATACTTTGAAGTAGACGAGCTACACAGCAAAACTGGAACTATCATCATAAAGAAACTGAGGAAGCATTTTGCCACCCATGGAATACCTAATGATCTCATAAGCGACAATGGGCCACCCTTCAACTCCGCTGAGTTTGAGAACTTCCTGAGATTATCTGGAACTGAGCATATAACCAGCTCTCCAGGCTACCCACAAAGTAATGGGTGAGCAGAGAATGCCGTTAAAACCGCGAAGAATTTGATCAAGAAAGCCAAAGAGTCAGGAGCAGAGTATTACCTCTCACTACAGAGTTGGAAAAACACCCCAACCGAAGGGATGAATTCTTCGCCGGCACAGCGAATGTTTGGACGACGCACCCGAACTCAGCTACCAACAGCCGAGATGCTGCTGAGACCACAGCCACTAGACACAGCCTCAACAAGAGATCAAATACTCAGAAGGAAGGAAAAGCAAACCCTCTATTATGCCAAGAACTGTAAGGAGCTTCCACCATTAATGGAAGGCGAGAAAGTCAGAGTTGTGCCACAGCCCGGTGACAGCAGTAAAAAATGGTTTAAGGCAGAGGTAGAGGAACAAACTGATGTAAGGTCTTAAAACGTGAGAACCGAAGATGGGCTAATTTTACGCAGAAACCGGAGACACCTCCGCAAGAGCAGAGAACCATTATACCCCCGATCAACCCAGCCTGCAGTAACGTTCCCATCTCTGACTCAATCTGCTACCCCAGAGAAGGTGCAACGGCCACAGATAACACCAACAGCACCAGGTCAAGAGGACCAGCCTAATGAGCCACCCACACCACTTTCTGCAAAGCCAACCAAAGAACAGCCCTCGTGTTTAGCCCGTGATGAGCCCCAAGCAGTCAAGACCAGGATCACAAGAGCTGGACGTGTGTCCAAGCCTCCCAATCATTTAAAGGACTATGTTAAGTTTTCCATGTTTGTTATCTTTCTTGGAATCAGTCCAACTTTGCAGTTAATGACATTGGAGTCTTAGAGTTAAGGGAATAGTTGACTTTGTTGATTGTCTTTAAAGGAGGAAAGGTGTAATGGTATCCCTGTGACTGTAGATCACGTGACTAGAAAAACTATGTGCTTTCGAGTAGATGCCGCCATTAAACTTGTTTTGGTCTGTATTTACTCGTCTCATCGTTGCCTAAAGCCCCTTAACGTTACACTGTGAATGCGGAAAAATGCGCTCTTGTGGTTATTTCAACGTGTTCTTTGAAATCTAAACATTGATCGAATCCAACTATTAAGTTCCTGGCCTGTTTACTAGCCTTATAGCGGAGCCCCATACCTATAGAAACCCGTTAACTGCTTTTCTCATGGTAATCTTGGCTAGCGGTATTGCTGGTAGGCGCGACCGACGACGACGACGACGACGACCTCGCACAATAATTAATAATATCCTAATAATAATAACAATAATAATCCAACATGGCGACCATACTCCAGCTGACCAGTTTACAGCTGGTCAATTGACACCTGTCAAAACAACGTATCCGCTGACCAGTATCACGTGACCATATTGCGGGCTCAAGTTAGGAGCTGATCGAGGTCAGCTGTTTTTTTAAGTTGACCGCTGACTAGGTACTGGTTATCAATTGGATCGCAGGCTCAAGCCAGTTCAAAACAAGGCTTAGTTTTTCGCCAGGATTCGTCTTGTAAACAATATTCGCCGCCTGCCTTGACTACTTCTCAGTTCTTTTTTTGTTTAAACCGATGAGAATCAGCCTTTGCAAATTGGATTGCCTCGCTTTGCTAATTTATAGTTTACGGATCTTCCAGAGAAAAGATCGTGTGGTTTAGCAGGCTTTTAATCATGCAGGCGCTATCTTCGATTGCTGACTTTCGCTGTGTATTAAACTGGACAGTTTTGCCGCTAAAAATTCTTAATTGAAGAAGCTTCCTTGGTAGACATGGGAAGTAACACAAAGTGACGGTGAAAAACGTCAAGGCCCGCTAACGATTTGTATCTGCTTAGCAAATGAATACTTTTGTGTGAAATGACTGCTTCTGCTTTAGCTCTGCGTTCGGAGTGATTGTTGACCGACTTAAACTGTCCGCAGGTTAGTACCCCTGTCGTGTCTTTTACATGACATATGGTGCTGTGTCTCTGTGACTACGAGTTATGTTTGTTACTTGTCTTAGTTTTCCACTTTCTACGAGGAACGCCGAAGAAACATTCGCCGGCATAGTTCTTTGTTTTCTTACCTTTTGTTGTTTTCATGCTGTTTCGACTAAAAAATGCTCGTCTTTTTTCCAAATGCATATTTTCAATCCAATATTTCAATTTGGAGCCTATAACTCTTCCTTTTACCTGCTGTCGCTCATTTTTTGGGCAGAGAATTGGTTGAAGAAAAGCCAAGCGAAGTCCGGACGGTTTATATCCTCGGCTTTGCTTTGTTGACATTATGGGAAACTCGCAAAGAGTAATCGACAACTCATTGCCAAACGTAAATACGATTTTTAACAGCTGCAGCATTCTAAATGCCAGCAATATGTTGTACCTCAAAAGCAATTCTCCTTGTTAGTTAAAACTCTTGACGCAGGAAACGAGTTGGTTTCTTTCGACGTTGTTTCCCTCTTCACCAAAATTCCGGTTGATCTTGCCATTAATGTTGCTGAAAAAAGACTCAAACAAGACGCTTCATTGGGACAAAGAACTTCTTTGCCCGTGGAGGATCTCATAGATTTGCTGTCTTTTTTTCTCAACACCACTCAGTTCGCATACAATGGCACCTACTACCAACAGGTTTTTGGTACAGCTACGGGTTCTCCCGTTTCTGCTGTCATTGCCAACATGGTAATGGAAGATATGGAACAAAGGGCTCTGGCTTCCTCACCGGTCCAGCCTTTGTTTTGGAAACGATATGTCGACGATATGTCGATCTCTGCGGTATCCGGAAATGAAGCGGAGCGCCTTCTTTCACATTTAAATTCAGTTGAGCCGTCTACCCAGTTCACCATTGAGCGTGAGAATGATAGACGTTTGTCTTTTCTCGATTTGAATGTCTATAGGGCGCACCGGGGAAATTTAGAGACAATTGTTTATCGCAAACCCACGCATACCGACAAATATCTCGCATTTGACTCCCACCACCCCATCTGCCACAAAAAATCCGTAACCAGAACTTTGCTCACGAGGGCTGATTGTTTGCCATCTTCATGTGATTCTAGGGCCAAAGAGCGAAAATATGTTTTTGACGTCCTACAGGTCAATGGCTACCCAAACACTTTCCTTCGCAACTGCTTAAAACCAGTTACTCCTTCTCTTAACACCTCCGGGGACGAGGTTTCGGCTACAGGTTTTGCCGTCACCCCGTACATCCGCGGTGTTACAGAACCCATTAAGAGAGTTTTGTCCAGCCACAATGTTAAAGTTGCACAAAAACCTTTTCAGACGTTGAGTCATATTTTTGCCAAAGCTAAGGATCCTGTGTTGAAAGAACAACGAACTGACGCTGTTTATTCTATTCCATGCAATGACTGTGATCATGAGTACATCGGACAGACCAAGCGTCAGCTTGGCACGCGTTTAAAAGAGCATCAAAAAGCAGTTTTTCTTTGCAAAAAGGAAAATTCCGCTTTGTCGGAACATGCTTGCCAAACCAACCATACAATAGCGTGGGATAATTCCAAAATTATCACCACTAACCGGCGGTACCATCAACGGCTTTGTTTGGAAGCTTGGCACATCAACTCCGCCCACGCTCCTTTAAACCGTGACGATGGCGGCCTTTTACCTGACACCTATTTACACCTCATCAAAACAAAAGGTCGTTAATTAGTAAGCGTATAAAAGGGTCCTTTTTGCAACACTAGATCACCCCTGATGAAGACACTAGACAGGAGTGTCAAAACGTTGGGTCGTGAATTGTAACTTTTTAAGTTACATTCATCAATTTTCAAACCAGAGTAGCATCAAACCATGTCTGATTGTCCACCTGGTTGCAGTGTGAACTTGAACATACCTTAATGGTTAACTAAACAGGACAGCACACCTGAATTAACTTTTTAGACCGTCGGCACTGAAAACGTATTTCAGAAACATATCTGAAGAGCCGATGAAAATGGACTGAAACTCAAAGAAGATAAACAAGTAGGTGAAAACTTCATTCAATTGAAACATATGGCAGTGGTAAACTTGTTAAATTATTTAAAAACAAAGGAAATGCTTGAGAATTGTGAAGCTAAATGACTCGGATGTGTTTCGACTCTGCCAACTTACAGGGGACGGGAGCAGCACGGAAAAGGGCGGGAGGCGGAAGATAAAGGTACGGGAAGCGGGAGAGCAGAGTACGGGAGGCGGGAGGTTCTGACCCCCTTGTCTCCTCCTCCCCCCCCCCCCCCAAAAAAAAAGTAATGCCACCCACGACTTGTAGTCAAGTTTGTTCTTTGCAATATTTGTAATTGATCGAAGTCAAATTTAAAACCATTCTCAACATCACTAGATAATTGGAGTTGATCTCCTGAGTTGATTCATGGCTAAAATACTATGCTCGATCAGTCTGTCGCAGTCACTTTTCTCAAGGAAAAGTAAAGTCGATTTCGCTCAACGTTTTTCCATGTTATTGTAAAAAGGACATCGACCGCACTTTCTATCGTCTTTACTGTAATAGATCACAAGAGTGACACCATAAAATGTTCAAAACAAGGCGAGGAAAGTACTTTTGTTCTTTTATGGGCGGTGTCGAAGAGAGCTCACTTTGTAAAATATTTTGTTTTGATAGATTAAAATGTCACCGATACATGTCGGTTGTGAAGTTGCTTTAATAGTGGGACACTAGAACTGTTAACCTAGTTAAGTGATTTTTACCACTTGTATCGAAATGTAATCAAATGTAATTAAAGTGTGATGAAGAAAAGTTTGTTAATCGTTTTTGCTCATCATAATCATATAGTTCCTGTGACACAAAGCCCGACGAATTTTGAAAATCTACGTTTGCACTTGATTGAATGGTGGCTTTGGCTCTGCAGCAAAACAGTAAAAAAAATATACATATATGTAATCACAATATAGAGAAGTCCTTACTGGAGTCATGGCTCAAGCCCTGTGGCATTGCCATATTAGTTTACCTGTAAATGCTAATATTAATGAAATAATTGTGGAGCTCCGCTTTTAGGCTTGCCTAAATATATATATTAGTCGAGGGGTGGTCGTGGACGATATTTAGAACTAATAACCAAAAGTTCAGTCTTATCCTGGTTTAACTTAAGCTTGATAAATGGATTGGTGACTTGGATAAAGTGTAAGTAACGGAGAAGCGTTCTCAAGTCAATATACTCGGAAAAAGAATTTTCCGAGCCCCCTACAGGAGTCGAACCCATGACCTTCCAGAATACCGGTTGGACGCTCTAACCACTGAGCTATGGGAGACTCGTGGTGAGCCAGGTCATATACTAGGTTCTTATATGAGTGACACGTGTCCTGCTAACTGCACGGCTCAACATGTCATTTGTCATTTGCCGGGAGGGCGCGATGGAATACGGGACATGCATATTCGAGGATGGAACGAATGCATGTGATGTAAAAAAGCATTTTAAAAAAAGCATTAAAGAAGAATAAAAAGAAGATGAAGAAGAGAAGGATGAACCCTTCCATTATTCTTTCCAGTAAAAGCACAGGTGTGTCGCGCATGCTCAAATACTAATCTTGTCGTCTCGAAACTTTTGAAGTTTCGTAATTTTACTCGCTTATATTTCCGCTATCGATCAGTAGCTTTTTAAATGTTTTTCGGTAACAACTAAGATCAATTGGTTGCGTATATAGTCCGACTTTTAAATAATTCTGTATGTGGGAAAAAAATTAAGAAAGCAATAGTCAAAAAGTAATTTTATTCTTAATCTGCCCTACAGAAGTTATTAAACAGAAGTATTTTGAGGATCATTCCTGGCAAAATATAATTTACGTGTTTGAGAAGATTTCACCGACCCGTTGTTCAAATAAGACAAAAGATTTCGATTTTGGGGGCTCAACCGAATGCGTCATATGGTTGCCATGGTAAAAGGTTTTCTAAAATAAATATAACGTAATGAATCTATGATGTTTTTTCTATTTCTGTGCCAAATTTCAT
>OX419340.1:19710515-19730515 GCA_948470475.1 Galaxea fascicularis | reverse complement strand
AACCCTGTTGTCATCCACTGCTTAGGAAACAAAGGAGCGGATTGTGTCATGCTTTGCAGCGGCCAGAGCGGAGAGGCGGCTGCGCTTTTTCACTTTCTTTTCAACCTTTTTGTTGACGGTAGACAAAACGGTTAAAAATAGGCCACACACAGCTCCCAGGACACCGAGAGGCATGCTTACCACGATCACAAAGCTAGTGATCGCCGAGGCGACCGCTCCTGAAGACATAGCTGTTGTTGCGATCCCAAGCCCGGGAACGCCCCCAGTTCAAGGCTATTTGGGCCTTTTTGTATTTTTTGAGAACAAGCCTGTAGTGCTCCTCCTCATCGGAGCTCTGTTTCTCCATTTTGGAAATCTCTGTCAACCGGAAAGTTTAGGCATTTGGGAGAACAGGTTCCTGGAGCGCTGGATAGAGGTGCTGTGTATTTCTCTTCTGCAACCCTTTCGGGAGGAGCGGTTGGTAAAATATCCATAGACGCCATCGTAAAACGAATTTATTTTCTTTAATTTCAACTCGAAGTGAAGGTTTAGTCGAGGCACTCGTAAGCAAATATTAAATCATTTCGAACTCCAGGTTGAAAATTTGCCCCTTGATATCGATTAAGTCCCCCTTTTCTGTACGAATCTCAAAAACAAATGAATTGAAATCTTTACTCGTCGAAGCTCTCCGGCAGTTTTCCTGGTTTTTAATTTCGTAGCTGACCTTCTCGAAAGGTTTGCCCAGGATTGCAAGCAGGCTTGTTCTTTTTTTCGTTGTTTGGCTCGACCAGGGTGCAATATATGAAGTAGTTCCGTGGTATGTTTAACATTTTGACGTAATTTGCGGCGCCCAGGCTTCTGGAAATCCCTCCTAAAAAATCTGCGTGGCCCTGATTCATCAGAACGTTCTTGTTTTTCGGATTATAGATTGCCACTTCCCCATCGGAGGTATTGCCAAAGATTTCAGACAGACATTTTGGGAGGCAAAAAGCCCGTTAAAGTTCGCCGCGACGTATTCAGCAGTGTAAGACCCGGGAAAATCCGTCTTGACCATGGTTGGCTGATGCTCAGCCTTTTTGGCTGGTTGTCCCACGAATTGGTGAAAGAGCAGGAAAGAAACCGAACAAAATCGGCTTTCGCAATAGGTTCGTCAAAATTGACTGATCTCAGCAAAGATATGTTTCAATTCTCACGAATGTTCAATTAAGAACTTGCATTCTTTTGTATGTAGATGACCTTTACGCGCAAATGCAAGATGAGCTAGTGGGTGCCGCAAAGAAAAACTCCGCAAAGAAGAAAACTCCATTAGAGGGGCTGGTGAAAAGGGCCCCTCCAAACGAAAACCCGGCGCCAAAGGCTTCAACAAAGATTCTAAAATTCAGCGGGTTCTTGAGCGAACTGCAACCCCTGACTTCACCCCCTTCACCAAAAATTCCTGTGGTGGATTTTTCGGAAAATATCGGCGAAAAAATCGGCGTAAGTTTCAAAAATTTGCAAACAATTTACGTCACCCCCACAGACTTTTTCATCACGCAGTACAGGCAGATTTTCAAGAAAAACAGATCACATTCAGAACATCAAAAAACGCGGAAAATGGCCTCAGCAGCTGAACTTCGCGCTTTAGTGTGCAACAACAGGCTGTGGCGTCTCGCGGGAGATTTTGTCAGGGCAGGCACTGGCTGGGAATTCGCATCTCCGCGCTTTTTATCTCTTTCACGTTTATTTCACAACAAGGCGTATCCTCTTCGAAATGGGCGGGTTCCAGAGAATAAGCTCTCTGCCTGACGACCCGAACTTTTCCCAAACAGACACCAAATATGACAAAGCCTCGTACAGAAGGGTTTGCGCTGAATTCGGTGTTGATCCAACCGCGGACTTTCGTTTCAAACACGGCCAAAACCACGGTCTCGGCTACATCTTCAAGAACTGTCCCGACGGAGACAAAAGCAATGGCAGTACCCACTGCCCCTTTCCAACCCGTCAAACCGAAGGTTCGCAGATGAGGGCGGCACGGAAAAAAAGGCAGCAAGCTAGATTACATCAGAAATGACCAGGGTGCGGACAGGAAGTTCGAGTTTTTCGTGCCCGACAGCGTGAACGAGTTGACTCCTGTCGGACTTGCGCGGGTCAAACAGTCAATCGAGGCTTTTGTCCTGGGCGCGCAGGTGAACGTTCGCAGCAGCATTCTTGGAAACGGCGGGCGAACAAAAGAATCCCAGAGAGAATTCCTTGTCCTGCAGGAGGATGCGATCCGAACCCCTGATATTTCCAAAACCGTTCAGCGCTATCAGGTCGCGGTGGACGAGGCCAAGTTGAGGGCATGGCTGATGCAGCGTGGTGGGCTACAACAACCAGCTCAGGCAAGCGGTTCCAGGGATGAGTCTTGGTGTTAACAACGACGTGAACCAGGGAACAAAAAAATCGGGCCTGCACTAGATGGGGGGAGGGCCTTCGAAGGTTAATCCTCCAAATAGCCACCCTTCCAACCCAATTCATCGCGCGAATGCACAAAAACCAGCAGCCTCAGGCACACCTCCGTCTGGAGACCCCATACCAAGTGAAACGCCGAAAGAACCAACACCGACAGTTGGATCTGAAAACGAAGCTTACGATGTGAACAAAATTCTGGTTGCAGATGGGGCGGTTGCGATTGCGGGGGCGGTGTTCCTTTCGATACGCTAAGCTCAGCGGTTTTTCTTTACGTACCACTCCAACAGAAAGGCCACCACAGCTAGAATTAGAATCCAGGTGTGCTCAGCCAGAAAACCGATAGCCTGGCCAGCAGTTTTCAAAAGGAAAGAAACGATCGAGCCGATCAAGCCTGGCAGAAGGGAAGCCGTTTTTCCCCGATCTCTTTCAGCCCGTTTCCCACCACTTTGCCAAGAGCTTTCAAGGAGTTGGTAATCGCGCCAAATACGGCCCCAATCAAATTTCCAGCCTTTGGGCTGAGACGTTTTTCATTCTCTGCCAAAAGGTGGGCGAATAATTTGAAATTGTACCAATCTCTGACTATGACCTTAGCACCCGTCTTTCCCCCCTTCCCATTGGACCATTGACAATGATGTCCTGGGCTGCACCTACGCTATTCTTCCCCCCTCTTTCAACTATACGGCCGAGCAGCTCGCGGTCTACGTTTGGGTATCGTTTCTGCACAAATGCTCTTACCCCTGTTACGGTCGTGGGCTCTTGTTTGGCTCGTAACGCTAAAAACCCGATCACTAAGTTCTGAAAGAAAACTCCCGGGCAGCCAGCCAGATCCTCCCAATAAAGGAGGTCTTTCGTCATAAGACGTTTCTGGCAGCTTGCTTTCTTCGTGCAACCTCGTTTGCTTCTCAATTTCTTCGCTGCCCTGGTACGGCCGTCCTGGCTGATACGGCGTGGATGAATCGCCAGGTGTAAATGGGAGGGGGTTCTGTCCACTTCATGTTCATCTTCGTCGTCGTTGTCAAGATTGTGATCAAGGCCGAGTTGATCAACTCCAACGGGGTTCTCCATTTCGGCGTCATAGCCACATTCCGCCATTGCGAATAATTATACTTCCTATTTATTTTCAATTGAACATAAAATTTTGGGGGGTATATAGTTTGCATCCATGGCTGTGCAAGAAAACCTTCTGCCGGTGTACAGCAAGAAAACCGTCGGCGCCATGAAAGCCGAGCGCACGGTCAAGCGCATCACGTTTGAACGCAGCGAAGCATCCCCTGACAAGATTCTGTACGTTTCGGTGCCCAAGCTGAATGCGAACGAGGTTCTCATGCCCGGAGCGCTCGCACTGCTGTTCGACATCGACTTGACCAGGGGGCACGCCGACAACTTCCTTGTGCAAAACGTCTCCCGCGCCCTGGTCGGTAAAATGGTTGTGAACTTCGCGGGCACCGTTTTGCAAGAAACAGTCGGTTACGACATTTACAAAACCTGAGAGGACCTTTCGCAGGAAGAGCGGGACAACATGCTGTTTGAAGGCTTTGCAAGATCCGGACAGGCGCAGGGGATAAAGCAACCACAGGGGTCGACGCGGAAAACAAGCTGGAAACGATTTTCAAGAAAAAGTACCGGATCCGGCTCAACCACCAGATCCTTACAGACAACGACGCCTTTTACTCGCAAGCCCTCTTCAACGACCTCGTGTTCGAGCTGACCCTTGCGCCAGCCAGCCAGGTGGTCAAAGGTTCGGATGCAACGAAGCTAAAAAACATCCAAATCGAGTACGAGATCGTTGGGAGCAAGACTTTGGCCGACGAGGCGACAGTAATTTATCCCGTATGCAAGGAGTTTTTGTACGACCATGTGCAGCGAGCAAAAACACGCGGCTGAACATCAAAGTCAATCCCAGAGAAGGTCATTGAAGGGGATCCTGCTTCTCATTGTAGAACCGTATACCGCCGGCGCCAGGGACTGCATCACAATCAACAGCTCGCCGAACAGGATATACAGCGAGGGAATCAGCTCCAAAGACATCTGGGAGGAGGTTAACCGCTTCTTCACCAAACCGAGAAACAAAACGGAACACATGAATCTGACAAAGTTTTACACCGGAGTCAAGTTGGGGCTTTTGATTTATCTGCGGTCCATGCCTGACCAAACCATGCACGGCAGCGGCACGCACCTCGTGAACACCAAAGACGGGGTCCATCTTGAGATCGAAAGGAACGGCAGCGGCTCCAGGAACGTGAACTGCCACGTATTCAGATGAAGATTAAGGCAAGGCAAGCAATTAGAGTCTGTCCAGTATTAATATCTCGGCCCTTGATGGATGGCCTGTCTTCCGACAAAAAAATTCAACCGGCTAAGCTCGTGAAGAAACCGCCCAACGTTTTTCAATGCATGGTCGCAACTTAAGGCGTCATGGGGATTGGAGCAATTTGGCTGCACTTGACCAAAAAGGCGGCGCGCGCCTGCATGATTCTTGCCTCCGACATCATCAATAATTATGAGGTCGTTTACTATGATGCAGAGGATGAAGATGGTTCTGAGGATGCGCCTGGAGAAGAAGGGTACGACATGGTTTACTGATTCCTAGTGCGACGTGCGGCAATTAGAACCTGCCCAGTATAAGTAATGAACCCGGACAAATTCCTTTCAATGTTTTGGTCGTTGGCCCGACCAATTCGGGCAAATCCAGGTTTGTGGTGGACCAGCTGTACGGACCTTTTTGTGGCAAGTTCGACTACATCGCTTTGATCTGCCCGACGTTCGCGCACAACAAAACCTTCCGGTGGATCGGCGAAAAAGATCCGAGATTGCTCATCGTGGTCTGCGAGCAGCACGAGGTCTAACAATGGTTGAAAATTGCCAAGTTTGCTTTTGAGGGCACCAATACTCTCATCGTCGTCGACGACTGCGCAGCCTCCAAAGACGTGAAAGGGCGCACAGGCGAGTTGGTCAATCTAGCTTTTTCTGCTCGCCATATCGGCATCAGCGTTTGGGTGTTGACGCAGAATTACAGGAGTATCTCGGCTTCTTTCAGAGAGAACGTGGCGGTGGTCGTCCTTTTTTACACCCCGACAGCCAAACGAAACAGCTCTATTCCGTCTCTTGCCATTAGTCCTTATGAAGCCGGAGGACATGCCCTTGTGGTCGTTTCCTCACAAAAGGATCTCGGAGTTATTGTCACAGACAAACTCACATGGAGCTCTCACATTGAATGCGTTGTAGCCCAAGCAAACCGGATGTTGGGTTTTCTCCGTCGGAATTGTACTAACATTGGGACCAATAGCAAAATAACGCTATATCTTTCCTTTTTGCGTTCCCACTTAGGCTATGCTAGTGAGGTTTGGGCCCCTCAAACTACCGTCCATCAATTGCGTAGTCTAGAGGGTGTTCAACGGCGGGCAACTCGTTTCATTTTAAACTGTAGTTATAAAGTGTGGGAAAGACCCGACTATAAGTCCCGCTTAAAAATGCTAAAATTGTTACCATTATGTTATTGGCACGAATATCGTGGTATCTCCTTTTTCTATAAGTGCATGCATAAGTACTACAATATCAATGTTAACGAATATATCAATATAATCACTGGTTGTACTAGGAATGCCAACAACTCTAATTTACGACCTAATCGTGTCCGTAACTCCTTACTTTGTGACTCGTTTTTCAATCGCATTGTTCCTTTATGGAACAATATTCCGTTTGATATTCGTGAAACCAAAGCTCTCTCAGTCTACCTTTAAAGACCGCCTATTTAACTACTTCTTCAATAAATTTATCGCTAACTTTGACACTTCTAGAATTCGAACATGGAAGACAGTCTGGCCTCATTGTCGCTCAATTAATAGAAGAACTAATTCTTAGTCCTTGTTTATGTATGTTTTAGTATAAGTAAATAGTTTTGGGGCTGACCTCGCTGGGACTTCGAGTCCGTTCGTTGGTCCCTCATTTAGTGTTTCTTTCCTGTGATGTCTTATTCACTAAATGGAAGCTACTATAAATAAATAAATAAATAAATAAATAAAAAAGAAGATGAAATCCATCGTCGAAGATTTTGCTGGCGAGCTTTCCGGTGAGGAGTACGAAAACTTGACCTCGGAGCTGAAAGAGAGGAAGCACTTGTTTCTTGTGTTTTCTCTGCGGCACCCCTTCACGGTCACGCTCCATACGGTTAATTAAAAAAGATTCCGCTGTGTATACTCCGGCAATGGGGGAAGAAGAAGTTTTCAACGAAGTCTACAACCTGCTGGAAGCCGAGCCGGCAGCCAACGAAAGCAATCCGGTCGAAAGTCTGGCCAACGTACCCGATATCCCTGCTCTTCGGAAGCAGCTGGCTGTGCTGGTGTCGACAGGCAAGGCCAAGGAGGCCATTGGGGTGCAGTTGACGCACGAGCAGCAAAAGGTACGAGAGCTATGTTTCTTTCTGGTGCTCACTGGCATGCAGTATCTGCTTCTTGACCACGTTCTTTTTCACTCCCTTCGCCTTCTTGATGTTGTTTTCGTCTGCCATGAGGATTGAGTACATTTTGGGCCGCAGACAGACGCATTCGGCGATTGGCGATCCAGCGCATTCATCTTTAATTTTTTTGTTTTTGTAGGAGTGGAGCGGATGTTCTTTCGGATAGTCACTCGTGTCGAAGAGATCTGCTCGAAGGGGGCCTTCCATGTCTTTGTAAACGTCCTCTGTCACAATTTCCAGCAGCAGTGTTATAGATGAAATCGTACATCAGGATTTTGCTGTTTTCGAGGATCGTCATTCCAGCGTAGACCGGTTTGTTCAAAACAAGTTTGCTTTTCCGCTTGTCGACTGCGGCAAGATTGTTTACGAAGAACACGTGCCTGGAATAGAGGGGGCTGGCGATCAATTTCCGGAGTTTCTCTGTCTCACCGCTGCGTACAAATTTGATGTCAACGCGATTGCGTTTCTTTCTGAAAACCGAATTGTTCGTGAGCTTGTAGAAGTCTTTCTCGAATGTGTTTTTTGCTTTCTTTCTGAAATCCGTGTACGGCTCCATCCAGCGGCTTTGTTCGAATTCCACGATCCTGTGCACTTGTTTCAGTTTCATGCCTTGATGGAGATATAATTGCAGATTGCAATAGTAAACCACGTAGTTGTTTTTGTCCAGCAGTGTCAGTAGGAGTTTTTTGCAGTCTGTTGAGGTCGTCTCTCAATGAGATTCTTCTGGAAAGGCGAGAGCCATTCTTTTTGCACCACCTTTTTCTCCTGGGTGAGCGGATAGCTGTTGTGCGCTTCGTGCATCTCTCGTAGATATTCGAGGTCAACCTCGAGAATCCATCCAATCTTCACATTTTCTTTATTCTCGAGGATTTCTTCCTCTGTTGGCAGCCAGCGCTTCCACTTGAAACCTCTTTTGGGAAGTACTTTGCTCGTGGCCCATTCGTAAAGGTTGTTTGCATCGAAATACATTATGTGCTTGGAAGGCAGACTTGGATCGAAACCGGGAACATTCGGGTTGTTTGCTTGTGCCATCGAAATTCCGCCACCCATCTCCTTCTCCACGAAAAGGTGCATGTCGATGTTTGTAATAGGCTCAAGTTCGACAACTGTCTTTTTGAAGAGCGCGTCCCAGGAGAGCCAGGGTGAGGTGAGATAGTTCGCGGGGTCCAAGCCGCATTACGTTTGGCAGATGTGGCGGAAGTTTTCGAAAACGTTGCCAGCAAAGCAACATCTGTCCGAACATAGAGGTCCTGATAGTCGCCTAGAGTCTTGCATCCGAACGTGTTCACTTTGTGCGCGTGCTCGAAATCTACGTCCGAGATGTGCTCGCGGGAGAGATTGCTGAAGAACTTTTCTTTGGCTGAGAGGCTCGCTTCGTCGAACTTTCCCCATGAGCTGATGAACTCATAGGGATAGATCCCTTTTCGGGTGAGGAGTCCAAGCCCGTTTCCTTTGTATCCCGACGGGGGTGTGGGGGCGGAGCCCCCAATGTCTTTGCAAGGTTTTTTGTGATTTTGAGCGCTTCCTCAGGTGTGGCTTTCACAAGTGAGTCCAAGCTGGAAAGTAGAAAGGCGTTGCTGTCGATGAATCCCAGACCGCCTAGAGAGACTGAAATGTATTTCTCGATGTTGTTGGCGATGCAATTCGGACATCGCCTGCATCACGTGGTGCGCGTCATAGCCCTTCAGATTGTGGAATACAACGGGGATTGGAATCGCCTTGGGATTGATCCGCAGTTTTTTGTTGCACTCGTCGTGCATAGCTCTGCGGAAGCCTCCGGAAATGTGGCAATGGTATTTTACCGCGTCCCTGAAGTTTTTCCGAAGCAACGGTGCCGCGCAGAACAGGCAGTCTGATTGGGTCTACTCAATCCATTCATCTGTTGCATCTTTTTTGTGTTTTCCCTTTTTGAGCCCGATGAAGTTATGTTTTCCACAGGCCTCATCAAAGCAGCTTTTGTGACTTTGCACGCAATACTTGCCCTCGTAATTGTTCCACACACTGAACAAGTCACTCAGCAGTGGCTCGGCGGAAAAAAAGGCATTCTTCTTGGGTTTTCTCGATCCATTCGTCTGTTGAATCTTGTTCATGTGTTTCCTTTTTTGGCCCGATAAATTTGATGCCTTTATTGGCTTCGTAATAGCGGCGTTTGTAGCTTTGCCCTCAATACTTGCCCGCGTAGTTGTCCCAGACACTTAACGAGTCCAGAAACTCGGGTTTCGCAAGGTTTCGTCGCAGATGTGACAATTCTGGGCGCTCTTGAAGCGAACCCAATCCTTGTGAGTCATCACCAGCTTGGCTAGAGTTTTTAAGCTTTCTCGGAGCTCTTTCTCGCGCTCCAATTATCTTTAGAGAAACTTTTCCACAGGCTTCTTTTGCCCGTCGACGCCCTCAATATTTTTGGACTGGCTCACTTTTGCCGTCGCATCTCACGACCGTGTAAGCGAACCCGCAGGCTTCGTGCTTGGCTGTTTTTTTCCGTTCAGCTAGTTCTCACACGCTCTCTTTCAGGGATTTGTTTGATCAATGCCTCGAAATCAGCATAGGTCACGAAAGGTGCTTTCATATGCTTGTGAATGTTGTTTAATTTCAGCTTGTTTTCACCCTCCTTCGGCATTTTGATTCTTGTTGGGGTCCTGTTCACGCCGTTGCAGCGTTTCTCGTGCTTGGTGAGAATTTCTGCTTTTGAGAAACCTGTCAAGCACATTCCGCAGAAGTGCTTTTTGCCATGGAATCTTGTCAGATCGAAGCAAAGCGCAGACAGCCTCTTCACAAAGCAGAAATGTGTGTTTTCATTTTTCTAGATGAACATCAGATTGATTCTTTTGATTCTTTTGTCTTTCTCGCTTGCTCGGTGTACGATGACGCAGTCGTTTTTCCAGCCAATGACATTTATCGCAAGGAGTGGATCTTGTCTCTCAAGCGTATTGATTTGTTTCAACGGAGTGGGGAAGGTAATTCCCTCCCAGTTGATTCCGTCGTTTGTTGAGTATTGGTAGACCTTTCCGCGTCTTTTTGTGCTGGAAATAGTGCCCATCTCAATGCCCATTTCAAACACTCGTTGTCTCTGTTTTTCACGTTAATGATTGCTTTTTGGTTCCAAGTTTACTTGGAAGCTTGATATATGTTCCGCCCCCCCCCCTATTAGGGGCTGGTAACGGGGAACGTTGACATAGGCCATGGGATTTCATCGACATCCCAGCCAGACCCTCGCTCCGACCAGTTATCGATTTCCCCCATAACCCGGTCAACAAATTCGTTGAACTTTTGGTTGAAAGTTTCTTTGAAGTTTGCTTTTGTGAAGCCGTGTGGTTGATCTTCTTTGAAATAGTGTCTTTGTCTGTCTTCTACAATTTCTCCGTTTTCACCCCACCTTTCGCGTTCGAAATGCACTTCCAGCCTCAAGCTCGCTTTGATGTTGCCGAGCTTCTCAATTTCGCTTTGGCGGACATTCTGGGCTTTCCATTTCATTGTGTTTTGGGAGAAACCGAGGATGTTTTTTACGTTCTTGTTTCTTGAGCTGACGCTCATTCTTCAAACATGGAGCCATTCGTTAAAGTCGGTTTGCGATATGCGGAATTCATACTCCCTGAACAATTCCTGAAGATCACCACCGAAATCGTCGCCTTCATCTTCGTCTTCGTCCGCCGGTGTGTCCATCAGGGGAAAGCCAACTCCCAGAGATCTTCTTCGTCGTCGGGCACTGGGTCCCGAGACTCGGGAGGAGGCTCCAGAATAAGATCTTCAAGAGCTTCTGCCTGTTGATTGCGCTTGTTCGCCTCTGGTTCCACCTCCTGTTGGTTCGCCTCTCGGATTCCAATTTCTTCCAAACGCGCCAGCGCCACAAAGCACCCGTCTATCCCCCTCTCGTTCGAACGGGGTGGCGCCACCTGTTGGTTGCGCGGGTTCGCCGCCACAAAACGCCCGTCAGGACCCCTACGGCTCCCCTCGGTTTCTGGCGCGGGTGGTGGGGCGGATGCCATATCCCCGAGAGGCCCTTCCTCTAAACGGGATGTTGCCCTAGCGCGGCTGGAGGGCAGCAATAGGGGCGCGACCGGGCAGTAACTCCTATGGCGTTTTTTCTGATGGTTTGGGCTTTTGCTAGTTGTCGAAAAATTGGTTGTTTAAATTTTTTGCGCCTGACGTTCCCGTGTTTGTGTTGTTTGTCTGTTTGGGGTGGTTTGGGCTGGTTTGAACCGGTCAAACCGGTTCAACCGGTTTGCTCCAGGGGAGGTGGGGGGAGGGACTGCTGCGCCAGAACCGCTACTTTCCTTGTGTGTTATGGGCAACATTGGCACCTTCAGAGGATCCGACTTTAATATGTCCGGGTGACACTGAACCGTTGCGTGTTTTGGGGTTAGCTTCAAAGGCTATTCATGTAAATTTTGGTCTAACATGAGGGCCAGGTTGTAACGTTGTTTTAAGTGCCAGTGTAATGATTAAAAATTTATATTACTAGTTAGATACATTGATAGCCATCTCAGAAGACTTTTCCTGGGGAAGCATGTCCCCGCAAGCCCGTGGTTTCCTCAGGCTTACGCGTTCATATTAACTCCCCCCCCCCCCCATTGAAAGCCATTTTCGTTCCTTTTGGGTCCCCCCCACTAAGGTATGTATTAACGTAAATCCCCTCCAGTCTAACCCGCTGCACACAACCAGTCGGCAAGGAGCTAATCCAGCGAATGGTAACTTTGTGTACGCCTAGGAGATGCATCTGTTGAATTAAAACGACGTGGTCCCCTAAAACAAACCCTTTGCTGAGGTCAGCGCCAAACGTGAAAATAACGGAACGCTTAGCTATAATTTGGAAACACAATTGGCCAAGTAATCACCTTTTTGAGAAATAGCGACGATTTTTAATTCCGCTGCTTTTTTTTGGAAGCAGTTGTATTTGTTGTAAAACCAAAATATGGTTTCTGTCATTTTTGCAGCTAAATTGAAATGGAAATTATTGATTGCAAAGTCGGGCGGAGCCTCTCTCTAAATCGCAAATTACACTTATACTAGAATAAACCAACCTTCCACTTTTGCAATTTCACGGACTCCTAGCTTGTGTTCTTCGCTATGATTGACAGCAGAGACCTATCAAACAGCAAAATTAACGATTCAATCTTCTGATTAAAGGCATATATCTTCGGCAATAAACTTTCGACAAGCGAACTTCTGGACTCTTTATTTTTTCGCACAGTGTTGACCGTTGTATAAAATGTACAAGAAATGTCCTCGAACAGAGACACAATAGGCCATTTCCGAGTTCATGTCTGCCTCCTCTTCAAAACGTGTCTAAGTGCGAAGCTTTTGTTATGAAAATTAGTTTTCATTCATATGTAAAATAGAACTAATTACCACCACAAAAACTTCGCACTTAGACTCGCTTTGAAGAGGAGGCAGACGTGAACTCGGAAATGGCCTATTCTATAGGATTGCCTGTATGGTTGTCCCTTTGGGGAAAATTTCTTCGCGCCAAATGTTTCCGCTTTTAACGACTTCGGTATTTTCACATATTTAGGGCCAACACCAATTAGTGAATTCTTCGTGCAACAATAATAGAATTCTGATTGTACTTCAACTACTTTGTAGCCTAGCACAATCTACAATTTGATTCCGGTAAGGTATTTTACTACAAGGGAAGCTACGTCTTTTGCCTCAAAAGCGTTATGTCCGTTCGCGCTTGGTATAAATTCCATCCTTTATCAGGAATTTATAAAAAAGAAAGTAAAACTGGTCTGATCAAAGCCGGAGATTGTTGGAGGCAGGAGTTCAAATTTGAAGCAATTCCGAAATGCAGACGTAACCTTCCCACATGGTGGCCACTTAAATCTGAATCGAGGAATTTCAACAGCAATTAATACTGAATGAGTTGTTGAGGGTTTCATTCCGACTAAAAAGGCTTTATCACTATGCAACCGGCGAATATCGTGCAATCTTGGAGGTTCACTGAAATCATTAAAGAGGAATATTGTTGTGACCGTCGTAAAATCACAGAAGTTAACATATTTCTTCTATTTAGGCCCCCCTCGCCCCAATAATATATAATATTATGAATTGTTTTCTAGTTCATTTGTAATATTTTTTGTCACTTTGCAGTCGGTTGAAGAACGTTATTGCAAGTAGGATTTTTGATTGAAGATAATTTAATATTCTAAAGAACATGAAAATCTATTCAGCCCCCAGCCTGAAGTAAGCTCCTCCTAATAAACCCAGTCAATTAGGACCGAAAAACAAATACGCCTCCAGGTGCTAAATAAAGGAAATGCAGTAATATCTATTGCACTGTGTAGCAGAGATCATCCGTACCTTGACTCCTCGGAGGTTATTTCGCCCTTCCAGACTGACAGAAGTCAGCGCAGTAGTGATGATACCGATAAACATAGTGATGATAATAAGTCCCGCCAACATCCACACGACACCGAGCATCTTCCCCACAATTGTCTTAGGCGCCTTGTCACCATATCTGCAAAAGATAGCGTTACTTCATAATTGGTATCAGTTGTTCATTTCGTTCCCATAAGGCAAATAGTTACGACCAATGAAATTAATAGAAATTAATACAAAATTTTCTTTCCGTTGTTTAACAATAAATTACAAATCAGATACAACAAGAAAAACATGGGAAACACAGAAAGGAGGAGTGACGTGTTAAACAAGTCCGCTTCAGCGCCCAATTGATTTGGCCAAGAGAGCCAAATAAACTGACTTTGTAGACAGTTACTACGCTAGCCTTACAGCGGAGCTCCTAGGGCTCCGCTGACAGGGAAGGTAATGGAATCCTAGTTTGCCGAGATTCACACCCACATTTTAAAAATAAGGTGCACAAGAAAGTTGACTTTATATTAAATTTTCCGACTGTCGCACACAATTAGCTTACGCAACCACTGCGCCACTGCGTCGTATAAATCAGACCTATCACATTCTCACCACAGACGTATACAACACAAAAATCTTGTGGCGTTTTTAAAACGTTTTACTGAAAACCAGGCGACAGTTGTATAGTGTAGGCAATGTAGAATGACGAGTTTTGCAGACACATTTTCAATAGAGCAGACGGCAGTCGAAAGCAATCGAAAGGTCAGCTTTGACACACAAAGAAAGAAAATGAACCATAACGAGGCAAACATTCAGTTTTCGGTGAAAAGATTAATAGGGTATTGAGATTTTTAATCGCAAAATACAGATTTTCTTAACAAACACTTTGACGAGTGTGCATACTTCTTTCACTATACATCGGTCGCATGATCAGCTTTTTCATTCTTGATGAAAATGACAAATTTGGCCACTCAAATGTTAGAGGAATGAGACCTTAACTGTAAGTTAATGTGTTTAGGTAAGCTGAAAGCCACTCAAGAGCCTGATGCTGATGCGGCCTAACCAAGCCGAAACAGCTGTCTATAGCTGCTCATGCTTAGGTTCAAACTTTATTTGGTAGATTTAAGGGGTAATTCCATAGTGCCACGTGGCCATAGTACCTAAACGCGTTAATTTGTGTGGTATTCTTGGATCGGTTGCATAACAGGTGGTCGTACAACCAGGACTTAGACACGTCGTTTACTGTACGCCTGACATTCTTGGTCCCGACTTACGTCAAATGTATGTGCGTCGTTAGCAGGGCGTTGGCGTCTGTGAACTTTTGAACTTTTGAACTTTTATTGTCACATATAACATTACAAATCTTATCTTTTTTACAGTTGACCCGCAAATAGTAAATCTAAACTAGGCGGGTCAACTGTGTACAATACCTCTACATGTACTACATAATTTTTCCCATTATATATTTGCTCATTTTTTTCTAAATCCCAAGTGTGTGGGCATGTTCATAGCCAGCGTTTCGTGTGATCGCTCTTTTTTAAAACAAACGTAATTTGGTCTGTGTCTATGAAGTCATCGCATTGTTCTAGTACCGATAGAAGTAAATTATGAAGCTCATTTTTGAATGTCTTCATAGGCAGAGACCGCATGCAGGCCGGAAGCTCATTCCACAGCATCGGTCCTACTCGAGAGAAGGCTTTGTTCTGTACTTCGAGTCTAGAAAATTTTAGATAATAATTTTGAGATGTAGAGGAACGCGTATTGTAGGAATGCACGTGGCTAGTTTTAGTGAAGAGGTATAAGATGTTAGAGGGTGCGATTTGGTTAGAGACATCACGCATAAGGCAGTACACTGCTTCATAGTATAGGAAATGGACAGGCAGAACGCTGGTGTCGAGAAATAATGGGATAGCATAAGCTCTCCTTTCTGAAAAAATATAAATCTGAGACATCGTACGTTTTTGGAGAATAAGGATCCGATTAAGAGCTGACTTGCTGGCCATTCGCCAAGCTGTAAGACCATAAGAAATATAAGGATGGATAAGAGATTGATAGATGTGGAGAAGAATATTTCGAGGAACAAAATGTCTAAGTTTAGCTATCATACCCACGGTTTTACTTATTTTAAGGATTAGAGAGTCGATTTGATTGCGCCAACTGAGGTTTTTGTCGATCAATATACCTAGATACTTTACATATTCCTTGCATTTTAAACACTCCAGTTTATTAGTTTCTGTTGCACCACCTTGACGCTGGAAGTACTTAATATCGCCTAACGTTCACGTGCAAAGTCAGTTGCATATAAGCGTGAACGCCTGCTTTGCATACTGTAAAACTAATTATCGGCCAGTTTCAAGTAACATGGCTCAGTCGAAGCTGAAAAGGAAACCGTGCTTTTCAGGTGAAGAAATACGGTCTGTAGTTGACTCGTTTAGAGAGCGCAAAGTTTGTACCAAAACAAGGTCAACTCCAGCCTCGCTTTAGGTGTGGTTCTTCACAACACATGGCAGACAAGCGCAGTCATGTCAAGTCTACATGCTGTTATTGTAAAAAGAATGGACACCTTGCTAAGGTATCTCTCAAGAAATAGAGAGAAAGTAGTTGCAATATAACACCAAGTTACAGCCACACCAACACAAGAAGGAATGTTTAAGTTTTCCCACGGTGTTGTTGTCAAACAAATAAGGGTATTGACAGACAATGTCCTCAGCTGTAGTTGAAACAGTACTGAAAATATTCTGCCGAGGTAATGTAAACTTAGACATCATGTCACGACCAAGGGGTAATGGCCCATGAACAAAACGAATTAAAAGGTTGTCAACCTGATTCCCAATCTGTACTGTCATGTCCTTTTCCCGCAGACATTAAATGACATTCCCAGTGTAGCTTTTTAGAATGACTGTGGAGGATTTGAGTGTATCAATTTGACCTCCCAGTTTTGAAAAATCTGCAGACCCTAACAAAGTTACTGAACTACCAGTATCAACTTCCATTGGAACCTCTTTGTCCTAAATAGTAACTGTAAGGTTGTAAAGGGGTGGAGTAGTCGTAGGACTACCAAATGATTTCACTGTCATTGTGGATGAGAGAAGTAAATCCTGTGTTCACCAAGCCTCGAGTTGTACCTTTCACAATTCGGTCCAAGTATGAAGAAACTCTAAAAAAATTAGTGGAAGATGATATCATTGAGCACGTAGAACATTCAGAACGGGCCTCACCAACAGTCCCTATTTTGAAACCAAGTGGTGATCTAAGAATTTGTGGTGATTACTCTGTTAATATATATATTTAGGCAAGCCTAAAAGCGGAGCTCCACAGTTCTTTCCTTGTTGTATGGCATTTACCGATAAAATAAAATCAATGCCAGGGCTCGAGCCAGGACTCTAATAAGGACTTCTGTATCGTGATTATTGTTTTTACTGTTTTGCTGCAGAGCCACAGCCACCATTCAAACATGTGCTAACGTACATTTTTGATTTATCATCGGCCTTTGCCACGTTAGATCAAGGAACTACATGACCATGAGCATAAACGATTTTGCTTCATCAAAGTTTCATTACATCCGATTACATTTCAATACAAATGGTGTAAATCTCTAAACTATAGATTAACAGTCCCAGTGCCTCACTTTTAAATCCAACATCGCAACCGGTTATGTGCTTTGGCTGAGTCACAAATTTTCTAACATGTATCGTTGACATTTTAACCTCAACAAACAGAATATTCCACAACAAAACAAAATGGTAAAACCTCAAAGTGGGTACTCTTCGACATCACCCAAAAAAGAAGAAAAGTACTTTGTTTGCCTTGTTTTGACTGTTTTATAGAGTCATTTTTGTGATCTATAAGAGCAAACACGATAGAAAACTGCCGTCTGTACGCGGCCTTTGTACAATAGCACCGAAAAACATTAAGCGAAAATGAATTTAACTTTTCGTTATGAAAAGTGACTGCGGCACGATAAGCCATGAATCAACTCAGGTGATCAACTGCAAATGGTTGAGAATGGCTTCATTCTTGATTTCGATCAACTACAAATATTGCAAACTACAAACGTTGACTACAAGTCGTGGGCGGTATTATTTTTTACATCACTGTTAATGATAACATCTGGTTGGCAATGACAACAGACAAACAAATCGGTTTCAGAAAAACATTTGTCAATAAACATTGAATTAAAGACAAAGTTTTTACTGCAATTAGCCTTTTAAGTCTGCGATTTTTTAACTAACAACGAGAATTGCTGTGAGGGACAACATATTGCTGGCATTTCAAATGCTGGAGCTGTTAAAAATCGTGTTTACTTTTGGCAAGGAGTTGTCGCTCTTAGCGAGAGCTTTCCAAATGTCAATCCGGCTCTTGTTCACAACAAAGCGGAGCCGAGGATTTAAACCGTCCGAGCTTCGCTTGGCTTTTCTTCAACCAATTTTGTGCCCAAAAATGAGCACCAGCAGGGAAAACGAAGAGTTTTAGGATCCAAAATGAAATATTGGATAGAAAACATTTGGAAAAAACAAGAGTCCAAACTAATTTGAGATGGAAGCGTGAAAACAACAAAACATAAGAAAAAGAAACCGATGCGAGTATTTCTTCGACGTTTCTCGTTGAAATCGGAAAAAAAAAAGACAACTAACAAACCGAGACAAATCGCTATTCAATTTTCTTGGCATAAATGTCCATATAAAAGACAAAACAGGAGTACTAACCTGCGCACAGTTTAAGCATCAGTCAACAATCACTCCGAACGCAGAGCTTAAGCAGAAGCGGTCATTTCACACAAAAGTAAGTCTTATTACGTCTCATGCCTATCAAGGAAGCTTGTTCGATTAAGGATTTTAGCGGCAAAACCGTCGAGTTTAATACACAGCAAGGTCCGAAGACAGCGTATAATTACCGTGCCAGACCACACGATCTTTTCTCTTCATGCAAGCTTCTGCAGCCAAACACGAGGAAAAGCTTGACAAGAGACGCTCTCTTTTTCACTGTTCCTCACCGTAATTTCGTCTCTTTTCTCGAGTTTATTGTTGTTCTTTCTCCTGTTGCTCGTCAGTACTATTCAGCCTGTTTACTCAAGCCCTTTCTTGTTCTTTCTCCCGTTGCTCGACATTACAATTCAGCCGGTTTGCTCGTGCTTTTTCTCCCGCTGTTTGTCACTGATATTCCGCCAACGAATAGACAAAACTGACTTTGTTTTAAAACTGTCTTCAAAATTTGGCCATGCAATTTCCCGCCACAAAAACGCGGGTTGAGAACTGCGTGTATGGGCAAATGATCTGCCCAAAAACAGTCCATATGGAAGCGCGCCTACATGCGAGCTTGCACACGAAAGGGTTAACTGGAGTATCAAATTTGACTTTGGCTTACATGATGGGGTGGACGTACGTACGTTCGGTCGGATGGTCGGACGGTCGGTCGTACGATGACGTCATAACCAAAATTTCTCGGATGGATGGGTTACCATATTTTCTTACCAATGGTGCTCCGCGCGCGCGCGCCATCGGCGCGCGCGGAGCTCCGCTACTATTAACAAATTTTCAATCTTTGAGCAATACCCAGTACCAACTCTTGAGGAACTGTTGAGCCAACTTTCAGGGGCAAAGAGATTTACTAAGATAGATCTTTCCCAGGCATACCATCAACTGGAACTTACCCCTGAAAATAGAAAGTGCACTACCATTAATACGCATCTGGGTCTGTACCAGTACAGACGCCTGACCTACCGAGTTAGTAGTGCAGTATCTATCTTCCAATTCACCATGGGAAATATCTTAAACGGTCTTCCAGGATGCTGTGTGCGCATTGATGACAAACTAATTTCTGGGGAGTCTGATGAAATCCACTTAGAGAACCTACAGAGATTACAGGAATGTAGACTGAAACGTAACCCTGACAAGTTTGATTTCATGCTTGATGAAGTTGTGTACCTGGGAACAACGATTTCTGCTGCTGGAATTTGACCTACCGGGAAAAAGTAAATGCCATTCAGTAGGCAGCACCTCCAGCAAGTGTAAACAAGCTGCAATCTTTCCTGGGAAGTTTGTGCCAGATTTTGCAAGAATTGCCTCACCCCTGTACAGATTACTTCGTAAAGGGACACCCTGGGAATAGGGAAAACCTGAACAGGATGCTTTTGATAACATCAATGCAGATTTATGTTCTGACTACATCCTGCTTCTCTATGATCCTGCTGCTGAACTGGTTTTGCAGTGTGATGCATCTTCTGTTGGCGTTGGAGCTGCATTGCTTGAACCTGGATCTGATGGTTCTTTGCAACCTGCTGCTTTTGCATTCCAAATATTGAATAGTGCAGGACAAAATTGCTCTCAAATTGAGCGAGAGTCTTAAGCGATTGTTTTTGGAGTCACCAAGTTCCGCCAGAACTTGCTTGAAAGACATTTCAAACTCCTTACAGATAACAAACCTTTGCTTACTTTACTTGGAGAGCATAAACCTGTGACCGAGCTAGCTTCAGCCAGAATCAAAAGATGGCCGTTACTTCTCAGTGCTTATGACTACACCATTGAATTTATTCCTGGTAAAGAAAATGTGTATGCAGATTTCCTTTCCAGAAAGCTAATTGCTGCTGAACCCTCTTTAACAGAGCAAGTAACTGTGACTGTGATGTTTATTGAGGGCAATCAGTTTGTGAATGCATCAGTGGTTGCTATGGAAACCAAAAAGGATCCACCACTAAGCAAAGTTTTACACTACACTCAGCACGGTTGGCCAGAACACCCTGAACCGCTATTTCAACCCTTTTACAGCAAACGACTCGACCTTACCCATGAAGATAGTATTTTACTGTGGAACTCTTGGGTTGTGATACCAG
>OX419340.1:19688015-19705515 GCA_948470475.1 Galaxea fascicularis | reverse complement strand
AAAGGAGCCAAATGGGTACCTGGAAGGATTGCAGGAACATGCAGTCTTAGAAATTATGATTTTCAAGTTGGAGACACTCTGTGGAAACAACGCGAGGAACAGTTTCGCCCGAGACTCATACCTACAACACAATGCTCCGAGCTACTTCGTGAAGCGCAGACACTAGAGTCAGTGGAAATGTTAACACCAGAACCAGATAATGTCCCCATTGCACTGACACACCCACCAACTACAGAGACGGAGACAGGGAAAAGTACCCTACAAAAGGACATTCCAGTGTTGAATTCCGTGTCCGAAGTCACACTGAAACCTCAGGACATGTCCACCCAAGATTCTAAACCGCCAAAATCCTTATCTGAGGCACCAGAGCGAAAGTACCCCCCTCAGAGATATTATTGAACTGAGTACATATTATGTGCAACCTAGATTTTTCATCCTAACATTTGTTAAGCTCACTGCTCAGTTTCAAATCATGCTTACTGTGCTTCAAAGGGGGGGATTTGTTATACCTCATGAATATTCATGTAAGTGAGCGCATGCTCACTTCAAGGTCTTTTGCCACGTGCTTTTTGGTGGTTCGACATGTTGAATTAAATCGTTGAGTTCTACACTATACTTTATGTGTTTTCTCCAGTTACTCGAACCCCATTACACAACAGTGACGAAACTAGACATATTTATGACGGATTTCAAAACTACAAATATCTGTCCAATCAGAAGTGGCTATTTCCACAAGTGAAACAAGCAAGAAACATAATACGCAAATGGTAAAGCGATCGAATTTCGAGTGATATTTGTATGGAACTAAAAGGCCTTGGAAGGGAATATTTGTTCCCCTTGAAGTTAAGCCGTTTTATGTAAACAGAATAAACATGGCGATTTCGGATAGTGAGCAATCTCATTCTTCAAACATACAGCCCTGTTGATTAAATGCGACTTTGAACCTTGATCTATCACGTGCATACGCTTGCCAATAGTAACCTCATTGGTTAATTCCAACATGACTAAGACAGCGCTATTGTCTAAATCCGACTTTGAACTTTCATCAGTCACGTGCATCGAACATGACATTTGATCAATCACAAGATTTGCGCAGGGTCAATTCAACTTGTCTACAACAACATATAATTGCGTTTACTCTCTGTCACAATGATTGGTCGCTTTTAATCGTTCTCTATTGGTTACTTTTCTAAACTTCAATTTTGCCTTCTTCTTATTGGCGGATTTCGATCCGTTTTTTCTGTTTGTGGATCGGCTCTTCAAATATTGCGCAAATTGTGCAACATTTTGCTCGTACTCCTCCAACACCATAACAAAAACCAAAAACACCACAGATAAATGACCCAATATTCAACCGTTTCCTCACTTCTCCCTGTCATATCAACATTTTACTACTCTTCACAAAATATCTCAAGCATGCGATGCGTGTCTATGTTTGCTCAGGACGACACAATTTTAATAATCAAATGAGGAACGATCGTCGCAGTTGTGATCGCAATTTTTACAATTGCGTAAAGAAGCCTGAAAAAAATTCAGGACTTCAACGGGGCTTCAACCCGTGAACCAGTGAGACAGGTCTGTGCCAAGCATCCACAGGGACATGTTCGTAATTAATCAACTGCCAAACGTATATATCACGGCGTCTCCGTCTTGGCAAGTGGTTCCTGAACATTCAAGAAACAAACAAACTTCAATCCACACAGGATGAAGTCCACTTCTACGATGCAGGTCATAAGTCATAAACCACTTTCCTCCTTCCCCCTTTTCGATGCTAGGTATTAACGGTCTCAGAGAGCAAGTTTAATCCATAGGGATTAAACTTGGGATTTAGGGAAAAACCATAGGGAAAAGGGCAGTACTCGACGAAGGCGCAAAAGGTAGACAACGCGGTACTATTACAAGGACCGCATGCAATTTCTTGTTTGCTAGTTTTCCAACAGTATTTCAACTGTCCAACGACCCGTATTGCAGTGGCTTCCTTGCTGCTCTCTTAATTCCATCTCTCGTCGCTTATGTTCACTAGAAGCCAGTCAGTCGTCACTAATGGATAGAGGGGGTAGGTATCGAAAGGTGCGGTGGTGCTGCGTAGATGGGAGAGGGGTACACGGAACACGAGCTTTCTTATCGCCAGGCATTACATCTGGCCACAACGTGTACAACGCCAATCAAGTTTCTTCTAATGCAAATGTGTATTACTATTTGCACAGAACTACAGAGCTGTAGCTAGCGGCGAGGTAGGGGGCGAGGGCAGTTCCCCCCCGCCTCCCCCACTCCCCACTGCTGGAGCAGTTGTGTCAGACAAATTAATTCTACTGATTGAGGGTTTCATTATTATAAGAATTGCTTTCCTTCAGATTCGGTTGATCTGATTGTAGTGCAGTTGCTTGCTATTTCCATGGCCGCCAAAGGACATCTATAAACGAAAGTCAAACTGGAGATCACCTGCATAAGCTGGGAGAACTAAGGAGCTGATACCAATAGGCGGATAAAACACAAAGTATGGTACAAGGTGCAACGGGGCAACGGTAGGCGATTGCGTAAAGCTTTAGAATGATGGTTTTTACTGCGTGATTTTGGGGGTGAAATATGGGACCGAATGGAATTCACAAAATTGAACGTTCGGTGTCTAAATTAAGAGCTCTCTAGTCGGGTAATTGGCTCGCCTGCCGATTCCGCTGCTCGTCACTCAAGTTCTTAGCCAGAATTTAGCCTCGAAAGCCCATCACCAATGTTCCGCATACCTACCAAAATCGACTCCTGACGCTCGCAGCTCACAAACAGGATTATGGGTAGCTCCACTGAGACGCCCACTAACCTTTCAATCGCCTTATACCCAACTCATTAAATACTTTCAAAACAAAAGGAAAACGTTTCAAACGGCAATAGAGATGTCAATGTAACTTACAACAACACTAAGCCATCCATGGAATCATTGATTTTTGAACTCGACTTAAATTTCCTATACAATTTTGTCTTACCTGACGCGCTGTTTACCAATAAAAGTGCAGCAGAGCAGTTATATTACAGTACAGTTAAACGCACTTACCCTACTGTTGTCATGGTGATGAACGCCCACCAGAATCCTTCGAATATGCCTCTCAAAAACGACATCGGAAACTGGTCAGCATTCTCCTTCCGTTCCTACAGATTCAAATTCCGTGGAGTTACAAAAGTTCCAATTTTGCTTTGTCGTGCCTCACTTTTTGAAAAAAAGAGTATAACTAAAACTAAAACTATTCAATAACGCCGACACCGATTTGCTGAAAATTCACTTCATAGCTATGAACGCAATTTAAGCAATTGAGTTAAGAAGCCTGCAACTAAACTTCAGGACTTCAATGGGATTTGAGCTCGTGACCTCGCGATACTGGTGCCATACGATAATGGCGCCTTAACTGAAACCCGCGGCACACGTGAGGATAGAGCTGAGCACAATTCCTGGTGAGGCAGTTAGCTCAGCCGTTTCCTCTCGTGTGCGGCGGATTTTCGGCGAGAAATTTGCCTCGCGAGGCGGGGAGGAAAATATCAAACTTATTTGATATTTTTTGCCTCGCAAGGCAAATTCCTCACTGTATGCGGTAAATCATGAGAATAAGGCTGAGTCAGGCTAATCAATCATCCAATAAAATTGCGTGGCTTAATCACGTGACGTAAGAGGTTGGACCTCAATATGACAGCCGGTTGTGTAGGCAGTGAAGTGCTGCATGTGTGTGTTGTGCTTCTTTATTAAAGTCGCAAACATGGCTAGAGTTGTTTTGAAGGACTCTCTATCCAGACTGTGAATTTTAGGAAAAGCTTCGGTATCTTCCGCATTTAATTTCCGTTCAAGATTAGGGTAAACCCCTTGTTGCCTACGTTTTATAATCTATTTCCTTTCTCATTTCAACTTTTCTTCTGCCACCACTTTCATTCCATTTTATTAAATGATCGATTAACCTGGCTCGGCCAGGTTTTCATGATTGCCGCACACAGTGAGGAATTTGCCCCGCGAGGCAAAAAATATCAAACAAGTTTGACATTTCCCTCACGGCCTCGCAAGACAAATTTCTCACCGAAAATTCGCCGCACACGAGAGGACGCGGAAATTTGGGATATGCAGGAACCTTATTTTGTTTGCTTTCTTCGCCAGGATCGCCTAAGGAAAGGATTTCGTGAACGTTTTGGGTTTTTGGCGGTTTTCTCTGAAAGTCCTCTCCCACTTTTCAACCACTTGGAATCTTGCGCTGCAGAGCGTGTTTGTTCTTCCTTTAGTGGTTTGGAAAAGCAGTTCCACCGTTTTATTGTGGACGAGCTTTTGACTGCGGACGGGGTAACATTTCTGGCACCCGTAAAAGATCATAGAATTGGAAAACTGTTTTGCTTGCAGTGTGGAACCCGTCCACCGAGGCGCCCTCAATCCATATTTCTCCTCCGTGTCCGCACCCCGCGTGATGAACGTGAGTCCCTCGGCGGCGCGCTTCACTTTCGATCCAGATGGTGGCCGCGACACCGATGGTTTTGTCGGGAAAGAAAGCTTGCAAGAAAGCTGTTTTTGGAGTTTCGATTTTGTTGTTCGGGTAGGAGATGCGCGTCTCTCCTTTTTGCAAATCAAGCTGTGGCGTTGAAGAGGACTCGCTTGTGTGAATCGGGCGCCACAATGTGGACAAGCGTAAATTCTTGCCAACCTATCGATGTCTTTGAAGAGAAACACGCGCCCATTGAAAACACCGATTGTCACCATATTTCGTATCGTGGCTCGTGAGTTTCGCCCGGCTCGTAAACATGCCTCAAAGGCTTTTCCTGCATTGAGATGCTGCTCGACCTTGCTCAGTTCGTTAAGATATGTTTTTTTGGAAATCGTCTGCAGGGAAACCATAGAAGCATTGCGCAAGCTGCCGAGCTGCCGCTGTTGAACGATCCGGTCTTGCTCCTCGATGCACCGCCATGCAGCGCCACAAACAGAGGTTGTCATTGAAAGTGTCGAGCACTATCATCAAACGCCCGTGGGCAAGGTTGCGCAACCAATCGGGCAACGGACCTGTTCCGACAGCGGTTGGCGGTCAAGCACCGCTTTCACGTCGAGGTTGAAGAAGTTTTTAAACCTCCGCTTCGTGCTCGGTCTTTTGATGTCGCGCAATTCCAACCTCTTTGCTTCTTGCTGGTTCAACCATTTTTCCGCCTCTGTGAGATTGTTGAACCTCGGGGAACCCTCGTTGGCGTAATGAAGGATAACGTCTCCGTTTTCGATATTTTCCAGTTGATAACTGTAAACATGTCGAAGGTAAAAGAATGTGTTCACTTCAGCACGAATTCTGTTCATCAATCTGTTGGTGTTGGTGTTGTTGTTGTTCAGGTCCTCAATCGTTCTCCAACGAACAAACCGGCGCCCCCGCCTCGTTTCTATCCCATCGAACCTTTGATCATCCAAAGGTCCATCAGGTCAGTCGGTGTGGGTGCTTGGTTTCTCAATGGTGGCGCGGGGTCGAACTGGCGCCAAACTTCGCGATACCTTTGGCGCCGCCGCTTGGGTGGACGGGGACGAAAAGGTTGCGGCTGCAGCGGTTCGTACAGCGCAGCAGGAACGGGCTCATCCAGAAGGTGGCCTCCGATACTGAGACTGAGACCCCAGTACTCTTTCAAGAGCATTTCCAACTCGGCATTCGCCCTGGCCCAAAGTTCCTCATCTATAACGATCCTTTCAGGCGCCATATACCTTGTGGAAAAATTTTCTTGACTGTTCGCCATTGTCTGAGGAGCACCTGGCTGTGCTACCATTGGTACCCTGGGGGCGCCTCCCTCTAATGGGCGGGCTGGCTGTGCTGCCTTGGTTCCCTCGGGTTCCCTCCCTCTGATAACCTTCGTTTGCGCCTTGTCGGCGCGTAGCAAGCTGGTTACCTTGGTTTGCCATCTACCTCCAGCTTACCAACCTCTAATTAGCCGGCTGGCGGGTGGTTGCCCGACCACTGGTAGAGTAGTAATTGAGGTACTCGACAAACACCGCCTCCCCAGGAGAGCCTCCTTTTGCCAAAATTAAGCTACCAGCCTTCATTTTTTTCGGGGACGAAGGAGCCGGAAAAATGAAGGCTGTTAGCTTTATTTTGGCAAAAGGAGGCTCTCCTGGGGAGGTGGTATTTGTCGAGTACCTCTATTACTACTTAGTGCACTCTTTGGTACTCAATGATGTAATATTTATAACTGATATCATAGCATATTAAACGAATCAAAGTTTGAGTGTTACTCACCACTAACCAGATTACAACTCCAGCAAGCGAAGCAGAGATGAGAATAAACACTAATATTGGCCAGCCTTGAAGGACAGACAGCAGTAGCTGAGTCCCGGACACATTGCCTCTTATCAGTACTGCTACCCCAGGAGACTCTACAATGCCAGCAAATGGGAATGTACGCGCAGTAAAGGCTCCCACTCGGGCCCCTACAGGTATGATAACATCAAAGTTGTTTTTTTCTAGTAGGCTGTCAAGGCTTGCAGGTCCCTGAAGTGTCTTGGTGTAGTTGAGGTTTGTATTTCCATGACAACAGTGCTTGAATACGTTGCGTAAAATGGTGGGAAAGATCCCCAATAATTCTTCATTACCCAGTTTTTCATTATGCTCCCCTCGACGAGCGTGCTTCTCTGAGGTGTAGATGTATGGCTCTTGACTCCACCAAGTCACCGTGATTTGCTCTCCGCTGAAGCACTTGCGATCTGTGTCTATCGCTTTTCCCAGACGGTTAAACAGAAACAAATATATCGTCCTGAAATACAGCTTCCTCATGTTCAAAGCCATCGCAAACAAAATTAAGATATAGCCTGGTAACTACAGATCACAGCAAGTCTATTAAATTTGAAGGCAAAATGCTATGCAAAAGCTCTAGATAACAGGCTGATAAACTTAATTTTGGTCTTAATTGTTTTGCACTTAACATGTGAAGAGACGTAGTCCGAGCATTATTACTTTTCTCAGACGCTATTGATGAATGTTTGCTTTGATCCCTGTCACCTTTAACTCGGGGCCTCAAATTATAAAACACAGCGAGTCAGTTAAACCTCGGGAGAAAGTAGAGTCACAAACATCTTCGAAGTTTGAGGACGTAATGATCACCTGTTCCAATTAAAGGCAAATAGTGCGTGCGTCGTGTTTCTTTTCATTGGCTTGGGGTCTTGATCATTAAACTTTCATGGTTTCTTAACGAATTCCTAGAGTTGAAAATAATTTTCCTTCACTAAACGTTTGCCGCTAACATAGCTCAGGAAAATGCATAAAAATGTAGATTGATGTCTTTTTCCCATTTTAACACTGCAGTACTCCGACGCATAAGTTAGGCGTACAGTAGACATTATGGTATACGTATAATAAAAATAGGTCCCGTTGACGTTGGAAAGAGGGCGATTTGAGTGCGCTATTGTTTTGCCTGGATCGATCAATTGATAAAACTAGAATAGGAGAAAAATTATTGCCAACAAGCAAAAGCTTTGCATCTAATTTCGTTCTAATTAGCTATATTTTTTATTTCATTTTTCACACTCGGACTGAAAAACTCAGGAGTAAAAAAGGTTTTTACAACAAAACAATTTCTTTCTTAGAAATCGATAAACCTGTACACCGCCGGCGTCATTAGAGATTTATTTCACTTACTTTTTTTGTTTGGGGTTTTGCATGACAAAATTGAAATGAAACAATAACTATCTTCAAGGGTGTGCTGTTCTAAAGAAAAACAAATTCGTTGATGGGCAATTACGCGTAAAATGTCATTAAATTTTCAAGTGTTGAGAGTTGATCTTCATTTGTTCCCTCGCGTTTAATAATTGCAGTTGCACTACTCGGTAAAATGGCAGGTTCTTCATGTTTTTCTACTCTCATTGCCTCCTTAATCTTTGTTTGTTCAGCAACAAAAAGTTCAGCGTCAAGTTTTCAACTTGCATGTGATAAAGGAGCTTCGTTTTCTTTGGTTTACTGGGAACAACGCCCGTATATATACCGAGACCAACGAGATAGCAGAGTCACAGGTGTTTTGCTTGAAATCCTCCGCGAAAGTTTCAAAGCATGCTGTAAAGCAAGGGCCATTGTATCGGCAAAACGAGTTGAATACCCCGCCTCGCTTAAGGACGCAATTAAAAATCACCCGCAAGAGGTTATAATTCCTGTGGGGCGACGAACTAGTCATCAGGAATCAGTATTTCTGCGGCCCTTTCTTGGGTTAATAGACTCCCCAGGAATGGCCGTGGTGGCACAGAAGTCCATACCTGGCGAGGAGTTGGTAACTGCCATTTTTGATTCTTGGCCTATTTTGATCTTTATTGGAATGTCAGTGTCGCTGAGCGCCATTGTGATGTGGGTTTTGGTAAGAAGCTAATATATAATTATTCCAGTGTCACTGACCGCCTTAGGCCGTGTCCAGTGTCACTGACCGCCCTAGAAAAGTTTCATTCAATTTTTTCTTTAATTTCTTCTTTTCACTTAAAGCAAACGAAAGTCGTGAAACGATAACATTCTTTCAGAAGATTACCTTTCGAAAAAATACTGCACAATGCTGGTTTATTTGTGACAAAAATAAAACAGTCCAGCAGATCCCACAGCATGATTTGCTTTAAAACATTTTTTTTCTAATGATCGCTCCTGCTTGTCTAGTACACTGAATAGAAACGGCTAAAACGGACCTTAAAGCAATAAGATCTAACCACTTGATATGGGTATTCTGATGGTGACAGTTTCCTATTAGTTCTTTAACTGTGCTAAAACTGTGACGCCACTGCTTTTCACTGGTGTCTATTAGAATGCAGATGAACGTCATCCGTAAAATGTTTAATGTAGCACACGCACAGCTTAGAGCTTTGACATCTTAGGGAGCAGAGTTCAGTTATTAATACCTCTTTTTTATACCGCGAAGGACTGTCACTCAAACCCTGATGAATTTCCAGAATCCTTTCTTAAAGGAGTGTTTGAAAGCTTTTGGTGGTCTGCCGTTACCATGACGACAGTGGGGTATGTTTTCATATTTCTTCAGTCATTATTTATTTATTTATTTCTATTTATCCACGGAGCCTTCTTCACTAAAACTGCTCTCTCAAGTGATCTGTACCATAACCAGAAGTTCAATAGCATACTTAATAAATACCTAAAAATATTTAACGTTACAAATGTATCCTGGAATAGCTGAAGTTAAATGTACTATAGAGAAACGTAACTATCGATGTATTATAGTAGTAGGAAAATTATTTAACCGTAAACTATAGCTACAACAGGTTGCAAAAATACTTGAGACACTGTACATCATTTGGCCTTTAATGACATTTCCATGATCTTCCCCTTTCCCTCCCCCTCTCCCTCTTATCAACTTTGAAAGGGGAGGAGGGAGGGGCTGTGGGTTTTATCTCACCGATTTCTTAGCAGCAGCGATTCAGAGTAAGAAAAGATGTTTTCGATTGCGAATGTCTCAACAATTTTGCAACAGGTTGTAGTAGCATGTTCAGCCTCAGCTGACACTGAGACTGTTCCATAAGATAGCACTCCTATATTGGAAACTCTTTTTGAGTTCCTCGGTGTTTGGTATTTGAATGAATAGATTTTGTTGTTGATAGTCGAATCGATGAGCTTCTCATTATATTTTACTTTCAAGTTCTTTTTTCATTATTTTTTTCGTAGGCTTGCTTTTCTTTAATACAGTTTTCATTTCTATCATTCTTGTTACCTATGTCAGATTTTTGATCGCAAATAGACGGAATGCACGAATTCACGAAATAAATTTCCCTTCCGTTACGCAAAGAAAATGGCTGAAGAAGTATCGATGATCTTCTTTTTTATTAATGAGAATTATTTTTAAATATTTTAGGCATCAATTTACAAAAATAAATACATAAATTAAGAAATTACACACATGTTAGATATACTCAGATACTTACACACGCACACTTGAGACGTTCATACCCACGCATGCTTACAAACATATGGTCCACAGATACCACGCCCACGGCTCCAGCCCGCACCAAACCAAGACAAAGAGTTTCGTTTAGAAGTTAGAATGTGCGTTGAAAAGGGGAAAATTATCTTTCCTTGGAAGAGAGAAGCGTGTTTTGCAAGTCCAGATGTACATTCTTGTAATTAAAAATAAAAACGGGTGATGTTTATGATTAAATAGGTGAGGCTTCAAACCTATTACCAAGGATGGCGTTAAGTTGGGTGAGCATTGCGGAGTTTCAAATTTCAGCAACCATTCTTTAAAACTCTGCTAGAGAGGTAAATCAGTGTCTCTACTTCGCAATGGCTAAAACTACAGAGGTTAGTGCTTTTCAAGTTTATTCGCTGAAGAAAGTCATTGGTCGCCAATCTCCTGTGCAACAGCTTAACTTGAAAAGTGCGTAATATGGTTATTTTAGTACACTGAACGGGCGACTGGTAAATGGCCGCTCAATCAATCAAATCGTTCTCTTCAATCGAGCAGTCAACGTACCATTTCTTATGGGTGTTTGTGGGATTCTTCCTTTTTCTTTCTGCAAGCGTTTTAATAAATATATCTATTTGGTTTATTTGCCTTAAGGAAGTTTTGCAAAAAAAAACGCCATTGCTATCATCATCATTGTCATGAAGGAAATGTTCTTGGGCAGTTTTGCGCAATAGCTTAATCACTGATATTACGCCATAGAAAGAGAGAAACCTTGGCTTGAAATTGTAACGGCGTTTAAATTCTGTAAAAGATAAAAACCTGGTTCCATTCTCCATTAGATCACTAACTTTGAGTATTTCCTGAAAGTACCAAGTTTTATGGCATATCGGTTTTTCCCAACATGAATCAGAGAGTTAGGCCGACGGCCGCTGAGAAAGAGCCTCGGAGAAAGGTATAGAAGAAATGCTGCCCACATAGCTGATTTCCGACTATACCTGCATTATCTCTTACAAGAATTTAAGGGTTACTCTGAAAAAAAATAGAAAGAACATATTACCACCGAAAATCTGAAGTTGCGAATCCACAAATAATTTCAATTTAGCAAGGTTTTCTGGATCAAGGTACTTCTTTATCCAACTTGCTTGTAGTGTCTTGGTGAAGAGTCTTATATCGGTCATCTTTAGTCCGCCATGTTCGTACTCACTGATCATTACATCGCGCTTAATTTTGTCCCTTTGCTATTCCATAGAAAGTTGAACAGCAAACTGTTAATTTCGTCGATGGTGCAATGGTTTGTTGTTAAAGGTGACAATATGTAAGTAAGTTTAGAGATGATCAGACTTTGTAACAAGGTTAAACGAACAAATTCCCAACAGCTCAGGGTTGCCCCGAGGTCTGCAAGTTTTTCCTCATTGTTAGCTTTCATTGTTATCGCGGGGTCAGTAGATAACCAAGCAAGCGCCTAGCGTTTTAACTTTATCTCTTGTCTACCTCAAAAAAATTTTCAGGGCAAAATTTTTCCTCACTATCCTTACTTGCACCAATCCAGAGTACTTCTGTTTTCTATGATTTAGGCAAAGGCCAGAACTTGCGTTAAAAAATTATAAAGCCCGCAAAGCGTTTGTGAAGGACATCCTAGACCCATCGAGAACAAGGGTTGTGTCGTCTGTGTATTGACTCATTTTTAATTTCCTGTCCATTTACTGTAATGCCCCTAATGCCATCATTTTTTCTTAAAGCATCCGCTAGAACCTCAACACAGAGAATGAAGAGGTACGAGGAAAGTGGGCAGCCTTGTCTAACCCTTCTCTCGAGTCCAAAGAAGTCACTAGACCAGCATTGTTCAAAATGCATCTTTCTATACCATAATGGTAAAGCTTGGTCCAGTGGACCATTGATGGTCCAAATTTACAAACCTCGAAGGAGTTTTTGTATGAAAGACCATTCAACTGTATCGAAGGCTTTTTCAAAATCGAGGAAAAGTAGGAGCCCAAGGGCCTGTTTCTCGAAAGTCCCGTAAACTTTTCGGACCCGAAAAGCCATTTCAAAAACTGCGATCCACTTATTCTAAAAAGCCGGTCCTTTACTATGATATCAAGATACGAAAGGGAAAATTTGTTGCAAAATTTCATGCCTGGAAACGTCTTCGTTTTTAAGATACCAAGGAAATTATGGCACCCGAAATGTGCCCGAAAGGTTTCGGGGGGTTTCGAGAAACGCACGCCAGGAAAGTTTTTAGCAGCAGTATTGTTAATAACACTGTCAATCAGTCTAATATTCTCTCCTATTAATTTTCCTTTTAAGAAACCAGATTGATCACTATCCACAACTTTGGGGAGAACTAGTTTGAGGCGGTTTGCGATAACCTTGGTAGTTATTTTATAATCACAGTTTAAAAGAGATATTGAGCGCCAGTTTTTAAAGAAATAGGGTTCGGTATCTCTTTTAATTTTGGAATAAGTTTGAGAAACCGTCAGCTGTCCTGTGTGATAGGCATAATTGATTGACTTAAGAAAAAAGTCGGCGATGTCGTTCCAAAAATCATAATAGAATTCGGCAGGAAGTCCATCGGGGCTCGGTGTCTTATTGCAGTCTATTTAAAGTGTATTCAGGCATTAATTCTTTGGCAGAGGGCCTTCATAGCTGTTTTGTTTCACCTCAATTAGAATCTTTTCCGGTGGGGTATCGCAAAAAAAAAATTCTTCGGGGAGACAATTTTGGAATTGTCGAAGCTACGCTAAAGGGCTTCACAGTGGTTTAAGATTTCACGATCCGTTGTCATAAACTTGTCGCTATCTACTTTCAATTGAGTGATAGCACTTTGCTTATAACATCGTTTCTCTAAATTTGGTATTTTTTTCGCCTTCGCTGCACCATCTGTATCGAGCCCTCAGAATTGAGTCTTTTGTCCGATATTCAATAATCCTTTCCAGTTCTCTCTTCTTAGCCTCAAGGGCGCGAGAAGCTTCTGCCTTGTCGTTTGGCTTCAGAAAGTTTTTGTCAATTTGGTTTTGCAAAGAGTTAATTTCTTTCTTAAGTTCTTCCTAGCGCCGAGATAGTTTTCCTGTTTTGGCCGCCGCATATTTTATGACTGTTCTCTTATTGTAAGTTTTATCACCTCCCACAGCAAAGAGTGTCATCATTTTGATATTCGTCGTTTGTTTCCTTGCCAACAGCTCGGATTAACATAATCCATTTCAGATAGGAAAGAAGTGTTTAGTTTCTCTAGAGTTGGAAAGAAAGGCCACTCGGTGGTCTATTAATGAGTGATCAGTTTTGTAGCCGATTGAGATATTTGCATCCCTAATCAGGCTTTGGCTTACAAGAAGAAAGTCTTGACGGCATGAAATTTCCGGCCCTCTCCGACGCCAAGTGTATTTTCGATTATCCCGGTTAATTATTCTCCACGCGTCTATTAAATCAAATTGAGCAGCAAGGTTCTTCAGAGTTTCTTGAAAAATTGAGTATTTTTTCCTCCTTAGCCAGTTGAACATTTCTCTCCTTTCCAGCTTATCACCCAATCCTCTCACATTAAGAGAACAAATACTGAGATTCATTTCTGAAAGCGGTCGCAATGGATGGTGCAGACTGGAAAACGGTGGTGAGAAAACAGCTTAGGGTGTCGATTATCCCACTGAAAACACTAGAAGTAACAAAGAAAGTTACACGCGAAAGGAATACATTAACAATTACTAAAAATAAAATTGTAGGAGGGACACCTGATAACAAAACGGGGTCATTAGTAGCCATTTCGAGGAAAGAGTAATGTGCAAGTTGTGATGATCATGTTAAACAGGGCATATAATATATCTTAGGTTTTTTGGGAATATTTTGATGGTTATATTTTTTGTTATTAATAAGTAAAAATCTTCCGATTACTTTCGCGTCATGTATATACCATGTTCGTTCCTTGCTATCATCATTGCCTTGATTAAAATTTTTCGCTCCTCCTAGATAGCTCTAGCAAAATATTCGGTAATACATGAATTGGGGTGGTCGCCGGAGCTCTTGATCTTGGATCTATTCCTTCAAACTAAGTCGCGGTCATCGCGGCTGACGAATCTCGCGATAATAGGCCGATGCCTACCCTGTATATCCTTTCTCATTCGGTGCACTGCATGGAATCTAATATCTTTCGAGTCAATTCTCAATCGTTATCAATTATATCGTGTGCTACGCTATTACAGTCTTCGCCCTCGTTCTCCTCAATGTTATTAAATCGTACGTTTTCGCGCAGAGTGTATTGTTTAAGTTTAATATCATTTTCAATTTCCGATTGGAGCTGTAATGCTAAGCTGGTAATTCGTTTCCGTAAGGCCTCCAGTTCACCATTCGTCTTCTGTAGATCCATCTCAGCCTTCTCGTTCATAACGGCTACATCCCCTTGGGTGAATTCCAAGCTCTGTTTTAAAACTAGTGTTTCAATTATAATTTGTTCAATGTCGTTTTTCAACTCATACCTCAACATGTCCAACTCTGAGCGCAATCCGTCGAAGCCTGCCTCCAGGCCATTGCCTTTCGAAGCGCGTCGATCGCATCTTTCACCGGGTATTAAAGGACTATCAGAGTTATCCGCCATGTCTTCTGCCGCACCATTCAAAGAGCTCGATACTATCTTGGAACGCTTTTTCGATTGTCCCATGAAGCAATCGCCGTCCAAACCACACAGACCGATATAGCGATGCAGTTACTTAGTCATCAAGCAAGCAGCATTGGTAGGCTTAAGACTCGCGTTTCACGTGGAGCGTCAGTTAAAGCGTCTAGACGCCATGCCTCCTTTCAAGTTGTTGCATTCATGCGAAAACAAAAGAAATCTGGTTTGGACGATAGGCCCTTTGCACGATCTAACGCACTCATAAGTGACTTGCTAAAAACATTACTTTGGTGGTGAAGCAGAAGCCCTTTGTTCTTCGTTTTTCTATGAACACAAATTTCAAAACGGTGATCTGTTTTGATGACCTCCATGCTTAAAGAAGTACTGCTACCTCGTTGGGATTGTTTTTTCATCAAATTAGCAACCAGTAGAGCCATATTCTCGTCTTAACATTTGTACCTAAGTACTGCAGATGGACGTTGTGATGAATTTTGTCCGGCAGTTGAACATACAGTCGACAACGCTCTCAAAGACGGAAGTCGTGCAGGGGACCGGCCCGTCTTAGAGAGGTGTCTAGTTTATAGAAAGTTGAGGTGTCGTGACACCAGTACTCTTCTTCCGGATAAGTAGAACAAAACTAATGTGGAAAAGTGGAATTTTTTCGTCACAATCATTTACTGCTTCTGATTATGAGAAGTGAGCAGTACGCCAAACTGAAACATGTCTATAAAACAGCAATACTAAAACGTAATGGCTTGTTCATACAAACGTTCATGGATTCTGGTCTAAAAACCCAACTGTACACTTGCAAACTGGAACAACAAAATAAAAATAAACAAAAGTATTCGCTTGTTCAAGCAAACTGTAACTTTACGTAGCTGCAGCTTGTAGTGTTCCCGGGAGTAATAAAGTATCCAAACAAACAGATTTAACTCAACCAATTTCATTGCAAACGTAACATGGCCGCCGCTATCAAAAGCACATGGTTTTTCCTATCCCAACATACTTAGCGGCCTAATACATTACACAGCTGTTTCGAATCTTCAAAGTGAATATAAATTTGTTTTATGTCTAGAATTTTATCTTATAGCGTTGCCGAAGCAAATTTCTTTAAGTCATCAAAAGCTTAAAGAGCACCTATATTTCTTAAGTATTTTTTACCAAAAATTAATTTCTGAGGGCCCTGTTGACGTTTCAAAGTGTCTGTTGTCCGTCTTGCAGAGGTGTCTGTCCAGTTAATTTACGTTATAGAAGCATTTTATATCCGCTGCCTTCTGAAACAGGTACTCAGTTGCTACATTTGTTTTATTCAAAGGTATGGTGACAAAGTCCCCCGAAGTGTGGCAGGTCGTATCTTTGGTGTGGTGTGGATCAATGTGGGTCTCGTTATACTTGCTATCTTCATGGGTATGATCACCGCCTCACTCTCTAGCAACAGCCTCGAACAGATCAACAACCTTTATGGAATCCCGGTAAAATAAAAATCAAAACAAAACCGAATTTAAAGTGTACTTAACCCCCAATTTTTTTCGCTTGTTTATATTTTTGCACCTGTTCGAAACACATTGAGCCTTTTTGCGCCTTTTTAAACCAAATCTTGACTATTTATAGGCTATAAAAGTTACGAGTCATCTGTCCCACGGCCGAGCTAGTAAGGGGCATGGGTCTATTCCTTACATGACGTCACAAACTGATTTGCATTAAGTCTTTGTAGAAATGCATGCAAAGCAGTTTGTGACATCATGCAAGGAATAGACCCATGCCCTTTCAAGCTCGGTCGTGGGACAGATGATGGTTAGATTTCGTAACTTTTACAGCCTATAAAAAGCCAATATTTGGTTGAAATAGGCCCAAAACGGCGCAATATGTTTCGGACAGGCGCAAAGATTTATCTAAGCGAAAATTTTTGGGGTTAGGTGCACTTTAAGTTTGCCTTACTTATGCCTTGATAAAGAAAGAAATTTGGTCATGAGATAAGAGAGACGGTAATTTCGCGACCATGCTTTCTGGGAAACGTATCGTCACATAACCATTTATTACGCCCATAATTCTTACAACAATCCTGTATCCTGTTAGGATCAGCAATGTAGGGAAAGGTTTCATTATTGACTCAGGCAAAAAAAGTACAAGTATTTATATTAAGGGTGATCTTAGAAGAGAACACGATACTTATTACATATGAATACAATAAATAGAGTAACTGGTTCGCAGTATCCCAGTGGTAACTGGCTGGCGGCAGGCTAGATGTAGCAATGCAAGATCATGGCGTTTGTTCCCACTGGAGAATCACTGTAACTTATTTTTTTCTTCTCCGTTATTTATGAGAATAGGAGCATCATATCTGTTACTTTTATGCCTTTTTGTGGAATTCTTAAGGCCACGCACTATATATGAAAACTATGAAAGAGTCGTCCGTTATACATGACATTATTTACAAGCACTGATCACCGAGCAAAATTGTCTTTGTAAAGTTCTCTACTTTCACTTTTCATTGAAAACATACCTCAAACCTCTAAGAACGTGACATATGTATTGTTCCAGGAAGGTGATGAATACTCATTTTGGATCCTTGCTTGTTTTCTCGATGCTTACTTGTTTGATGTATCCTAACATTGCTTAGTGATATGCAAGTAGAAGTGTAACGAAATGTGTCTGTATGATGTGATATACTCCTCTGTTTTGTGAGTTTGCTTCGCTTGTTATGAAGGATTCTATCGGTAAACATTGGGTAAAATGATCAGTGGTTTACACAATTTGTTGTATCTAGGTCGCAGTTATGAACGGCACTGCTGAGGAGCAATTAGCTATTTTGCAAAACGCTGAAGTACATGGTAAGTTTCTGGTATTTCTATCGCCTACAACATTTGTTTTAGTTCTTTTTACTTTATATTTAATGAAATTGAGTTTTTCAGTTACACTTGGAGTGTCAAAAAATCAGAAAAACCCCAATTATTGGGAAGGACACTTGGCAAATATTGACCTTCTGGCATTTTTAACTCTAAATACTTATTCGGAAGGTCCGTTCCTTTTGTAATTTATTAGTTT
>OX419340.1:19650515-19685515 GCA_948470475.1 Galaxea fascicularis | reverse complement strand
TACTGTTACGACAAACAGACTTACGAAGAACTTAAACGAGACCCGACGCCAGCACTTCAACGAAAACTTAACAGCAAACTACTTCAGCTTAAGAAAGCCGACACTATTGACATCCGACGTTACAACACACTGAGGTGCCAGGTACCACAGCCACCTAAACTTTACGGACTTGAAGTGGAATACTGGTGAACAGTGATTTCACATCAAAAGACACTAGTTTGTGGTCGTCAGGTACTTGTACTGTCTTGATAGCGTCAATAAAGGTCTCCGTAGACTGTAGTTTGTGTCTGGATTCGTCAGTCAAGGGGTTCAGTATCGTAGTCAGGTATTTCGACAGTTGGTAAGTCGGCGACCCACAGAACGAGACTATGGGACGCATAGGTACGCCAGGTTTGTGGAGTTTCGGTAGTCCGTAAAGTTTAGGTGGCTGTGGTACCTGGCACCTCAGTGTGTTGTAACGTCGGATGTCAATAGTGTCGGCTTTCTTAAGCTGAAGTAGTTTGCTGTTAAGTTTTCGTTGAAGTGCTGGCGTCGGGTCTCGTTTAAGTTCTTCGTAAGTCTGTTTGTCGTAACAGTATTCCACTTCAATTGGCCCTAGACTGCACTGAGACCGCCATCAACAACTCCACTTTACAACTGCCACTACCTACGAACGACCTTATGGACTTACTGAACCTCTGCCTTACGTCTACCTACTTCCAGTACAACGGCAAACACTACAAACAGTTACATGGAACGGCTATGGGTTCACCAGTTTCCGTTGTTGTTGCAGAAATCGTTATGCAAAACATCGAGGAACAAGCCCTAGCAACTTACAAACGAACGATACCACTCTGGCTACGCTACGTTGACGACACTTTTACAGCCCTACACAAAGACGAAATCGACGAGTTTCACGAACACCTCAACAGACAGAACGACCACATCCAGTTCACCAAGGAGATCGAGGAGAATGGTAAGATACCTTTTCTAGACTGCTTGGTTACCCTTGACAACAAACAACTACGAACTACAGTTTACAGGAAACCTACACATACTGACCGACTACTTGACGAATGCTCTTACAACCCTACTTCACACAAAGCAACGACAATACGTACCCTAACGAGACGAGCGCAACTAGTTTGCGACTCACACGACAGTTTAACAGACGAACGTGAGTACTTAGACAACGTTTTCAGTAAAAACAACTACAACCGCGACTTCGTTAGACGCAACACCTACCGTGCAGAACCTAACGTTACGAACACGAACGCGACACCTGTCACCACAGCTACGATACCTTACATCAAAGGCACATCTGAAACCATTGCACGCATCTTACAGCCCTACAACATCCGTGTTCCTCACAAACCCATCACCACTTTACGGCAACTACTGACGAACGTTAAGGACAAAGACGAACCAAAGAACAGACAAGGAGCAGTTTACAAGATCAAATGTTGCGACTGCCAGGCCACCTATATCGGTGAGACCGGCAGAAACTTGAACGTAAGACTGACTGAACACAAACGAGCGACGAGAAATGGTGACCTCAACAATAACATTGCCGAACACCATTTACAGACAAACCACAGAATCGACTGGGACTCTGCCGAATGCGTTACATACAGTACTAATTACTACCAACGAATCGTACTGGAAAGCTGGTTTACTAACTTAGAACAGACACCACTAAACCGTTGCTTACAACTTCCCGCACCTTACAAACGACTTGTCGACGACATAAACAACGGACAAACAACAGACTGACAGACAACGACACGCGTACAGACATTAGTCTAACAAAAGACGGATCGAAACGCACCAATCACTGTTTACAACAGACAAACAACAGACCGACTAATTTTACTAACAATACACGTACACACATTAGACTAACAAAAGACGGATCGAAACGCACCAATCACTGTGTACAGTCTTCACAGCCAATGACAACTAGGCTTACTGACAGTCGACCAATAACATCACGACTTCGTTGACCAATCACATCAACGACCAGAGTACTTATACCATCTACTGACGTTACACAAATCACTTGACTCTGATGATGACTTCCGCTCAGGTTGTCGAAACGTCAGTCAATGTCACCACAAACAGTCCTTCTCAGGACTACACTCACCCGGACGATCGTACTTCACTTAATTATGACATGACTCCTGGGTTCAAACCATTTACGATTATTATTATTATTACTCAAACACAGAGTCTTCTCGTTTAGGTCGAAAATTTGAGCTTCATGCAAAGCTCCTTTAAACTATGCTGCGCAAAACATTTGCGTATATTTTGCGTAGGCTACTTTGTCAGCGTTTGTCCTACGATACAAGAATGCTAGCTTAATTTGGCAGGTTATCATTCCCCTAGCCTCCCACGTAGTCGTTTTTAGGGGAGTCGTAGGTAGGCAGCAGGTGATGGCTGGGTAAATCAGTAACATTCAAACTGCCTCGGTAAAATGCGTTCCTGCATGCTAATAAGGATATCGACAAAATTAAGCCTCGTTTGTGGATAGGTAAGGGATAGGGAAGGGATAGGGAAGGAATAGGGAAGGGACAGGGATAGCTAAATCATTAATATTTAAACTGCCTAGGTAAACTGCCTTCCTGCATACTAATTTATAGGTTTGCTTATAAGGGACATTGGTAGACAATGGAAACAATAGACTTGACCAAACTTTCCCGCTGTTCGTTAACACGGATTTGCGTATTCTAAACTCTATTATGTTTTTATCTGATCTCTCAGCTTTGGCGATGAGAGAGAGATTGAATTCTTAGATAACTGGTCGAGTTTTCCGCTCCGTTAATAACCAATTAGGCAAAATGGATCTCAACCCTACTTTCAACCCTATGATTGTATACAAACTCTAGAGGTGAAGCGCATGGGACAGCTCTACTATTGAAATAACAGCTTAAACACGCGATAATGAATGTTTTTTGAACAACACGTTTCTTTAGAGCAAACGATCTTAATTGCCGTTTACTACCGAATTCAAAAACGATTCAAATACACAGAGATTTTAAATGAATAAAAATCAGCCATAATACATTTATTGACAACGAACGTTCCAACAATTAATGCAACTGCGAGATGTTTACCACAATTAAAGTATCAGGAAATTAGGATGCAATCAATCGTCTTCGATACATTAAGAATACCAAACAATAAGACTGAAGTCCCTTTGTATTGAGAGCAAAACCATAGTATAACAGTGAAAGTAGGTCTAGTCTTACCACAATTAAAGTATCAGGAAATTAGGATGCAATCAAACGTCTTCGTTACATTGAGAGTACCAAACAATAAGACTGAAGTCCCTTTGTATTGAGAGCAAAACCACAGTATAACAGTGAAAGTAGGTCTAGTCTTCATTTTTTGGAAGGGGTTGCCTCACAAACAATCGATATAGCAAGAATTTCCGCTTATCGATGGCTAGTTCTGTCGATACTAGCCAACCAAATCACTCTGTATCTTTAAGATCTTTTAGGGTTTCCATCACTTTTTTGGAAGGTGTAATCTTTCTTCATTACTGAAGCTCGTAAGTTCCATAATAAATGTAAGAAAAAAAATTATTTTATTAATCCAAAGGTTTTTTTTCTTGAGGTAGAAAAAGGTTTTTTGTCTAGATCCAAAGTTTTTAGTCTGGATCCAAAGTTTTGCCTACGGATCACAAATTCCTACTCCAAATCCAAAGATTTTACTTCGGGTCCAAAAAGATCGGAAACCAAGCAGGTGGCCAGGATTCTGAGTGGGAAAGGGGAGGGGTGGGGGAGAGGGCGTACGACAGCCATCGGCGAAACGCCCAAGCATCTCTGGCGCCAGTTGGTAGGGGTGCCTCTTCAGAGCCACACAAAACGGCTCTTTTCAGAGCCACAACACAAGTTCATTTGACGTTAAGTGTGGAAGAAGTGAATCTGTCGACGGCCCCAAATTAACAGAGATAAGCAATTACGATGATCAGAGAAAACTTAGCCCTTCTACGCCTCCAACCTTCTCGTCCACCATGTTGGAAAACAGGCCGGTGACGTGACCACAGGCTCCTGTTGTATGTATACAGGTCCGTACGGAAGAGGGGTATGATGGGTGCGTCTGCAATTCCCCCCCTCCCCCTACACACAACACACACACACGGAGGTCCGCCTGGTGCGGGATCCACTTATTATGTACTAATGGTTCAAACAAGAATTTAAAAAACGGGCTGGCCAGGGGTGGATCCAGGAATATTTGGGGGGGGGGGAGATGGGGGTCCAAACTTTGACAGTACAGAAGCTCGTTTCACTACAGAAATTCGTTTCAGCAAATTAGATAGATAGATCGTTTATTAAAAGAACACCTCGCAGTCCGAGGACTGAATTACATGTATAATGTACAAGAACAGATTTGCAATTAAATTAGTTATAAGGATCTATAATAACACAAGTATACAAAGCTAACAAAAGTATATCACTCAACCTTATGTTAAAAAAAATAAAAATATACGTACATAAACATGCTTATTCACATTCTAAGGCTATGGCTGACTAAAAAAGATTTTTTAAGGCGATCCGTTTTGCACACAGGCAATTGAACATCCTATGCTGCGCAGCTGCCTATGCTGATCAGCTTTAGGTGGGAGCAGACCAATGAGCTTGTGATTAATGTCAAGAACAATGTCATTAAAAGGTCAAAAGATAGTGACGCTCGCCTGTCGTAAAGAGAGGGGATGTCTACCTCTTTGAGCGCGCTGTTGTAACTTGCGTAAGGAAAAAAAAATGCGCAAGGCGCGCTTCTGAATACGTTCCAGCTCCTCAGATAAATAGGACGGAAGGCTGAAATGAAATACTTGACATGCGTATTCTAAGACCGATCTTATGGTATTACAAAAAAATAAAACAATATCACTCACACAGATACCAGCTCGTTTAAGTTGTCTCAGGAAGTACAATCTTTTGGCAGCCTTTGAGGTCATATTAAAGATGTGATCGTTCCATTTGAAATCATCACTTATGGTAACGCCAAGCACTTTAGCCGAGTTGACTCTTTCGAAAACAAAACCGTGGAGTTCGACTGGAGGATGAGTTGGAGGAGATCTCTTAAAACACGACTGCATCTCCTTGCATTTGGATGGGTTCAGCTGCAAGCGGTTATCCTCAGACCAGGTGCTAATAAAGTCGACAGCTTGCTGAAGTGCACTTTGTTTGGATGATGGTACTATTTCCGAAACAGTGGTGTCATCGGCGCATATCCTCATAGCAAACAAGTGCAAAGTTTGCCGATCAAAATATTTTGGTCCACTAAGTCAAAAGCTTTACGAAAATCCAGTAGAGCGGTTCTTACAGTCGCCCCAGTGCCGTCGGTGGCGCACAGCCAAAGGTGGAACACAGAGATAAGCGCGAACGTAGTGGAAGAGCCCGGGATGAAGCCAAATTGACCTGGATTAATATGGGTGTTTATATGAGAAAACTCGCGCCGGCGCCAGTTTTACACCAAGAGCATGAAACGGTCGATCAATTTGTTGTACGGCTTAGTACACAAGCTGCTGATGGTGATTTGGGGCCTACAAAGAATGAGCAAATACGAGATCAAATTATCGATAAACTCAAGTCTACGGAGCTACGACGAAAATTTCTGGAAAAGGGACAAGAATTAACATTGACAAATACGCAGAAAATCGCCAGATCACTAAAGTTGCCGCAGGCATTAGCGAAGCAAATTGAAGGTGTTGTGGAAACGACGGTTAATGCGGTCAACGAAGACAGAAAACTCAAAGGATAAAGAAGAGATTATCTAAAGAAGAGTCTGCAATGTTATCGATGTGGACAAAGTGGACATTTCGCTCGTGATAGGCATTGCCCGGCAAGAGCTCAAACCTGTACAAAGTGTCACATGATAGGACATTTTGCGTCAGTTTGCAAAACGAAGACTAAACAAGAGCAGAAGAATAGGGACACTGGGAAACAAAGTAGACGGAGAAAAGTTAACTGTGTGGAGGAAGATGAAGATGATGAATATGCTTTTACCATGGGATTTGGTAAATCACGTGAAACAAGTAGCTCAGAGACAGTTGATTTAGAAGTTGGAGGTGTGATTCTCAGTGGAGTTCTTATTGATTCAGGATCGTCCTGTAATATTATCGATCAGACAACCTGGGAGAAATTAAAGAAAAAAGGAATAAAGTGCAAATCAGAAATTGTATCCTTACGGAATCTCAGAACCACTGAACACTCTGGAAAAATTTGAAGCCTCTGTAAACCTAGCTGGTAAAGACGTTACAGCTGAATTTATTGTCATTTGCACTAAAGACAGACCAGTAATGGGCAGCAAAACAGCTATTAAGTTAAGTGTGCTTAGACTGGGACTTGCAGTTAATACTGTATTTACTCCAGACATTGATGATAAATACAAAGCATGTTTTGAAGGGCTAGGCGAGTTAACCGATTACCAAGTTAAAATCCATGTGAACAAAGAAGTAAACCCTGTGGCTCAGCATCCTAGACGAGTTCTTTTCAGCATGAGAGAGAAAGTGGAAAGAAAGTTGCACGAGTTATAGTGGATGGACATCATTGAGAAGGTACAAGGACCAACACCATGGGTCAGCCCAATAGTTGTAGTTACTAAGCCGTCTGGAGAGATTCGATTATGAGTTGACATGCGCAAGGCAAATGAGGCTATAGTGAGGGAAAGACCCCGTATTCCCACCGTTGATGAGGTTCTCCAGGATATGACTCAAAGCAGTGTGTTTACCAAGTTAGATCTCAAATGGGGTTATCATCAGCTAGAGCTCAGTGAAGAGTCGCGCGACATCACAACATTCACAACACATGCTGGTCTTTATCGGTATGAAAGATTGATGTTTGGCATAACATCTTCCCCTGAGATCTATCAGTGCAGCATGCTATCCAACAAGCCCTACATGGATGTCAAGGAGTGCGAAACATATCAGATGATATCATTTTCTATGCTAAAGATGGTCAACATCGCGAATAAAGGCTTGAGACGTTATTAGAAAGATTGCAACAGAGAGGTTTGACCTTGAATCCAGAGAAGTGTAAGTTCAGGATGGCCAAGTTAGAGTTCATGGGATACCTACTGTCTACAAGTGGCATTGGACCAACAGAATCAAAAGTTGAAGCCGTGCTCAATGCCAGAGAACCTGAGTCTGTAGCAGAAGTAAGGAGTTTTCTAGGACTCGTGAATTTCAGCGCGAAATTCAGTAGAAACCTGGCCACGGTCGCTGAACCACTTCGACAGCTGACACGGAAAGGCGTGACGTTCAAATGGGGCAAACAGCAACAAGAAGCGTTCCAAGCTCTGAAAGGAAAACTAGAGAGTGCTGAAACGTTAGCTTACTATGATAAAGATGCCAAAATAAGAGTTATTGCTGTTGTAAGTCCAGTTGGACTAGGTGGAGTTCTTGTTCAGGAACAAGATGGCAATTGGAGACCAGTCTACTACGCAAGCCGAAGTTAAACAGCAGTGCAAAGAAGATATTCCCAAACAGAAAGAGAAGCTATGGCTTTAGTCTGGGCTTGCGAGAGGTTTCATGTTTATCTGTATAGGAAACACTTTGAATTAGAAACCGATCACACAACGCTTGAAGTGATCTATTCACGTAAATCTCAGCACGAATTGAACGTTGGGTCTTACGACTTCAGCCGTATGAGTTCACAGTGAAGTATTGTCCTGGACCACAGAACATAGCTGATGCTTTGTCTCGCCTAACCCAAGAAGGTCAAAATGTAGGCAAGAATGTGGCATAAGAATACATTCAATATGTGGCAGAAAATGCAGCTCCCAGAGCCATACCTATCCAAGAAATTGAAGAAGCATCTACTAAGGATGATGAAATTACAATGTTGAGAAAGTGTGTGCAAACCAACGATTAGAATGTTGGTGATCCAGCCTTCAACGCCGTGAGTTAACTTTGCTAGGAAAGTTAGTGCTGAGGGGAACAAGATTAGTCACGCCCCAGAAACTTCATAAGCAAGTGCTGGAACTGGCCCATGAAGGGCATCAGGGAATCGTTAAGACCAGGCAAAGACTCCGGTCTAAGGTTTAGTGGCGTAAAATAGACCGCGAAGCAGAGCAGAGGTGTAGAGCATGTCATGGTTGCCAGCTCGTTGGTAAACCGTTGCCTATGGAACCTATGAAGAGAACCGAGGTCCCGATACAGCCATGGCAATACCTGACAGCAGACCTGTTAGGACCCCTTCCGACAGGAGAATATCTGTTGGTCGTTGTTGCTTATTTTAGTCGGTTCTTTGAGGTAGCTATAACCAAATCAGTGACTTCAGGCAACTGACCAATGGTCCACAGTTTGTGTCCGAAGAATTTGAAGCTTACCTCAGAGACAACAACGTTGAACACAGGGCGTCAACACCATTGTGGCCACAAGCCAGTGGGAAGATTGAGAAATACAGAAATTCTTGCTAGCTTACAGAAGCACCCCGCACACGATTACTGGCATACGTTCTGTGAAATTGTTATTTGGACAAGAGATTCGTTCAAAGCTGCCTGGTGTGGAAGAGTTACGTTCAGTCAGCAATGAAAGTGAAGCTCTAGACAGGGATCGTGAAAGAAAGCAAAAGGGAAAAGATTACGCTGATAATCGGAAGGGTGCTTGTGAGTCTAAACTGAAAGAGGGAGACAAAGTGCTCTTACAGAGACCGAAATCTGATAAGCTGTCCCCATCGTTTGAAGCCACTCCCTATCAAGTGGTCAACAAGCAGGGAAGTCAGGTGGAAATTAAAAAACCTGCTGGTGTTCGTTACAAGAGGAACATCACTCATCAGAGGAAGATGAATCACAGGAAACAGAGGCCTGTAATGCTCAAGATCTGAAAGCTGGTGAGAAAGAAGAGCAGAGTGTTCCCACCCAGCATTATATGTTGAGATCTAGGCGCAATCGTCAGCCAGAGAGGTTTAAAGATTATGAACTTAGTTACGACTTGGTTATGAATGATGCACATTTCATGACCAATGCATATTTCACATTTTTAAAGACGTTTTGTTTGTACTGATTTAAGGCTTGAACGTTGGATCACTTTTCATTGATTGAGTAACTATCTGGATGAAACTTATTGTTTGTTGCTCTTATTTTGTGAGAAGTTGCACAGTGAAATTTTATTCAGAAAAAGGAGAGATTGTAGTATCGATGATGTAATCAAATGAGACCGGGTGGAACTGTGGGTTATTAAAAAGATGGAAGCACATGTTTGGTATTGATGTGCTAGTTAAATCTGTGCGTGTTTTGGGTTGAGTCCGAATGTTTAATTTATTAGGAAACACTGCAGAGAGCGTTCTGGCTTTAAGGTGAGCCACATTTTCCGAATCCCCTTCCTTTCGTACTCATCGATCAAAGCATTGATCTGATATAGGCGACGAAGGGTTTAAGTGCTCGGCCACTTCTTGGGAAGAATCCGTTTCTTAGCTAGATTGAGAGTCTACCCCGTTGAAGAAAGTAGTCATTGTAACCATCCCTCCAAAACATTTTTCGTTTAAACAGCACGAGCTCTGACAGCAAACTGGATGATAAGTTTAGCGCCTCTTAAAACAAGCAGTGAAAATGTCAAGCTTGTGGGATGCAGTTTAGTGTGACAAGTTACTTGAATTGCAGACGGGGTTACCAAGCGCTCTTTTCTGTGTTCGTGAGCCACTCAGGAACTGAATCTGCTGTTCTTTTACAATGTTTGATGCTACTGGCTGCTTTTCAGCAACTCTTGGTAGAGATTTCAGTGATTTCTTTACTCTTCTTGGTCTTAATAACTGATGGCGACTGTATCCTTTTCCACTTCCTGTACTGATAGAGGTGTTTCACTTCTTGGACGTCTTCCCTGGCTCCTCTTTGCATGACCCGAGATAGCATTATCTATTTTAACCGACTGAGATCTATTTGTCAAAAACGATTCGATACAGGCAATTAGAACATCGTGTACACTAAGATTACGCAGCTCAGTGCCTCTCTCCTCCGCAGAGGCTAAAGGTTTTTTTCGGGAGGATCCGCTGAGTAATGTAAGTGCAGGCACAGGTTTACAGGCGACGGCGGAAATCCGCACGATCGATCCATTCGACTTTGCGCCTGCACTAACGTCTTACAGCGGATTTATATAACGAACGTTAGAACCTCTGCGGAGGAGAGAGGTTCAGTGCAAAGAACATTATGGTCTACAAGGTCGAACCCTTTGCTAAAGTCAGTAAATAGAATTCTAGCATAGCAGTGTCCAGTGTCCAGGGCTTCTTAAATACAATGTAAGATGTAAATTAAAGTATGCGTCGTTGATTTTCCTGGTAGAGCAAATTACAAAAAGTCGATGTCATCAATGACTTGGCTATACAAGGAACTAAGTGTGAAACCTTCCATGATTCTAGCTATCTGAGCAGTGAGAGTAATCGGTCTTAAATCACAGTTCACAGACTTGGGGGTAGCCTGAAAACGGGTTCTTTGTATGGGTTATTCCGAGATTTGCTTTCTAATGGCGCGCGGTCAAAAGCTAGGGGATTGGGGCGGGCCAATCCCCGATCTTTGACCGCCTGCCATTTAAGAGCAAGTCGACACGACCATCTCTCGGAACACCCAAATGGAGAGCCTGTTTGCAGGCTACTTTAAGTACGTTAGGTCACACTTAACTTTTCTCTTTGATTGGACAAAGTTCCAGAAAGGCCATTATGAGTACAATATCATACTAACCCTGTGCCAAAAACGAATAGAGTTTGAGTCACAAATTACATGCATAATTGGTACTGGTACTGTATTAATCGATAATTTTACCAGGTTAGTAAATTTTATCGTTATGTTTCCCAGTAAAAAGAAGTTACGACGATTTGTACCGAAGTGTAATAAGAGAGGAAACTCGGATAGCCCTGGTGGACCTGTACAGTACAACCAAACACAGTGAATACTACAATAAATACCCGTTATATGTAGCCACAGTCGTCAGTGAGCCCATAGTGCACGGAGCAGTGTTACCCACAGGCTCTGAAACAGTAAGGAATTGCTTCCTGAGTTACCAAGCAGAACACCAGTTGGAAATGCACGAGATATTGGAAACTTTCATCAGGACAGAAAAGGTTTGAAGTTAACGGTAACGGCAACCAGGCTGATAATCAGACAATAAAGAAATAACTGCTCGTTTCGTTTTTCAAAAGAAGTGCGAGTCATGAAGAGCAGGTGTCAAGCATTCGATGGCACAGGTTTAAAATGAATTTCGTTCAGTTTTTGTCATGAATAGCCAACAAGGTACCTAGTTAACATCTAGTTAACTCTACGTAGAGAACATTATTTACTCATTTGTCTTAAAAAACTAAGATGCCATCAGAAATAACTGTTATTATTTAAGAAACGGCCAAACGGGTTATTTAATTTGATCGTTGATGCACCGCGATACAACTGAAAATTCAAATGCAATTTTCCTCAACGCACCAGCTAATAAAGCGGTTCGCACAGCATTCCATGACATGAGGCAGTGCTTGTCTATGTCTCAGTTCGAGATTTTGCAGCTTATTCTGCATTACGCCTGAAAGCCTCTTCGATGAGAAGATCGCAAGGAAACCAATGAACGTATTGCTTGTTTTGCATGCATCATTGTGATTGAAAACACCTCACCAGAAGGGAAATTTTCGTAATTTCTCTGCTGAGAGTTCACTAGCACAAATGATCAATGATCAATATTCGACGAATATTGAATGATAGTTGATACCAAGCCCTGTATGACAGAAACAGGTAGCCAGCCTAAATATCGATGTAATTTGTTTAAACTTACATGCATCTACTCTAAAAGCAACGAGTTCAAGTTAACACGAGTCAAGTTCGAGTCAAATATTTTTATTTCACTTTCTTTAAATATAATAATTTGACTATAATTGTTGCTGTCAACAAAATGTCGCAGAGACAAAATAATGGTCAGCAGTTTGGTTTGACTCGAAACAGCTTCCAATGCGTTTTGTATTTTGAAACAATACAACTTCAGTCAAAACTACCGGTTTCGTCACCTATTGATTAAGCGGAGAACTTTTAATAATTTGGTTTGTTAATGTGAGTGGATAAAGTTCTTTTTTGGGAAACGGTGGGTAAAGAACGACGAGCAGCCTGGACGATTCTTTTACGCTATTTTCTTTGGGATCCTCAGAGTGGCTGCAACAAGGTGGCCCCGGCGTGTCTTAGAATGCTAATATATTTCCCGGTGTGTCGTTCAAATGCAACTTCTGCCTCAGTTGCGTGTAATTAAGGTCATTCCCCAGAAATAGAAGTCATAATAGATTTTATTTGAAACTTTGCTAGGTGGTTGCCAACGTCAAAAACATCAAAGAAATGCAATAAAAAGAGAGGATCCCCACGTTCGTTTTCATGCTTTGAGGCTTTAGCCTATACCTACTTTGGTACATTGTTAGCACAATTTAAGTTGATGGCCGAAAGTGATCTGAGACTCTATAATTTACAAAACCGGGACAGAAGCAATGGGATATAGGATTTATTTTCCCAAAAGTACATCATGGTGGAAATTTAAAAAAGGTGAAGAAAAAATGAACTAATGAAAGACAAGTCGTATTTTTTGCGTTTGTGCTTTACCATTAAAGTTTCAATAGCGTCGTCCTAAAGGAGATCTTCTGTGAATAATGAAAATCTGGACAATAAAAAATTCTTTAAATCTGGATATTTCATGGAGAATTGCATTTTCTTTCAATACGAGAAGTAAAAAGCATAGGTCCCCATACTCGTTTGGGAGAAAATCGCCTTTGACCTACTTGTAGGGGATGACTCCTTGAGAAAACGTGCAATGCTTTGAACATGCACGCGCTCGTGCACGCGCTGCTGACGCAAGAAATTATGTGCAGTAAGGATGCGCAATGCAATTCAGAGGAATTACCTTAATAGAGGTCAAAAACTGTGGGGAAAATTAATGGTGCCAAGGAATATTTACTTCTTTGAAAAGCAGCCGCGAACCATTTCAGGAATAAACTCTCGCAATCGGCGGTGAAAAAAAAGTCAAAACTTGTTGCTCTTGTACCTGGTACATCATCATACAGGAATTATAACCAAAACGACCAAAACAAAAAAATTACCTTCACTCGAACTTGACTTGGGCTACGATTAAACTCCAAGGTAGCTTTTTCATGCGTAATTCTATTTTCGCTTTACTATAGTACCACAGCCACGATTCAAGTCTTGGCGTTGAGTATTTTCAAGGCAGTACGTTTGGCTACACTATTTACTTCATGTTTGGCTTGTTCACCATCGCTTTGGTGGTTGGTCTTCTCTGGCAGTGTTATCCTCGGGAAAAGAAAGAACAGAAATTTCAAACAGGCTCGGGTAAGTTTCTAGTCTCCCACGCAGTCGTTTTTAGGGGCGTAGTGGGGAGGAGGTGAAATACAACTTCCCTAAAAACGACTGCGTGGGAGGCTAGTAAGTTTCCTAATTGCAGCCGCTTAAATCTCATTACCGCAATGGGATTAACAGATAACACAATTACATCATGGGAACACCTCAAAACAAAACTTTGTTTGGGACGTGAAGCTGAGAAGCTCGGATCAATGTCAGTATCTGGGCAAATGCGCACCTGCCCCTCGTCTAACCCAACAAGTTATCATAAGTTAGTTAAGTTATAATTAAACGAAACATGCTGAAACTGCAGACAGGAGTTTCCATAATTACTAAAGAACACTGACTTTGTATGAACGTCAAACGACGTTCATTAAAAAAAACGTTTTGAAAGACGTTTCGCCCCAAAACCCTTCGGCCATCTCCGGTTTGAATTAAAGTGATAGCTTCCTTTCAGTATCGGTTCACATTTGCCCGACCTCGTGTGATTACAAGTACACATGATCACTGCGCGAGGCGGAGAACATTATTCAATTGAAATATAAACGTCGGGGACTTCTATATGTTCATTCCCAGCATTCTGGTCTCTCTTTGAATGCCAAGCCTCCAGGAAAAGTCTTTACTTAGATGTTCAACACGCAAACTAACTTGGCCATAGTTGACCACGCTATTATAGTTGACAAGGCAGCTGACTATCACAAGAAACTTTTATAATGTACGTATTTCATTCAGCTACATTTGCATAAGAGCCATTACTACAAAACTGATACTGAATTCAGTTATTTAAGCAATGAATCGAAACAAGAACACTACAAATGTAATATACTTCGTTCTTTAATCCACATACATACACACAGTTAACTTTATTTGAACGCGGATTTAGAATAGCTCGAGAGAGCTAGTATCTCCGAGTATCATAATAATTAAGAGATGGGTAGAAGAGTCTTGTTTGTTTCAGCTATGTAACCGCTCCTCCAATAGTCTGACAGGATAAAAACGATACAGAGACCATGTGCTTTTGTAATTTGAGCATGGATTAAACAAGTTACAGTTTATTCGGTGTGGTTCACTGGTGAGAATATTACAAGATGCAACAAAATTGATAAAAAATATTTAAAAAAAACATCTACGCAGTAATATTATGAACAGCGAGCTTAAAAGCAACGGGATTAAACAAGCCACTTAACAACTATTCGTTCTTTTAACCAGACTAATTTAGCTACTACGGGACTGCGCGGTGGCAGTCCGTTCTACGGCTTGTCATTCAAAGAGAGACCAGAATGTTGGGAATGAACATATAGAAGTCTCCGACGTTTATATTTCAACTGAATAATGTTCTCCGCCTCGCGCAGTGATCACGTGTACTTGTAATCACACGAGGTTGCGCAAATGTGAACCGTTACTGAAAGGAAGCTATCACTTTAATTCAAACCGAAGATGGCCGAAGGGTTTTGGGGCGGAACGTCTTTCAAAACGTTTTTTAATGAACGTCGTTTGACGTTCATACAAAGTCAGTGTCAGAAATTTCTTAAGTAATTAAGTTATAACTAGCTAGTGTCAATGTTGAGTTAGGGGAGGGATAGGTGTGCAGTTCCCTGGGTACTGATATTGATCCAGAAACTCGATAACGTAAAATTCCGTCAATATCAGTGGTATGCTTGTGAACCTAGGACCAGATTTACGGAATCCTAGCTAAGATGTGTCTGAAGATAAAACATAGAAAATAGAACCTGGAAATAAATTCAGGCTTGTACAGAAACCTGCCTGCGATAACAGTGTAGTGCTTTACCAATAAGAGCCATAACGGTTTTTAATTGACTCGTGGGAAAATTGCAGAATGTAGCTTGGAAAGGACAAAGGATAACACTGTAAATCAAAAACAACAGTATCGCGTTAGTTAGAGTGGTTTGCGGCGATTTTTTGCTGTAATTGACTTGGTTCTGATGCCGTATTGTTCTGGATCTCGTTAATTTCAATCTACATAAATTTCTATATTTAGACTGAAGGATTTGATGCTGTATTTTACGCAAGTTTGTTTCCGAGTTTTAGCGGCTCAAATGATGGTTTGTTTTGAGATGTTGATTTCAACGCTGGTTTGTTTACACGTGTAAAGCTTTCATATCTCGAGTATTTCTCGCAAAACAACAATTAATAGAGATAGACTTTAACACGTATTAAAAATGCTTTATAAAGTAAAAGATATATCTAAGCAAAGAACCCTTATTACGCTTGGAACCTCTTTTCTGCACTCCGCACTTTATTTTGCAATACGGGGCAGACTACGGGGCATTCAAAATGGCGACAGAAGAAATTGTGGGTGTTGTCCTGTTAATGACGTCACACTGGGCATGCGTATTACGAGAAGAGTAGTTTTGTGCGTCAAATGCATTTGTAAGCTCGGGGTGCTTTCGCCCCCGAGCAACTAAGCTAACAAGCCAAATGAGAGCTGGTCATTTTGTGGATTCGTAATAAATCTGCGAAAGTTGAATAAATGACAGTGAGTATGTGAGTGAGCAACGCAGTTATGAACAGTACTTGCGTAGCAATGAAAATAAAGCCTGAACAAAATTCAGGCAATGGTTCCCGGTACACTGCAGCGGAATCGCAGTAGACTGCTTAGCTGGTGGTATTGTAGGCACGCGGAGTAATGTTTACCGCCAGCTACGTAGCCTTGAATCACAGACTGGGTCAATCTTCAATGCCAAGAAATCGGCAGGTTTGACAGACTTCTTCTCGTCACTTTGCTCTGATCTGACGTACAAACAACTTACCAAATACTCGGTATTTTGTCATGTTTTGATTCATCAAATTGTTCCCACCCAGAAAACGTGGAAAATAGCATTTCAAAGCTCCTAAAAAAATTCCTGATATTTCCTTTCCCAGACTCACCTTGATTGATCTGCAGTTCAAATATATGACATCATATATTCACTGTGATTTAAATTTGTAATTATCCATGAAGACAAAAAGAACAGTGAGGTGACCACACACTTTAATAAGACACTGCACACCTTTGGAGATGTTACTTTTGAATGTGTAGACCAAATTAAACAACCACCAATCAAGACTGAGGAAGAATGCTAATTACAAAAGAAACGTACGGTGGAGCTGCATGCTAAATGTGTAACGACCTTTTCCCTTCTATTTCTCTCGCCAGCAGAACAGCAAACTACTAAAACTGAACCAACCATTTCTCCTGAAGAGACTGTTGATAGTAGGAGTCTAAATCATGCAGGGTTGTTACCTTCAAATGAAAGGCAGCATATCGAGCGACTCATGGCTGCTCAGAGTGCTGAAGTTCTGGCAATGGAAGACGAGCTCAAGGCCTTTCGTAAAAATTGGGAAAAGAGTTTCCGCAGTCTGCAGGAACGACACACGAAGGAGCAAGAACGATTGTTTGACCTGGACAATTTCGGTTACGAGATGTGAGGGAATAGCAAGCAAACTTGACGAAGCTGCTTCCAGTTTCAAGACGGACAGGGCTGTTTGCTAACAAGTGTTTTTCTTTATCAATGAACTCGGTCGGCTTGCATAATAATTAACCAAGTGGAGAAAAAGGAAGGTGTGTTCCATTCCATTTACCTCTCGTACTTGGAATTAAATTATGCAATTAAGGAACTATTATGCGTCTAAGTTGGCTGGGAATACACGGACAAGATATTTTAACAAAAAGGAGTACAGTAAAAACCCGCGTGTAAGAACCTAGAAAATTAAGAACCTCCTGGCAGAAATTTGCTACTTTAATACCCCCAAATATAAGAACCTGTTTAGCCAAAAAAATTCCAACATGTTCCTATATGTGGTTATATTGACAGTTCTATAGTTGGGAACATATGTTGTGGTTCAATGTTCAAATCAGTTTGATTTTTTGAAAATGGTTTATTTTTTTGAACCTGGTTTTATTTTTTTGAAACTTGTTTGTTCTTGATTTTAAGCATTTATTCTACAAAATAACAGTTTATAATGAAGAACAAACCATATATTATACTATTTTCTACTCCGTAAAAATTAAGAACCTACTTAGCCTGAAATTCCAGTAAGTACCCCAAAATATAAGAACCTGTTTTGCCAAACTCTAAAAGGTTGGTTCTTACACGCGGGTTTTTACTGTAGTACAGTTGAACCTCTCCATAACGCCACCTTGGTGACAGAAGAAAGTGGCCGTTATAGGGAGGTAGGGGTGTAATGTAACACCTGTTTGTTTTGGGTTAAGGGCATTTTTATTTTTAAAAAAGCGGGACAAAAATAAATGGCCCGTAGTATACAGAAGTGGCAGCTGTAGAGAGGTGGACTTTAGTAGAGGTTCGACTATAGTTAATAAAAACCAAACAAAGAACTCTATCAGCATGAAATTTCCTCCGGAGATTAGTTTCAGTGGTGCGTCGAAAATATTGAAAGAAGAGTTTTTGTGGTGCCCTCGATTATATGATTATATGACATCCCATAAAAACCGGCAACAAGACGCCTATATTCGTTGTGGTGCCCTCATCGTGCACGTGATTCAAAGCTGGAGCCAATGAAAACGCGCAATTCTCTCTAGGCGTCTAGCGGGATGCTGGAAAAAATCTAAGACTTTTATAAGGGAAACTATTCATCCTATCCGCATATAATGGACTTCACCGAGAGAGAAAGCATTCCTGGTCTAATGATATTTGCTGATTTTCAAAAGGTGTTCGATAGTTTAATTGAACGTTTGAGAACGTCTTGTATGAGCGGGACTACAATGGCTTCTTTGGATTTGCCCGTCGAAATGACAGCCGCCAGCTGCTTGTGGTTGGATGATGTGTCGTCGGTCAGCGCTACGGGATCAGCCTGTGCAGGCATGTTTATGACTTCGTCCACTGTTGCTTGCTCTTCTGCTGCCATGGTGTATATGCGCAAAAAAATTTTTCACTCTTTGTTGTCGCTGGCCTGCTCAATTTCTCTCTTTTTTTTTTACTTCCGGCAAGAAGGTTTTCCAGCTCTTGCACAAGCGCGGCTGTGGTTTGCGGCATTTTGACAAGTGAATTTTGATAAATTTGTTTTGCAAACCAATGATTTTATCCTGGACTTTACCAAGGAGCTGCTCAAATACATTCAGCATTTTTTAAGCTTCGTCGATGCTGCCATTGTTGTATGTAAACAGCGCACTACAACTGTAGCTAACATTATGGTCCGCGCTTGTGAGTGATGGCTTGCGCGGAACAATTTCGTAAGGGTGGCTCAAAAGGGAACACCAGGTGGGAGAACTTCTACCTTTTAACTGACCCATGTATTCTCGGCACTCTACTGGCGAAAGCTCGCCGGCGTGGTCTTCAAAACTGGCCTTCATTGTTTTGCTTGGAGGGGTGTAAAAAAGAACGATCACCGCCACGTTCCACCGAAAGGGCTTCGCAATGCTGATGCCACTGTGCCGCCCGCTGAAGCGAAGTGCCACCAGGTGGCTCGTTCGGCCTTTCATGCCTTTGGAGGCAACGCAGTCGTACAGAATGATGAGCATGTTCGTCCCTTCAAAATGAAACTGACCAGCTTCAGCCAAGGTTCGAGATCGTGTTACTGAAGGCAAGAACAAAAATGCGAGGGTCGTCTACAAAACCATCAAAGGTTTTGTTGGGTACGAACGTCGGGGATATTAGCACAATTTTTTTAAAAGACCTTTTTAGCTTTTAAAAAAGCTAAAAAGGCCGCAGTCAGACTGTAACGTACATATTTCATTCAGCTTAATTTACATGAGAGCCATTCCTACAAAACTAACATTGAATTCGGCCACTTCGTTATTTAACCAATGAATCGAACCAGAACACTACATATGTAATGTACCTCGTTCTTTAAAGGGAACACTGGATATCACGTGACCAAGGTATTTGACACCCTTAGGAAACAGCTATGATGAGCCTTGACTTAAACCCATTGTTAGGGTTGGGATTGCAGAAATGATGTCAGTTCCATTGACCTTTGCCAATGTTTTGGCTTAGAGCTAGATTTGGGTCAGGTGCTGGGTTTGGGCATCCACAAGTCACGTGACAAGCATTCTCATCACACTCTGGAACCCTGGTGCGACTAGCCACACGGTACTGGTCTTGCTGAGACCAAAACATTTTGCGCTAACCTGGTAATTCAAAAACTGACCACCCCCCTTACTTGCACTTTGTGTTCTGATCCCAAATTGAGCCCTGCAAGGCTTTTGCCAACTACCCTCCCCATCTAAATCTTTATCCTTTACTACGATTTACACAAAACTTCCTAGTGTTACTAGTACCACACGTAGTTATCAGTTTGCATAGTTTGCGACATCAAAATAGCAATATAGTGACAAAAGCAGGTTTTAATTAACCCTTAAAAGCCCAACTACGCATATATGCGTTGTAAATACCATTACTACTTTTGATATTTGTTTCTTGTTGAACTTAAGAGCCAACATTACGAAAGTGTGTTCATTGTGCCGACGGGTTGGTGTGACATCCATCGCAGCCTAAAACGTCCACAATGATTCCCGGTGTCCATTGCAGTGAACCGTTCTTAAGGCAACAAATCCCAAAAATCCAGCATTTTGCTCCAAGAGCAACACCAAAAAAGTGTCAATCCTTTAAGATAAAAACTTGCTCAAAAAATCAAAAGTTTGCGTTAACAACACACCTCAAAGCCAGATCTTGGAATTTAGCTGGAAAATTCCTTCTCACTTTATTTGCCGGCCCTTGTTGCTCCATTTGATGAAAGCCAGTGTCGAGAATACAACCGTTGCCTCGTTCATGCCCGAAAAGAATTCTGGGTAATTCCGCCATAACTCGAAAAGGGAACTCTTACCATTTCCATTTCAAAGAATTATTACACCCAGTCCTGCCACCCAGTCCTACCAGCAAAATATCGCGTCGGTTGAAAATTTTCCTAGTCAAAACTTGGCCAAATAGTCTTGGTAGGTCCTGGAAGCCATCCACAGATGGGCCAGAGAGACAACTTCACTCGTGAACCCGCCAAACTTGATACAAACATCTTTGGCGTCCCAGTCTACATGAAACCACCTCTCACCTCTGTTTTCTTTCAGAGGCTTGCCTCTACCCACATTCCAGCTTAATGATGCCGACTTGTGGGCTTCTGCAGAGGAAAATGGCTCGAAAACACACTCATAAAGCAAGAAACCGAGCCGATTTGAACTCATCAAAACACGAACTGTTGATCTAGGTCACGTGATGCCCAAGTCTGAGCCCAAAGTGTCTCGAAACCGCTAATATTGTAATGGATACTGTATATAAGAACAAACAAAGTGAGGCAAAGTTTGTGTCGCCAAATTACAAGTGAGAAAATAAGCAACACTTGGTCCTTTAAGGGTTAATCCACAAAACCTAAACAAGCCACTTAAAAATTGGTCTTTCTTTTAACCAGACTAATTTTGCTACTACGGGACTGCGGACCGCGGTGGCAGTCCATTTTTCTCCTTGGAGTTCATAAACTACATATCAGCCTTCATGGCACTACTAACGCGCCAGGTCAGTTTTTGTAAATTATCTGAAAAACTAATTTGGTGACCGACGGTTTTGATTTCTTTGTCGGAAAGCTCCCTAAATTCTTTAACTTTTCAGACAATATGACAGAAAGTTATCCAGTAGAATTTAATATATTTAAACCAAAAAAAAACGCGTTTTATGGCTTACAGAAAATTGCACTAGATTATTTGAAGTGCCATCATGAATGGTGCTTGCATGCAAAAATCAGGATAAGTCACGAGCAAAATTGTTTTCCGCAGATTTTAGTTCCGGTCTGCGCGATTTTACGCAGTATTTAACTTCCGGTGTGCTGCGCGCGCGACTTTTAAAAACTAATTTTGATTCATTCAGCTGAAGTATGCATCTTGGATCTTGTATCATTCGTTAGACGTAATTCGCACATTGACGGAAAAACTACTTTGGATTGATCAGACGATCAGCTGAAAAAATCAGACTGATCCTAGCAATTGTGAGCGCAATTTATGCAATTGCGTAAAGAAGCCTGAAAAAAATTCAGGACTCCTTAGGGTTGGCAGCCCTTTTAAAAAGATTCCAGTATGCGCTCCAGGACTTGACTTCATTATTAAAAATTAAATGGTGGAAAAATAAGATGATTTAGCTTTTCTTAAATCAGACGTAACTTCGTTCCTGACTCGTTTATATTACACCACTGGTCTGGGCATTTCTAGAAATTGCCGACTTAAACAGTTTATACCGTCGGTTCATTTTGTGACCAATTGCGCATGTTATTCATGGGGAGGAGAACCTTCTTGCCTTTATCTCCCTCCACGGAGCATGTTTATCCGAGATATCGTCAAATAGTCGTTCCCAAACGCATAGCTGACCGTCAGGCTCTTCGAGGATGGATGCGATGTGAAATGGAAAAAATGGAAAATTCTCTTTGCGTCCATTCTTTTGTAGTTCCTTGTTTTAATGAATTTCGGCGGAGGTCTTTTGTGTTTGAGCCGAATGGTTGCGTAAATTAAATCCTGATCTGATAATTTTAATAGTCTATGACACTGTCATGGCGGCACCAGCCGAACGAATGATCACAGGCCTAGTGCCCAGTCCTAATGGTACAATACTACAATAATAACCACAGTTGGAATACTCCAGAAGAACTGATGAGATCCTTTGTTGTGATGACAAAGAGATCGAGCAAAGTGTGTGATGAAATTATTGATCTTCTGGCCTCCAGAATCATGTTATGCATATTAAACGTTTTAAAGATAGAACGCAGATGATTGTATTTCGGTGCAGTATGTTATCTGAATTGCCTTGAAAAGAAAAGTCACAAGTAACAAGTCGCCGAGCAGAAAAATATTTTCAGATCTCAACCAGGCTTTTTCGAGTAACATATTGATGCGCTCGAAGAAAAGGTTGTCGTCAGTTGGTCTGTAAATGACAGACAATAGGGCCAGGGTGCTAGAGGTTTTGACTTGTAGCCAGATCGCTTCAAGACCCTTAATAAACAAATCTTTGCGATGAACAGCAAAGCACAACCTCCTCCTTTACGTCCTTTGCGATCGAGTCGTAACAATTTAACACTGTTTTGTCGAGGTCAGTTTCAGTTATTGCCAACACCTCAAATTTGCATAACAACTGCAAGCATCTTAATTCGTCGATCTCGTTTCTTAAGCTGCAGTATTTGGACAGTTGACGGACTAGATCAGCGAAATGACCTGCGCGTTCGTCATCTATAGGAGTACGTCTGAAAGCGGCGGTGTTTGAGTCCCGATCACTGAAGAAAACGAGTCGTCTAACAATGAACTGAAAGGTAAAGCTGCAAGCAGGTCAGATTCATCGAATACACAGGCCGACTGGGGTTGCTTTAATAACCAGCGATTGCAAACCCATGTCTTCGGGTCCCTTAATTGAATAGATTTGTATTCCATGTGGCAGCTTGGTTTTGTCGTAGGAGGACCGGAATTCGGGCATACATCTCCACTAGTTGTTAGGCGGGTTAACTGAAACGTGGACACGGCATTTGGGTAGCGACTAACTCTTGCGTTTGAGTAGCCATTGACTCTGAGTTTCCACCACCCGGTCCAAACCTGAAAACCAGACCCTGGTCCTGAGATTTTCGTTTGTTTTTGTAACCCCCTGTTGTCCCTCATGAGCGAGCCGGACTACTTTGTCGCAAAGTGACCTGGGCATCACTATACGAGACTGACGCACAACCAACCTTGCAGGGGTATGGAGATTCTTCTTTGTTTCTGAATAGCACCGGGGGCCTCAGGTACGACTTACAGTCACACCTTTCAGTTTTCCAATACCAGCAAAGACATCCTCATACTCTGCGATCAAGTTGTTTATTTCTGGTCATTCCACCTCCATTGTTAGGGAAGGGGTTTTGCTGTCTGCTCGATGTGATACTCTATGAGGTCCATATTTTCGGCTCCCCGGCGGATTAAAAGTGCGGTGTTCCCTTGGCCTTTGACTATATACACAACTTCCACGATGGTTTTTTGGTTTCGGCTTAGAGAGGCGGAGCAAAAGCCTAGTAAGGGTAACGCTGGTCCTGGTCCATTTCCTGAGTAATGACCGCTTTTGTCGGCTGGAGGCGGTTTGTTCCTGTAAGACTCTTAAAATTTTTCTCTGTGATGACCGCGACGTCTGCTTGCGTGTCTAGGTGTAACGTGACCGGGATCGTATTTACCTGCAATGTCACAGTAGGGTTCGATGACTCATCCCCGGTTACTCGGTACAGGTAGACCTCTTCGGTTGCCTCACTCTCCTTTAATGGGTGGCTTGTCCTTTGGCCGGGTCTCTCTCTAAAGCTATCACCTGGCTACCAAAACGATTCGGTTTTCTACTGGGACATGCCCTGGCAAAGTGATTGCTCTTTCCGCACCTGAGACAGTTCTTACCCCAAGCAGGACAGGGAACTCCCTTTGGGTGGGCCTCATTTCCACACCCAGTGCAACATAACTTATTTGTTGGTCTACCTGCATGTGCTGCTCTCGGGCCTTTTGTTCCTCATACTGTACCGTCCTGGCCGGGTAATCTTCTTCACCTCGTTGCTGTCCTTTGCACTCTGCTGTTCACCTCCTTGGGCCGTAGAATTGTCACCTGCCATCATCTGCCTTCCCTGTTTAGCCATTTCAAACGCCTTTGCTGTTTCATGGACCGATTTCAGATCTCCATTCTTTCGGATCAACTCGTTGCGCAGCTCTCCATTTTTTGTCTTGACCACTGCCAGCATGATGATAGCGTTTTATATAGTTATCGGGAATTCGCAGTGTAGCCCTTGTTCTCTGCATTTGCTTTCAAAATCCGCGAACGGGCCAGTCGATGTTGAAGAACTTGTATAACTCCATTGTATTGTTTCGGTGTGCCTCAAAATGTTTGTATAGCTCTTGGATATGCGACTCGGAATTTTTCGATTAATTTCTGAAGTTCCTTTCCGCCCACTTACAGTAACAGATCCAGCTTATGGGTGTCCGTCACCGCCATCCATCGCATTGCCCACTAAAATCGTTCTCGCCAGAGCTTCCACGCTTTCTCGTGTTGACCCGGCTCCCCTTTCAGATTAATAGCTCCCACACTCGTCTTAACACTTGCCAGGACTCCCGTTTTACCTCTGTGCGGATTGTTTTCTTCTGGTGCGCCTTCAGTTGGCATTGTATCCCGTCCTCGTCGCCAATTTAATGGATGAACATATCAAAATAACGGGTTGTACAGAACCGCCATGCCTCCATGAACTAAGCATCCGACCCTTACATTGTCTCAGAGTTCCTCGCGTGTATACTGAGTGGCCCGTATGAGCGGCCTGCGATACCACACATAATATGTTGTGCCGTTATTCACCTCATTCAAAACGTACAGACAAAAGTAACCACAAGTTGTTGTCAACAGGTTTTGTATCTGGTTGTTTTAATATGATGGTGTCAGATTGTTTTTTATGATTTAGGATTTCTTGAAACGGTGGCATCCCAAAACTGTCAAAATAATTGATAATACCATTTTCCACAAAAGTAGCTACCCAATGAGAACCATTCATATAACTTGTTTCAAGATTATAAATGAACAATGTTTGCCTGTGATTGTGTGGAAGAGTTTGATCACTTGAAAGTATGTCTTTTATAGGTGTCTTCAAATATCCACACCATTCTAACAGATCACAATTACTCATTGGGGTGTTTTTATGGAATTTGGGTTTTACAGAATTGCTTTTAATATTGGAATTGAGTTGAATGGACTGTTTTTTCCTAACATCAATCCTTTTCCTGAAGATTTCTTTTTACCACTGCCATTCATCTGTTCTCATGTACCAACAAAAAAAGGAGGTGGTGAACACATTTCGATACGAGGAGCTCCTTTACTAGTTAAACTTTTAATAACACGTAAAAAAGAAAAGAAAATTCTTACTCGGGTAATCAATGCTACTAGTTTAGAAAAATTCAACGAAACCCTCTCAAAGACAAACTGGTCTTTACTTATCCTAGGGGACGACCCCAATAAAGCTTATAATGATTTTATAAGTGAATATTGCAGAATTTACGAAGCCTGTTTTCCTTTGAAAGTCATCAAAGGCAAGCAAATGAATAAGTTCTACTCTCCATGGTTGAGCTGTGGTCTCTTTAAGTCCATCAACGAGAAGAACAGACTATACAAAAAGTTCGTTCGATCACCCACCACTTCTTGTGAACTTAAGTATAAAACCTACAAAAACAAATTGAACCACTTAAGGTGATTCCTTAGAAATAAAACTTCCCGATGAATTTTTTTTAAACTTTCCCTGAATGTTCTCTACCGAGCACTGTTTCGAAAAATACAATAAAAATGATAGGTCACCATTCTCGTTTAAGAGATGCGACGGGCCAATCTTGCCCCATTTATGCGTGTACTCGTTCTAATCACGCACGTTATTCATCGGTCCACGTTACATTTTGCGGTAGCTCGAAACATAGTTTTTAAAAGAAATACTCGGGAAAAAACTTGACAGGTAGAAAGTGTCGAGCATATAGGACAATATCATATAAAATTTGTGGAAACATCACACTATTTAAAACGACGTGGACGTAAAGAGTTGGTAGAGTCGTTATTTTCGCGGTCATAATTTGCATCACAGAGCAACGGTTTCGTGCACTCTTTCACCTATATCTTTTTTTCCTTCCGATAAAATTTTTTAGTTTTTTTTTAAATAAAGGAGGATAATATGTACACTATTATTATGCAATAAAAAATATAGGTCACCATGCTCGTTTAAAAGAAAACGAACATTTATTTCGCTATCGAGTTAAGCTTGATGGAAATTCTTTCGTTGTCAGTACGTGCACGCGCTAATTTGTGCGTGCTAATGACGCGAAATCGTGCGCAGTAGGGATGCGCAATGCAATACTGAGGAATCACCTTAATACGTATTGCTAAGCGTATATATTACGACTCCAAACTAGAAGATGCCAAGAATGACCTAAGAACGACTTGGAAACTACTAAACGAAGTTATAAACAAAAGTAAGAATTATCCATCTCCACCTTCATCTTTTAAATCTGACGGCAAAACAATCACGGATCCCATGGACATCGCTGACCGATTCTGTAAATACTTCACCAATATTGGTCCTAACCTAGCGAGTGCCATACCCTCCGAAAATTCGGCCACTTTTCGCTCTTTTCTTGGTAGCAGAGATTATCCTCCTATCATCTTAAAACCCACTGATATTCGTGAATTACAAAACATTTGTAACATGTTTTCACCGAGGAAGGCCCCTGGTTATGACAATATCTCAATGCGTGTCATACAGCATTCATTTTACTTGATCTCCACACCTCTGGTAAACATTATAAATCTTTCTCTATCAAAAGGTATTTTTCCAGACAAACTAAAAATTGGTAAAGTAATTCCTATCTCAGTACAAAACGGAGGATCCGAGTCTCTTTGTAAATTATAGACCAATTTCTTTACTGCCAAATTTCTCAAAATTCTTTGAGAAGGTCATTTACAATCTCTTAGTCGATTTCGCCGAAACAAACGAAATATTCTATCTTCGTCAGTTTGGATTTCGCAAAAATCACTCGACATCACACGCGCTTATCCATTTGCTCAATAAAATCTCGTCTGCAATTGACCGACATGAAACCACTGTAGGCATCTTTCTGGATCTTTCTAAAGCATTCGATACCCTCAATCATGAAATCCTATTCTCAAAGCTGGAACACTATGGTATCCGTGATGTGGCCCTGCAATGGATAAATAGCTACTTTTCTAATCGCTATCAGTTTGTTCAATTCAATCAAACTTGTTCTACGATGCAGACCATAAAATGTGGTGTCCCGCAAGGTTCCATTCGTGGCCATTTATTCTTCATACTCTACATAAACGATCTCCCTAATGCTTCAGAACTAATAGATCTTCTTCTCTTTGCTGACGATACTAGTATTTTTTGTTCTCACTCTAACCCAAATACCCTAGAGTCTGTCCTAAATGACGGACTAAAAAATATTGAAGTTTGGTTGCGATGCAACAAATTATCGGTGAATGTCAAGAAAACGACCTACCTCATTTTCAAGCCTAGGCAGAAAAAATGTAACCACAAATTTTCTATTTCCCTCGGTGGTCAACTTTTAATACAAACCAACGCTACTAAATTTCTTGGGGTATATATTGACGAGCATCTTACTTGGAAAGATCATATCAGCTATTTATGTAAAAAAATGTCTAAATCAATTGGAATGTTATTTAGATCCCGCTTCTATCTATCTTCAAAAACTAAAGTTACTCTGTACTACTCTTTAATTTATCCTTATATTACCTATTGTAACTCTACATGGTCGTCTACATACGTAACAAACTTAAACAGAATTTATTGTTTGCAAAAGAGGGCTGTGCGAGCTATTACCAATTCAGACTATAGAGCACATTCTGCTCAATTATTCTCCAAATTAGGAATTTTAGACATTTTTAAAATAAATACGTTTCAAATAGCGAAATTTATGTACTATTTCCACAACAACCTGTTGCCTCCATTGTTTGCCAACCTGTTTCAAACAAATAGTCAAATTCATAGCTACAGCACCAGAACAGCCAACAATTATCGCGCACACCATTGCCGAACTAATCTGAAGAAATTTACAATTCTTTACCAAGGTCCAAAGATCTGGAATTCCCTCCCTGTTACGATCACTTCCCTATCAAGTTTCCCTAACTTTAAGAAAAAACTACTAGAATTTTTAATAAAATAATTACTGAATTGACTAGGCCGCTCACTTGCAGCACCATTTATGCAAACATATTGTCAGTATGTACATGGTGGCCTCAACTAAAAGCCTGGTGGTTTCTAGAGGTCACCTTGCCACACATTCTACTTTTTTTAACCTGTAAATATATTAAGAAAAAAAGGCAAAATAAATAAAATAAACTTTAAGAGCAAGGGGACGCCTATTGAAGCTAAGAGAGTTCCCAAAAATCCACCAGATTGACTTTGTTGGTCATACCTCTCCCACTTTGTGAAGCACTGATAAAATCTTTCATCTGTTTTGATGTCAAGAGTTTCATATAAGGAACTAATTGGTTAACATTTTCTGGATGAATAAAAAAACCACCTGATTGAACTCCTTTTCCAAAACGTTTTTTGACTCCTCCTTCTACTAAACCTGATGAACCAGCCAAGCCCACTGTTTTTGCAATACTAGGTAAAACCCGTACTCCAAGAGAAAGAACGGTTGAAAGAAGAGATCCATCAACCTGCTTTCTGATATTTGTCTTTGATAATTTGATTTCAATGCTTTTGTTTAATTGACGGTTTTTGGCTAACCTCTTAACGACGTTTGACGGAACATATAGTGTATCACTTCCGGAAAGGGCTCTGGATGCTAATCGGAGGACAGTAAATAAACCACATAGATAAAAGAAAGAACAGTCGGTTACATATGCGTGATGATATTCTTGAAGTATTCTGGGCTACTTAGGAAGGCGCGTAAAGAGCAGCGGTTACTCGCTCAGCAACTGCATCATAAGGCTAGTGTCCAGGAGGGTCTCTGTGGAATTCCGGAAGTTGACAAATTCCAAACAGTGATTGACAACTACCAAATCATCGTCCTCTCTGCCAAACAATTCAACGCCATCGTCTACAAAGGACTAAGGCGAGAAAAACAAATTTATCTGTATCACTGCGAAAACAACTTTGACGTCATTACTTCTGTCTCTAGCTTTCTGGGGAAAAGCTATTGGTGTTTGGAATGCATGAAAGGGTACGATACGAAAGAGAAACATCGTTGCAGCAAGGTATGCAAGTGTTGTTTTACAGAGGGGTGTCTGGGAATTACACAGAAAGCACCCTGGTGAGAATGCGGTATCTGTCACAGAATGTTCGCAGGAAATGAGTGCTATGTCAACCACTGTCGACCTAACAGAGACGACCAGTCTGTGTGTCAAAAATTTTATAAATGTCAAAAGTGTAACGAAGTCTTTTCGCACCAGAAAAGGAAGCCCGAGAATCACATGTGTGGTGAAAAAATGTGTTGGAATTGCGAAGCATATGTTGACCCCATTACTCACAGATGTTTTATGAAGCCCATTAAACTTGAAGATGATTCGAGAGAAAGGTTACTTTCCACATTTCTTTAATCGAAAGGACACGCAACATTACGTTGGTCCACTATGGCCCTAATAGCATGAGCACGAAAGTGTTGGCCCATCGCTTGTACTCAGGCCCTCTCTAAAGGAAACTACATCCGGGCTACCCGGAGCCCGCAGTTGTTGTTGTTGTAGCAAATCCCTTGTGGTTGACTGAGGAATAAAGTCTGTGTTCATTCAAGTGTTCATTGAGTTACCAGTAGTGCCTGTATCGTCGACGCCGGCCAACATGCTGTCAGAAGTGGGATCGACCCGACAAATCGACAAGGGAAGCATTCACGGAGATTAAACGTACACCAAGCGAAACATTCGCAGACAACTGACCCGTCAAACAACGATGGCGAACCTCAAACGGCCCGAATTGAAACTCGGCGGGAATATATCCGAAAATTTCAAGAACTTTGAAGTTAGATTTCACGACTACTGCATTCAAGCAGACTACAGAAACCTGGCGAAAGATCCTGTAACGGAAAGGGCGGATTATTACAAGAAGCCTTTGCTAGAAATATCGGCGTTACGATCGGCAATGCCTGACGAAGCTTTGCTGGTGATCCGCTACACCATTGAACCGCAGATTGCAGCTGATTACACTTGATCTATCGGAAGCTCCCTGCTGGCGGGCAGATTTAAATTCTGGCACGCTCAACAAAACCCACACGAATCCGTTCAAGAATGGGAAGTTAAGGTCAGACAGGCGGGCAGCCTATGTTCCTACAACACGTCGACAGACGAAATGTGCCGCGACAAATTCGTGTTTGGGCTACACGATGACACAATGAGAGCTGAGTTACTAAAAACGCATTTGAAGTCGGATGGAGCACCTAAGAGCATGCAAGACGTCGTAGCCGAAACCAAGGCCCTTGAGTCGGCTCAGAAAGCCAACAAACTCATTACAGACGCCACGAGAGGAGTTGAGGAACAAGTAAACTGGATTAGCCATAAACAAATGAAACTAAAGCGGGATCCTGGAACCTGCTTCTGGTGTGGGGACCGACGAGGACGAAGATACGAAACGCTCACATTCCAGGTACTCCCTAGAGACGTCATGATGAACAAACCAGCCCTTCTCTCTGGGTCCGACTGTGAGACACTGGGGCTCATCATCATCAAAGCAGACGAAATATTTTCCCCCACAACAGCAGTAACAGACTCCACAGGAAAGAGAGCCCCCAGCTACCAAGCCAGCTCATCCCATACCGGACCATGACCGCCGCTTTGTTGCCCTTATGGGGCGCTGCTCACAGAAGAAAATAAAACTAAACCAGAGCAAACTACAGTTCAAACTAAAACAAGTCAAATTCATGGGAAATATCATAACTGATCACGGAATGCAAGCAGACCCAGACAGGATAGCAGCAATCACAACAATGGCCCCACCCCGAAACAAAGCAGGCGTACAGAGATTCGTGGGAATGGCCAACTACCTCTCACGCTACTGCCCCAACCTCAGCGAAACTATCAGGCCTCTCACCCGACTCACCCAGTCAGATACCCCCTTTATGTGGGCACAAGTACAAGATGACGCATTTCAGAAAGCCAAACACCTCATTTCCACAGCACCAGTGCTCCAATACTATGACCTCAACAAACCGGTGACACTTCAAGTCGATGCTGGTGAAGATTGCGTGGGTGGTGCCCTTCTCCAACCGAACAGTGAAGGACGCCTCTAACCTGTAGCATACACATAAAACAGCCTTAACGCCACCGAACAACGATACTCACAAATAGAGAAAGAGTGCTTAGCCATCTGCAACGCATTTGGAAAACTCGACCACTGGCTGTATGGAAAATCAGACATAGAAGTCCACACCGACCACCAGCGACTCGAGACCATCTGGAAAAAGCCCCTGCACAAAGCACCAGCAACGTTACAGAAAATGCTCATGAGACTGCAGAGATACCGCTTCACCATCAAATACAAGAAGGGAACCTCACTCCACCTGGCCGACACCCTTTCGAGAGCCGAACTGCCTACCCCAGTTCACGTCAGAGTCACGGGTTTTGAAGTCTTTAGGGCTGAACTCACAGAGGAATCAGACACACACAACCCACGCCTCAAAGAAACCACCGAATCTCGCCTACGCGACCAGACCAAAAAGGATGAACACCTCTCAAAATTAATGACCACAATCGTTCAAGGCTGGCCGGATAGCAGAAACCAGGTACCACAACCACTACGGTCGTACTGGCCTTACCGGGATGAGCTAACAATCGACAATGGCCTTATCTACAAAGGAGCACAAGTGCTGATACCACAATCTATGCAAGCTGAGATGCTGTTCAAAATCCATGCTAACCACTTTGGTCCTGAGTCAAATATCCGCATGGCACGGGAAGTATTATTCTGGCCAGGGTTGAGACAAGCAGTCTTCGATATGTGTAGTACCTGTAGTATCTGTGCACAGTATGGTTCCTCGTCAACAAAAGAACCTATGAGATCGCTCCCGATCCCAACACTACCAAGGCAGATCATAAGCCAAGACATTTTCATGCACAGACAGAAAGCCTACCTCGTCACAGTATGCCACTTCTCCGACTGGATTGAAGTGGATGAACTTGACGACACCTTAGCCACAACAGTTATCAGCAAAACCAAGGCTCACTTTGCCAGGTTCGTCATTCCCCGCATCTGTCACACAGACAATGGTCCACAATTCGCCAGCAAGGACTACATGGACTTTGCTTCTCAGTATGGATTCACACATACCACCTCAAGCCCCTACCATTCCCAAGGCAATGGTCGAGCGGAGGTAGCAGTGAAAGTATCGGAGTCCATGTTAAAGAAATCATATGACTTCCAAATCGCCTTGCTCAACTATAGGAACACACCTCCGACAGGCCACACTTACTCTCCTGCCTAACGTATGGTGAGTCGCCGGACACGAACATCACTCCCAACGCCTGACCACCTTTTATAGCCAACGTCAATCAACCTCGACACCATAACAACAGAGATCAAGGCCAAACGCAACGCCAGTAAAGCCTACTACGACAAGACCGCCGGCCCAGAGCACCATGCAATCAACATTGGCGAATTTGTGTATGCACGCGCGCCGAATAGCAAACCAGGCACCCCATGGACATATGGCCGTCTAACTGACCAACGCCGTTCAAGGTCCTACACCATAAAAACGCCAAGCAGCACCACTCGAGGAAATCGGATACACATCAGGCGTGCTGCACCTCCTCCTCCAACATCACGCTACACTCCACCTACACTCCTGCCCATACCAGGAAACAACCTTGCGTATCCCCACCATTCCCAAGGATCAGTGCTGACCACGCCCATTGACCAACCTACACAGCAGCCACCGCCAACGTCAGACACAGATCACAGTGGCCCGGATCTCAACACTTGCCCCCTACCCCCACAACAAGAAGCAAGCACACCTGAGATGGGCCCAAGTGAGTCGTCTACTAACACACCCCCCTACACAAACCAGGATCAGACCAGGGATCACCAACCCGAAGTGAGGACGCGCACAAGACTCATTAAACCACCAACTAGGTTCAGACTATGAATTCAAGTAATGTTCCCCATTAACATTTGGGCTAGATAACAACACAGTTACCTTTTATGATAGCAGTCAAAACAGACTCTTGCAAAGGTACACTAGTAATGCTGTATCTGCAAAGGCAATTTGTGTAACACCCTAGAACTATGCCGTTGTCTTTTTTTTCCAAAGAGGGGGGGGGGGGTGTTAGTCCATCGCTTGTACTCAGGCCCTCTCTAAAGGAAACTACATCCGGGATACCCTGAGGAATAAGGTCTGTGTTCATTCAAGTGTTCATTGAGTTACCAGTAGTGCCTGTATCTTCGACGTCGGCCAACAAAAGAACTCCAAGAGTTCCTTGCTTGGTACGAAGAGCTCAAGTCAACCAGTTATGTTTTTGATTTTGAGAAGGAGATCGAGGAGTATTGTCGCAGTGATGTCGATATTCTAAGAAGATGTTTGGAGTTTAAGAAGTTAATGGAAGAAAGCTGCAACCTTGATCCCTTCAAACTCTACGTCACCATTGCCTCCGCCTGCAACCGTGTGTTTCGACAAGAATTCTTAGAGGAGGAAACGATTGGTCTTATTCCATCCCAGGGCTATCAACCCGCAAGAAAGTATTTATGGCTCTTCAATGGTTGGCCTGGATTCATCATCAAACAGGTGATCGTATTCTTCATGCTCTGAATGGTGGTGAAAAAAAGATAGACGGCAATTATGTGGACGGATCTAACCCTAGCAAAAGAATAATCTATGAATTTCATGGGTGTCTGGTGTGGGTGTTCCAAATGCTATTTACCTGACATCCTGAATCCTGTTAACGAGACAAGTATGAGGGACCTGTTGAAGGGAACTGTGCGAAAGATTGAACGTTTCAGGAAGCTAGGTTACACGGTGCAAGTCCTCTGGGAATGTGAATTTCACCAACAACTAACCACTAACCCAGAGATGAAACATTTTGTCCGGAACCTCAACCTCGACACTCCGTTAGAGCCTCGTCATGGGTTTTTTGGCGCTCGCACAAACGCCGTTTGCCTGTACAGGGAAGTTGCTGATGAGGAGAAAACTCACTTTGTGGATTTTACTTCCCTGTACCCATGGACCAACAAGTATTATGAAGTTCCTCTAGGCCATCCCGAAATCCTCACAAGCGAAGCTCTGGTGAACCACTTAATCGATGATTTCTTCGGTATGATCAAGTGTGAGATCCTCCCGCCCTCCTTCCTGTTCCACCCTCTCCTTCCTTATCGCGCCAACTCATGTTTCCGCTATGCAGAACCTGCGCAGAGAATCTCCAACAATCGCCTTGTGAACACAGCCACAGTGAACGCACCCTCTCTGGAACACTTCGGACAAAGATATTTTTGAAACACTTCAAGTTCGCAAATCTAAATGGACTCCCCCAGAGGGACAATTTTCCTCTTTAGATTTTTTCACCAAAAAGTGCCGTCACGACATTCACAAACTTAAATTCAATCGTAACACTACATTTTCCAACCTTTCCTCGGAAGAGTGGGCGGCGCTTAAAAATCTCAGTAAACGCAATGACATAGTTGTCAAATCGGCCGACAAAGGCAGCACGGTAGTTGTTTGGCGGTCCGACCTTTACCAAAAAGAAGCTTTGCGGCAACTTTCTGACACCTCGTTTTATGCCAAAATCTCACCTCCACAAATCAAAAACTTGTGAAAAAAACCATTCATAATCTTATAGTTCACCACGAATTACCAGACACTGCAACTAATCTCATCATCACCACTCCTAGTGCATTTACTTCTTGCCCAAAATGAACAAACCGAACAACCCAGGTCGCCCTATTGTTTCTGCCTGTAGTTGCCCTACCGAACTCATTTCTAGCTACTTAGACAGGATTATGACTCCTATCGTCAAATCTTTACCATCATACATCAAAGATAGTACACACGCACTAGAAATTTTCCGCCATTTCAGTTTCTCCGGCCAAGACAAACTTATTTTCACAATGGACATTACATCTCTGTACACAGTCATTCCCAATAGCGAAGGTCTTCAAGCACTTAAACACTTTTTCGATCAACGCACTGTCAAAGAACCAAGCTCGGAAACGCTACTCCGCCTTGCCAAACTAGTTCTAACACTTAACTGTTTTTCATTCGCCGGCAACTATAACAAACAAATTAATGGTGTAGCGATGGGCACAGAATG
>OX419340.1:19633015-19648015 GCA_948470475.1 Galaxea fascicularis | reverse complement strand
CGGCCGTGCCGAACATTAAAGACGTCCATCGCTTAAAAGAGGACCTTAACCCTCCCCTCCACCCTGCCGGGAGACTGCTCCGCGCAGACGCTGCCGTCAGATGGAATAGGGGTTTTTCCCTAAACCTTAAAAAACTTACCATAATAACCTTTTTCGCATTGGCGGACTTGAAATTTTATTCTGACATTACGTTTGCAATCACGGACGGGCTTTTTTATTATTTCAATCCCGAAACACCCTGGGAAGTTAGACGGGCAAAGAGACAAATGATCGACGCTGTCAGCAACATAAACATAGATAAATTTAGGTTCAGCAATTATGATGATGATGATGATGCAGATTTGGGTAAACAAGCCTCTCTTCACTCCAAAGCCCTCATGATCGAGGCCGCCAAAAAAATCAGCCCCGAAGACCTGCAATAAATGCCCAGCAATTAACAAAAAATTTCCACAAAAATATGGCAAGCATCGCGATCATGGTTGACGGGGCTGTACTCAACACCGCGACCTTCATTGGCGGCAATTATCTCGCGAGAGCGCTCGGCGGGGATAGTAGCCAAGCCGCGCTGGACGAAAAAAAGCGTCACGACAAAGCTCTCGAGGCCTACAACAAATACTCCCGCGATCGAACCCAGCTCCTCGACTGGATCGAGACGAATGCTGAGATTCACGCGCAGGCCAAGCAGAATTTAACCAACACAGACTATGCTTTCAAGCTCTACAACCAGGCCCATCCAGACAAACCAATAGCGCCGCTCAAAGAGCCGAAGTTTCTGATTTCTATCAGCCTAGCGCGTAGCAGAAAAACGGCGAGCTGGTTTTTTTTAGGCGCCGGAACCCTCGCCTACGCCGCGTTTCGTTTGAATGTCTCCCGACGGGGAGGTGCCCGGCCCGCACATAGTTATATTCCCAATTAAATATTGAGGAGTTGGAACTACAAGCATGGAAGGCAAATCCTCTAGCGATGAAGTGTAAAAAATCTCTCAAGAGAGAGAAGAGATAATTGCGGAAAAAAATAGTCAATTTCTTGGGGTGGGGGAAAATTTCAAAATTAAAGCAAGGCATGCGGAAACTCCATATGAAAGGGCGTTCTGGCACGGGGCTTTAGAGGGGGTTTTAGACAAGTGTATGGAGAAATTTAAAGAAATTCACTGACGTAGTTGTCATATATGGACGCCAGACTCGCCAAGATTTACTACAGCCCCGGCGGCTACTGGAAAGGCTTTGCCGCGATAAAAAAGTTGGCTGAGGCTGTCAAGGTCCCAGAAGAAGCTGCAAAAAAATGGCTGGCGAAGCAGGCGCTTTGGCAGATATATCTTTCAGCGCCACAGCACGTTCCTCCGCCGAAGTTTGACGTGCCCACGCCCAACAAGGTGCACCAAGCTGACCTTTTTTTTTTTTGCCGCATGACAAACTCTCTCGCGGTCGCAAAGTTTTCAAGTACGCTCTGACCGTCGCCGACGTGGCTAGCCGCTACAAAGAGGCCGAACCCTTGACCTCGAAAAACTCTGATGAGGTCGCGCAGGCTTTTCAGAAAATTTACAGGCGCAGCCCTCTGACATGGCCTGAAATGCTCCAATTCGACCCCGGACGTGAGTTCATGGGCGCTGTTTCCAAAGAGAGGGAAAAACACAAAACTTACATTCGACGCGGGCAACCAGAGCTTCACCCCAACCAGGCCATTGTTGAACGATTTAACCGCACCCTGGCTGAGCGTCTGTTCGGCCACCAGTACGTCGTAGAAATGCTTCTGCCCGAAGGGAAACGGTCCACTGCGTGAGTGAAACGGTTGCCTGAGGTCGTTGCGGCGATCAACAACGAGAAACCAAGCCTCACCGGCAAAAAACCCGCCGAAGCTATCAAAAAAAAGTCTGTTTTGGCAAAACCGTCGTCAACCTACCACAGGCCTGTGGGGATGAAAGAAAAAAAACTCCCCTTCACCGTCCGCGTTCGCTATCTTTATCTACCCGGCGAGCTGGAGGGCGGCACAAAAAGGGTAACCGATTCCGTCTGGTCTTTGAAAGTTTTCAACATTGAAAGGATGGTCCAAAAACCCGATACGCCGGTTATGTACTATTTTCGCGACGGCTCCAAGCGAAGAACTGTTGGTTGTTCCGCCAGACACTCACCTCCCCCATCGTCGGTTGGCCACTTGAGGTCTGTCTCCCAACGGGGGTGGAAGGGGGCGTAGCCCCCTCCGGGGTGAGGGTCAGCCTCATTGAAGAAAAAGGTTCATTAGCGAAATGGCGAACCCTGGTTTCTACGTCGCACACCACGACTTGGTCGATGCCGTCGGCCGATGTCACAAGGTCGGCCGCACCAAAGACCTCACGAAAAGGCTAACGCACCGGGCGTACAAGACTGTTTCGACGGCCCTTTCAAGTACGTCCTGGTGGTTGAAACCGCTGATGCCGACACTGCTGGGCGCATTGAAAACTTTTTTCTCAAAAAACATTCGGACCGCCGCCTTTTGAGGTCGAATGGGAGAAAATGCGAATTGGTAAAAATGTCTTTTCAGGTTATTTTAGAGTCCGTAAAAATAATTCTTTCCAAGCATTTCCCTAAACTTAAAGTTAATACTAATCCCGATTATTTCGAAGATGAACTTTATGACAGTGATGATTATGAGTAATTTGTCCTAAATTTTAAAGATTTAGTAATTTCTCCTAAACTTTAAAGATTTAGTAACTCGTCCTACACTTTAAAGATTTCGTCAATTAATTCATTTACAAACTCATCTCTCAGCGGCGGGTTGAACCCGAATGCCCTCGTGTTCACTCCGTCGTCGGCGATCCATCTTTTCGTATCAATGGGTGACAACGTTGTTTTCGTCACCTTTACTCCGTAGATCTCATGCATTTCGCTTTTCAGAATGTTCATACTGTGCGTTTTTTCCGTTCCGCTGAAGAGTGTTTCTTTGAAATGCTAATGCCGGATCCCCTTCTGCACAACGCATTTTTTAACGCCTTTTGCTTTTTTGCGAACAATGTCGTCTGCCCGCAAATCGCCTCAGCTATCGGCCGCCCCGCCATCTCGTCTTTCATTTTCCCCAAAACTTTCTTGTTTTTTTTCTGAATGCAGCTTGTGGCTTGGCGGGTAGTCGCTCGTGTCATATGAATTTGCATTTTTCGCCATGTCCGCGTAAATGTCCTCTGTCTCGATTTCCAGCAGCAGGCTCTCCGTGTCCGTGTAAAGAAGCTCGCAGCCGGCGCCTTGCTCTTTTTTCAGGATATTGTAGTAGAAATCGTACATCAGAATCTTGCTGTTTTCCAGGATCGTCATGCCCGTGTAGACCGGCTTGTTCAGCACCAGACGGCTCTTGTGCATCTCGATGCCCGCCAGATCGTTCGTAAACTCCTTTTTTCCTGCGAAGAGCGGGCTCGCCACGAGCTTTTTTATCTTTGCTTGCTCGCTCGGGCGCACAAGCTTGATGTCCATCCTGTTTCTCAGGTTTTCCATCGTTTTCCCGAAGACCGAGTTATTCATAAACTTGTAGAAATCGCTTTTGAAGCTCCCCTTTTTCGCTTTTTTCCGGAGCTCCGTATTCAGCTCGATGTAGGGCTTTATCCAGCATTTTTGCTCGAACTCCAGAACCCTGTGGACCTTTTCGACCCTCGTCCCCAGCAAGAGATACAGGTGCATATTGCGGTAATGGACTACGTACTTTTCTTTGTCTAGCAACGTCAGCATCAGCTTTTTGGTTTCCGGCTCGCTGTGGCCGAGGTTTTCCAACAGCCACTTCTGGTAGGGTGAAAACCACCCTTTTTTTGCCACCCTTTTTTCCGGCGCCAGAGGGAATGCGTTGTGATCCTCGTGCAGCTCCGCCGGGTACTCCAGGTCGACCGATACAGCGCACGTCGTCTTCGCCGAGCAGCTTGTCAAAGTCCGCGTAAATCACGAACGGCGCTTTCTGCTGATTTTGATAGTTTTCGAACTTCAGCGTGTTCTTGCCACTCTCCGGCATGTCAATTCGCGTTGGGCGACCGTTAACTCCTTCGCAGTACTCCTGATGGGCTTTTAGAACACTTTCCGAGCTGAAACGCGGCAAACAAAGTTCGCAGTGAAACTTCTTGTGCTCGTATTTCGTTTTCCCGTATATCAAACGGCTGAAGTTTTTAATCCAGCAATAGTGCGATTTTTCGCCTTCTGTCAACAACATCAGGTTGATCCACCCAATCGCTTTGCTTTTACGGCTTATGTGCAGAATGATTAGGTCTTTGTTTTCCCAGCTCCACACATTTCCGGATTTGTGCCATATTTGCGGGGAACTCGATTCCATCCCAGTTCAGCCCGTCGTTTTGGGGGTACTTGCTTGCCCTTTGCGGGTCTCTGCATACAGGGAAAAGCGCTGATTTCAGCGCCCACTTCAGGCACTCATTGTCCCTGTTTGTCACGTTAATGAGCGCCATCTTGGCGGCCAGTTCTGGCGGCAACGGAATGTATGAACTCCCCGCTACTGGGGTGTAAGTGGAAGTGTTCACATAGCTCGATTCGACGCCATCAAACATCCAACCTGACCCACCTTCATCCCATGCGTCAATAGGCCATTTCCGAGTTCATGTCTGCCTCCTCCTCAAAGCGAGTCTAAGTGCGAAGTTTTTGTGATGGTAATTAGTTCTACTTTACATATGAAAACTAATTTTCATAACAAAAACTTCGCACTTAGACTCGCTTTGAAGAGGAGGCAGACATGAACTCGGAAATGGCCTATTTCGCCTTGGATTTTTTCTGGCTCCAAGTCATAAGAGTCATGCAAGCCATTACAGTTAACCTAAATTACACATTGGCTACAAGTGGTGGAACAGAGAATTAACTCTGAAGGGTAAATTTTAAAAGTGCTGAGAGAAACCCATGAAAAACCCACTGGGCGTTAGCCCTAGTAAAGGGTATCAGGGAACCACACGAGGCAAAGAAAAAATCTTATGACTTCGTTGGGAATCGAACCCACGACCTCCGGTTTAGATCTACCGTTGCTCTGACGACTAAGCTACGAGGTCGGACAGAGAAAGTCGGGGACGATTAAGGTGGTGAATCGCGGCGAAGAGAAAGTGAAAAAATTCTTATGACCTCGGTGGGAATCGAACTCTCGGCACTTTAATTTACACTTCAAAGTTAATTCTCTGTTCCACCACTTGTATGTGTTTATAGTGCTACGCGGCACAACATATTTATGTACAAGATGTACACATTGGCTAGCCTAGTTAGCACTGCAGTTAGCCTATCAGGGATTTCTGGCTTGCTGGCTCGCACTGTATCCAAACTCGTTAGCTTATCACAAGCAGTAATGGAGGTAAATTTTTCTATTTAATTCTATTAGACGAAGAAAAATAATTTGTTCAATTTTAATCTTTATAACTGAAGCATTTTCATTTAATTACTTTCTATTGAAATATAAGGTTTTGCAATGTCTCATATAATATAAGACAATATATAACACATTTGTTTTGGAGATTTCAGTCCACTTTTAAATTGTGACTAATGATTGCAGCAGTAATTACCATGCCATGAGCATTTCTGAACTGCTTTTTGGTATTTTTAGCTATTTTTTTTTTATTAAGAAGCTAAAGATTTTCAAATCTACCTCTGGAGCATCACTTTATAACATGAGAATATTGTTATTAGGTAATATTAAATGATTCTAAAGAATGACATTCCGAAAACATGTAGCTATACAAGAATGATTTTGTATAGCTTACAACATTTTAAGGCTTTGCAGTTCCATATTAGAACTATTACTGCAATAACCACAATGTAAATGTAAATACATTCTGTAAATGTAACCACGACCCTTTTTTTAGGAAAAAAAATCCTGCAGAGAAATGAGGAGAGAAAAAAATATCCTGCAGGGCATTTAGGAGGGAAAAAATATCCTGCCCACCAGGTTGCCCCCACTGTATCCTTTGTTATTTTAGATCCTTCATATTATCCTGATGCCCATATTTAATTTCTACGTTGCTTCCACTCCATTCATCTTGTTGCAAGTGTGCGCGCGCAATTTTCCTTCGGCTGTGCGCGTGTTTTGCTTATTTACTTTAAGTGTGCTTCGTTCGTTATCCAACGTACTACTTTTATTGTGTTGTTTCCTTTGTCAATGACATTTTGTCAATGACTGTGCTGACACTGTGGGTGGCTCCTCCTAAAACGTTCTGCAGTTGGTATAGGATTAAATGGAGCCAAAACCAATTGTGGAATTGCACACATTTTAGGTATTCTACTGAAGAAAAGTCATTACATTTAGATATTTCTAGAAGCAATATTTATTTGCGGTCTGCTACCTTTGAATTAATGAAGGCGTGTGTAGATTGCGCGCGCGCGTGCAGCTAAAGAAAATGTTAAGAAGAAAATGTTAAGAACGTTTTCAGGTTCAAGTCGCAACAAAAATACAACGTTCAACCTCAGCTCCAAAATTAGGCGTTCTTAAAAAAAAAAAAAAAAGAGTGTAATACATTGTGTCTTGACACGCAGATGAATACAGCTTTTTTCTTCCCAAATGGTTTTCAAGGCAGATATTTTATTACAGTTATATATTTTTCGGCAACAACGGGGTTATACAAGTCATGTATGTTCTTTTTTCAACTAAATGTTTGCTTTATTTCATCGGTCACAGAAAATTAAGGGGCACTTACTCAATTTCATATAGAAACAGAAGAAAGGAGTACAAAAAAATACAAATTTACTTATGAGTAAACTCACAAAAACAATGATGACAAGCGGTATCGGTATTTGAAAACTTGCTTGTACAACGCTGACTGGTGAGATCAACTGACAACTTTGAATGGCTTCAAAACAATCGTTTCAAATATTTCAACGTTTTTCGATTCGTTTTCCCTCAAAAAACAAGGACGTGCTATTCACAAAAGGAATCTTTAGTGAGGATATTTCCATCTAAGAATGCTTCCGTCTGTTCCTATGGAGACAATCCACCTACAGTTTGGACAGATTTTTACTCTCGTGATTCCTCCTCCATGTCCTTTGCCGATGTGTGTGACCAGCCCCTCACTGTATTTCCACACCTGAGGAAAAGAGGTTAATCAGTCATAATTCAGAAAAATTGGCACATCTAGGGATGCGTTTTCCGACCGGAGGATTTGCAGCGATAGTTTTGTGCTCTGCCCTTTAAACTAACGAAAACCACCACAATAGGAAACGAGACCACCTTGAGAAGCGAATAACAAGAACTTAGATGTTCTCAGTTGCTACCTAAAACAGATTACAGATTCGCGCAAGTCAAACAAAGTCATGAAAATCTGCGGCACTTTGCCCTATAACTGGAAATTTGTTATTACGATACTCGTTTTTAGAGATGAGTTGCACAGTGTCGGACGCACCAAAACCTCTTTGTCGTCTCCTCCAGTAACAAAGTGTGAGCCATCTGTGGATATGTCCATGCCGTCAATAGAACCTTGCGGTGAGCCCTCCAGTTCTCTTATTTGACCACCATCATACGTTTCCCAGTACATGATCTGTTGATGACAAACACACTCCTTAGAGATAAACATCAAAGCAACTTTTCACACACGCAGCTCTCACTGTCATAACAATACCGTTCAAGACAACGACTTACCTTTCGGTCTGTGCCCGCGGTGATGATCTGTGATTCAGAGGGATTGTAACAGATCGCCTTGAACATAGTGTTAGCAAACACGATTGTGTAACGCACCATTTGCCTAAAACAATCAAAATCTCAAGGTAACTATACGTTTGTGGCACTGCACTTCATAAAGCGGAGCCTCTCCAATAACCTGACAGCTAACAGAGTCGCGACCTGCCACTTACGTCCAGAAATGCACGTAACTGGGACCTTGGGTACTTCATATTATACACAATTTATTGTAATTTCCATGTCTTCATATTTGTCTGAATTGCTTGCGGTAAGGTGAGGATTAGGGTTAGAGGACAGATATGTCCAGATATGAATGCTAATGACATTCAGTCTCCTTGTGATTGATATCATAGTGTCCCCTAGCCCTAATCCTCACCTTAACGCAAGCAATTCAGTAAATGATGTATATGAAATCAATCATATATGGACCTGCGGAAATAAAATCAAATAAAGGATGATCCTCGCATTTAAGCAATGGCGTAAAGAAGCCTGAAAAAACAATTCAGGGCTTCAACGGGGCTTCAACCTGTCACCTCACGACACCAGTGCGATGCTCTAACCAACTGAGCCATGAAGCCACTGACGTTGTGAGCAGGTCAAATGTGGGTTCATATGTTCCCGTGAAAGATATGCTATGAATAAATCATATATGGAACTGCGGAGATGAAATCAATTAAAGGATGATCCTCGCAGTTTTGAACTCAATTAAAGCAATGGCATAAAGAAGCCTGAAAAAAAAAAGGGGGGCTTTAACGTGGTTTGAACCCGTGACCTTGCGATACCGGTGCGATACTCTAACCAACTGAGCTATGAAGCCACTGACGTTGCGAGCCGGTCAAATGTGAGTTCATATGTTCCCGTGGAAGATATGAATGTGAATGATGTATATGAAATAAATCATGTAGGGAATTGCGGAAATGGCTTCTTTACGCAATTTCATTTAAATTGCGTTCACAACTGCGAGGATCATCCTTCATATGATTTTGGCAAGCAATTCTGTCAAACATGAAGACATGCGAAGAATCAAACTTACTCACAACTTTGAGATTACAAAGTTTAGTTAAAAAAGCTGTCTCAAATCTCTAACTTCAAATTAGAAAAAATAAAGGTTAATTATTTCGAAAACGCCTTGAACTGGCCAGATTACTGTACCCTTCAACTGACACCGTTCCTCATCGCAACATATACGTATCACAGACAACACAACAACACGAGTGGAAATTATCACGGATTAACACACCCAGCAGTTTTGTTGCAATCTTGCAGGTTTTCATCATCATATGCCTGAAAATCAAATCCTGAACATGGAATCCTGTTTCTGCTCAGCACTATGACATAAACCGCTTGCTGAATAGCTAGTCACTATTTTACAGGGCCGTCAGACATTGGAAAATCATGGAATGACGTTAGGTTTCAAACGTTAGTAGTAATAGGTTATTAGTAACTTAGACATGATCATAGATATACTGACTGTAAGTCCCAGACAATGCATGTGCCATCCTTGCTTGCTGATACACACTGCGGAAAAAAGGATATCTTAATCTTAGTTACTTAAAGGCTCGCTCTCGTTAGCAGATTTGCACAAGCATAAGAGCAAAAGAGAACTGCAGTGAAATAAACAAAAGCATAAGCATAAACATAAGAAGAACGAACCTACTTAATCTGCCTTATGCTGTTCTCACTATTAACGCGTTCGACATAAGAATAAGCACAAGAAAAACAAACAGTTGTTTTTATTGTGCTACTCAGCTATACCGAGGTTTATAGTACACTCAACAAAATTACTTAATTCTGATTGGTCGAGAGCAGTACAATTAATCCCAAATAGCACTCCGTAGGAGTACCTATTAAGTTTCCTTGACAACGGTGCGTAAGTTAGTAATTTTGTTGAATGTACTATAAATAAAAAATCGCTGACCTTCTCGTACAATTCGGGATTAATAGATACTCGTGATTTTGAAAGTTCTCAAATTGCACGAGCCTAAAGGCTCGTGCAATTTTGAGAACTTTCAAAGTCACTTCTACCTATTAATCCCAAATTGTACTCGAGGTCGTGTGATTTCCTATACTAACGGCGTAGAGAAACACCTGGATAACTGATCAGGGCCTCAACAAACAACGACATAACCGAGCATTTCGTCTGCAACCACTTTGAAAAGTGTGCTACTTACTTAAAAAGGACCAAAATAAATTCCAGAAGACCGTTTTCGTTTTCAATCCGCCTAATGCGGAAAGAGCTTGAGCAGGAGTAACGAATTCAAACTTACCTCTTTGTCATTTTTACGAACTTTTATCGAAGTAACAGCACCTAAAAAAATATTATTAAATGACTAGTGGTCTGGTGGCTCAGCTGGTAAGAGCACCTTTTGCGGGGATAGGAGATGGCATTACTCACAAAATGTTTCGTCTGTTCTTTACTTCTTACTCATTCTAACTCACTGTCGTTTGTGAAGTCATCTTCAAATGAGTGTGAGACGTGATCCTAACAGCTTTTCAATCAACATGCCCAGTAAAAAGAAACCTAAAAGAATTCAAATTTGAACCCATTCTCGTCCCCAGAGCCCTCGCACCTTTTTTAATTCGCTAATTTAAATCGAAAGCGCACAACGACGTAAATTGAGACGCTAGTACGCAGTACGCTCACGTCCGTTAGCAAAATACAAAGGCAATCTCTTTTGTCAAGAACTGTGACACGCAAAGCTGATTCCTGCTCCCTTTTTAACTCGACGTTTCGTGATAACTGTAGAATCTTTTATTTAAGGACTCCTGTAAAGCTTTCTCGAACTCCACTGCCAGGTTTCGGCGGTGGTCTCCACGAAGTTTTCGGCCGTTTCCGGTTCTTTTTACTAATCATGCGCAAAAGACGTTTATTGCAGTGGGCATGCGCTGATGGATATCCTGAATTTTACGACATCCGGAAACGGCTGTTGCCAGAGCCTACGATTCATCAGCTGAGAAAAAAATCGTAGGCTCTGGGGACAAGAAGGATTCGAACCTCAACCTTTGAGATCATCGGACTCAACGCTCGGTCTAATAGGCCATATTCGTATTCTCGGTATTGAACTGGATCTAGCATGAAGTGGAGGCTCTTGCGGAGGAATACATTTACATATGAAAACATTCCCCTGCAAGAGCCTCCACTTCATGCTTGACCAAGTTCAATACCGAGAATACGAATATGGCCTATTGAGCCACAATCAAGCCAACTGGACAGCAACCCGATGAAAAGTCGTAGTACACCTGATAGCTATGTCTGAATTTCAAAGCTCGGTTAAATTCAAATTTGAATCCTTATCACATCACAGGATTGGATTCCCAACGGGCCTGAATGTTACAGAGAAGCTTTTGCTACAGCCGCTCAGGTCAAGGCAAGGATCTCTCTATAGGGAATCTATCCCGAATTTGTGGAATAAGCGAGAGTTCTTGTTTTCCACTGCACAAATCGGAGCATCAAAAGAAGTTGAGTTTGACACTGATGGCGCTGTTTCTGAATCGGATAAAATGTTTTCCACGCTTTGCCCGCCAAACATATGAAAGAAACCACAGTGGGCTAAATCAGTGTAAGTAATTCGGTGAAACGTCCCTCCTTATAGACCGCGATTGAAACGTAACGCAGATGACAACCTAAAAAGCTGACCTTTTTAGTGACCATTCCCAGTTGGATGACGCTTGCGTCTACGATTTTGCCGGTGCATTGTTTTCCTTTTTTCTTCTTGGGTGGGCGGACAGAGGCCCTTATTTTCAGCTTTTTACGCTGCTGTTGGTGGTATCCCTACCTTTGTGTTTTTCTTTCATGGCTCCTTGCAATTTCCATTGGCGATTTCCAACGAGCCACACCCGAACTTCACCTTCCCCTCCCCCACTTATGATCTTCCTGGCAGTGGAGCTAGATGAATTGGTTGTAGCTACCGCTGTCACACCAATCTGATGAGCGTTGTCTATTGCATACAACAGCTTGCCGCTTTCTGGAGTGAATGCGCGAATTTTGCCGTCATCCCATCCTATTCAAAGAAAGTAAAAACATACGAAGCTAACACTAGCCAACATAATTTCCAGATAAAAACGAACCCCATACAGGTTTCTACGAATAACGCACTTTGACAGCTTTAGATGCATTCAGTTTTGCGGAGTAGTTGCTGACGTGTGGGTTACCAGTCGAGAGAACTTTCCTTAAAAATATTTTAGCAATAGCGAAGTTTACGTTTCTCAGCATCTGGTTTTCCTTTCCTGACAACCCAATTAAATCAAAAGCTATCTCTTTTGAGAACAGGATTTTTTTAAACCTTGTTTTGTTTGTTTTCCCGTCGTTTCATGAAAAGATCACTTATCTCTTGCCCGTGATTTTTGTTTCAAACAAAATTGGGGGGTGACTGTCCAAGAGCATTGGTTGGCTAATTTTTCTCTGAATCTTCATTTCTAACAGGACATAATTACTTTGTATGTGTCCGAGCTCTCTTTTCGTACAGGTGTTTGGCTCGATGAAACAATATTAGTCCCTTTTCTCACTCGATAAGGTAAGGTAAGGTAATCTTTATCCAAACACGTTAAAATTCATTCAGGTACAGAAAGTTAAAAAACATTGATATACTAATATGAAAAAAAAGTGAGTGCTGGTGAGGGGAAAGCGGGGATTGTGATTGAGGAGAGGTTAGGTTAGCTCAAGAGCGCTGAGGTACTCCCTTAATTTAAAACAAGAGAGGGTGGTTGGAGGGGGAAATGATGGGAACTGTTTGTTTTCACACTAGCTTTAGTTTTTCTTTTCGTTGCAAGTAACACTGACTTTAAGGTTGTGTTACCAATAGCCAGGGGTGTCTTTTGGAATGTTTCAGGGCTTCAAATAACGGCCGGTCAACGGGCAACGTCCGCTCAAAAATGGGTTTTGTCCGATCAAATCCTTTGATGATCAGATATTTTGTCCGGTCGTTTACTCCTCAAAGGAAAATTTAATTTAATGCAAGTAGTACTAATAGGCTGTACATTATTTGCGTTCGTGAAAATAAAAAAGCAAAAGAAAGATACAATCAGACCACCTTTGACAACAGTAAAATTTCCGGTACTTGTAAGTTTCTGCTTTGTGATCCATCAGTCATGAAATTAGCGGGTCTTTCGGTGTAGCGTGTCTATCGGTGTGTATGCTAATAATTCTTACAGTCGGCGTGGAATTTGCTGCAAACTAACGTTGCAAACTAATGTAAGAAGCAAACAAATGCCTCGTAAAGTGTCAGTACAAAGGTCCAGGCCACTCTCTAATAAAAATTCAAACGTATATCTTACTTCTACAATAAAAGCTCAATTAATGTACTTGCTTGATAACTTAGGACTTTAAGCAACATGCTTAGGGCAGAGAAGCACTTTTTCTAAGAGTTATGACCATTCTTGTCCCCAGAGCCCACGATCCTTCTGGCCTGAGGCAGGGATCCAGAGCTCTGTGGGATCACAGACTTCCAGCTCTTCTACGCAAACTCAGAAGTTTAATAAAATAGTGGTGGTCAAAGGTTACAAAAATGCACCTTCACTGTGCCTGTGCATATATCGGAACTGACCAGAGCTCTCGTTCCCTGTTGTAGGCCAGAGGGATCGTGGGCTCTGGGGACGAGAATGAGTTATGACGTAATGACCAAAAACAGATTTGACCGGACAACTTGAGCGGCGCCAGCCAGGAAAGTATTTAAAGCCCTGTGTTTCTAAAAGAATCGTAGCATTTCCAAAGACTTATAATTGTATACTTATTGGAAGCGAAAGCACTCATCAAAGCTGAGAGCAAAGAACAGTTCGAACGTCGTGTATCATAATTTACATTTATCGATCCCTGATGGTGTGTTCCAAAATAGATGCTGTACGTCACGATAACCGTCGAAGAACATTTTGATTCACAGGCCGAATATTTTACCAGAAGGTGAACAATATTTCGACTCTGGGGTCGAATGTTGTGCCTCACCGGACAACAGACTTTTAGACTCCTCTCCACTGAAGCAGGAGCTCTCAAGCAGAGACCTATTACATCTGTTACTGGCTTCGGAAGGTATAATTCTTCATCGAATTCGGAGTCTGGCCGAGAAATGGACGACAATCTGCTGTCTTCCAAGCTTCACGCCATTACAAAAACCTATCCTTAAAAAAAACATCACCGGATAGTGAACTTTTTAAGAACTACAGACCAGTAACCAATTTGATGTTTCTTTCCAAGTTCTGTGACAAAATCGTCGCATCTCAGCTCAACAACTATTTGAGTGAAAACAGCCTTCATGAGTTATTCCAGAGTGCATATAAGACCGGCCACAGCACTGCGTCTGCGCTCATTAGAGTGCACAATGATGTCTTGCGTGCTATAGACGATGACAGATGTGGTATTCTGCTGTTACTCGATTCGTTTCGACAGAGTAGACCATGAAATCCTTCTCTCAAGGTTGTCCCACTGCTATGGGATCGAAGGCACTGTACATAAATGGTTCAGGTCGTATCCCTGAGAATGCAAAATCCTCCAGCCGTCCATTGACCTGTGGCGTACCACAGGGCTCTGTTCTTGGGCCGATCCTATATCTGTTGTACATACCTCCCCTTTAAGTGCTACAATGCATCGTCATGGCATTTCATATCATATGTATGCTGATGATACGCAGATTTACCTGACATTTAAGTCATCTGTTTTAGGAGATATGGGATTGTCCCGTGAGCGAGCTGAGGCCTGTGTACGTGATATCTATCGATGGATGCTGTGCAATAACTTTAAGATGAATAATGTTAAGACACAGCTTTTGATTCTGCACTCAAGATACCGTCCACAGCCCTCGTTGGAATTTGTGACTGTCGGCCACTCGCCAGTCTCCCCAACTCCATCTGCGCGGAACATCGGGATTGTGTTCGACAGCACAATGAACTTTGAGAAGCATATAAGTGAAATCTGCGAGTCAGCTTTCTTTCACATTAGGAACATCTCTCAAGCTCGCAAATATCTTAGCACTGAATCTACTGGAACCCTTGTTAATGCGTTTGTTGTCTCGAATCCACAGCTGTAATTCCTTATTATATGGCCTGCCTAGCTACTTAATCCAGCGCTTGCAGTATGCTCTTAATTCAGCTGCGAGGCTTATATCTAAGTCTCAAGGCTGATCAAATTACGCCTCTGCTCACAGAACTGCACTGGCTTCCAGTAGGACAAGGCATCAATTTTAAGATTTTATTGTTTACGTATAAGATTGCTTAACGGTCTGGCACCAATGTCCCTGAGTGAATTGCTTGTACCATATGTCCCAAGGAGAGATCTTAGATCTGCCGACAAGTTGCTTTTTTGCCAACCATCATATCAAACCAAACCCTATGGGTCTAGAGCGTTCTCGGCTAGTGCTCCTCGTATGTGGAACACATTACCTATGGACATAAAGTGCAGTCCTAGTATCG
>OX419340.1:19565515-19630515 GCA_948470475.1 Galaxea fascicularis | reverse complement strand
ATGAGGCGACTCGCTACTAATGGCTCTATGGTGGAGGGATCGATATATTAAGTACATAGAGTCTTCGCCATTGTAGCTACCGCCTCACATAGCTTCGTCGATGACTGTTTAAACGATTTGCAAGCTAACATTCGTCTGAAGCCATTCGCGTCAACACCACATGGGCCCCCAGACCCTTTTGTTCTTAAAGCAGCTTGTCTACCCATTTCACCATTGATCCCAGAGTAAACTGATTCAGGAAACTCATCATCAATCGGCCCAATAGAAGAGAGCCCAATTTAGCTGGTTGAGGATTTGGGTGTTTTAGCTGTAGTTGCGCCATGACTTCATCGGTCAGCGGTAGTACGCCACCACTGGTACTTTCGCTCAGGAAGCGAAGTGCCGAATTTATCTGGCCCTCTACCACGAGTTTGGTGAACACTTTCGATTTATCAGGTGAATCTGTAGATCTGAGTTTTCCTATTCGACTTTGGAAAATCCGACCTTCGCGCAACAACTTGTTGATTTCCCCGTCTTTCCAATGGACAAGACGTTTTGACAACAGCTCCTGGTGCTCTTTGGCTTTGGACTTGGGACTAGGCTTTTGAAGGCCGACAGCATGCCCAAGGAGCACAAATGCAGCTTTCAGCGCTATATGTTGGCCTTTAGCACCATTATTTCAGTCATAAATATGCAACGCAACTTGATCTATAAAGTCTCTCCCTGTTTTACCATAGGGGACGAGAAAAACATTTTTTCTTCAAGTCGCAATCTCATTATAGGCATCCGTTATGACTGAAGTCTGCAAAACAATCTTGCTGCCGTCAATCCGCTTTCCCCACTTTCTGGTCTCGGGTTTGCAGGCGCTAACGTAATCAGGAACGGAACCGAGTGCAAGGCAATTGTCTTCGCTCTTCCCTATTGTCTGGTTCGGTCGTTCCGCCGTCTGATCAGGACTATCTCCTCGGATTTGTTGCAACGTAATGGTCGTATGCAAATCTTGACTCCCTGTAGCATAATTAGCAAAACGTGATTCAATCGGACTCACTTCTTCAAAATTAGAATTTTGATTTTCATTTCTTTGATTTCTTGGCTCGAGTTCTTGTTGAGAAGTCATATCTATGGTTCTCTCAGCTTTCTCTCGTTCAATTCATCTCGAACACAATCACACCCCAAGCTTCCATCCCCTTGACTCTTCGCGAAACCGTGTTCCATTTTCTCAAGCCTAGAATCTTGGTCCCGTAAATTCTGGCTCCTAATTCCTAGATGCTCATAGCCTTTCTCCTCCCACAACTGTTTCATAACCTCAATGTAGCCTTTTTTCCTGTCATTTGCATTACATGGTGGGGTTTCTGATGTAACAAGTTCCTTCGCTCTTTTCTTATATTCGAGTAAATCCCAATTCATTTATTCAGTCCATTTAAGTTTCCAATGAATAATTAAGAGGCAGTCTCTGTAAAAGCGGACCGGTCGGTTCCGGTTCGAAAAATAAAATCGCTTGATTTTCTGTGTGGTGAAAGGCCTTTATGACAACGTAACAAAAACGCAATTATTTTGGTTCTTGTTCTTAGCACTGCAAGAAAAATATCATTTTGACCAATAGACACCCAGGTACGCCCGAAATTCAGCGTGATTGTTTACGTTTTTTAAGCGATCAGTGCAAAGCAAGAGTATAATGTTTTACAAAAAAAATGCATAGCAAGCTAGACAAACCTTTTCTTTACGAAATGTGTGAGATTCAAGTGGTTTGAAGTTAAAGAATTTGGATAGTAGACCGCCACATGCGGCAATATAAACATAATCGCGGAGCAAGCTGAAAATTACTGATTTTGCAAACGTCTTTTCTCAGCTGGCTGATGATACTAAAGGTCCAAACCATGATTTTTGTCAAGTTCGAACCTTTATCTGCTAAAAAATGCTGGAAAATGTTGTCTATTCCAAGAGTCTTAGAAGCGGTCGTTTACCATTTACCCACGACATCGACAAATTTCTTTTTTGTAACATCCGCCGAAGAGTTACATTAACGAAGTTAAATATTTCAGTCGCTTCTTGCTTGTACCAGAAAGGTAAGCCAAGATCAGGCAATAAGAGTGTCTATCACAGTGCAGTGTCCAAAAGCTGTTTATCCCCTTGAAATCGATCGTGATGCTCGAAAGATCAAGGAAGTTACGTATCTCCAACATGAAACTTGATACAAACTTGCGGTTTGAACGCGTTTGAATGATGTCAGATGGCTGTGCTCTTATTGTTACCCTTTGAATTTGTACAAAAAGCAATTCAGTAAGAGATACACGTTTCCTTTATAAATACAGTTCAATTTAATTTAAGGATAAGGATGCATAGACCTGCTGTCACTTCCATTTATAGCATATTATTTCCCGGGGATTATTTGCATGCCTGACTGCAGGAATTCCTGGTCTTAGAGCGGGTAGACTCTCCCGAACAGATATTTCATCGAAGTTTCTCGTTGGGTGCCCCTGATAGATGGTAACTGTCTGGATCCAAGTGAGAATATCGGTTATCTCCACCAAACGCTTCCTTGCTGGGGCAACAACCAATTCGCCATCCAAATACGTATGGGGCTCGGTTTCTTGCGTTCGTAAACTTTCCGCCAGAAGATCGGCTAGCTCCATAAAAACACCACTAGTTATTTTTGAGACCAGCTTATTTGGTGCTGGAGCATAGCCGGGGCCAACTACAAAAGCCTTCCCGACCGACAGCGAAACGGGAGAAGTACCAGGCGAACGATAATGGCGCAGACACTGTGCCGGACGATGCCCACGCAGGAGAAACAAACGATGATGGCGCGGAAAGTGCCATGAAGGGCGACTGAGCAACTGCCGAGACCATAGGGTTTTCCACCGTGGAATAGGTGGAAATAAAAAAGGGAACAACGACATTACCTGATGTTGATGACACGCTAGGAGCGACAGAGGCCGCCAAATGCGAAGTGTGTGCCTCGCCCCTCGAAAGAGGCAGGTATCTTTCACAGGGTCACATTCCACAGGTCACAGGTACAGTTCACTATTTTGTCGATAGGTAACTAAGCCAAACAGTTTCATCACGATCTAAAAAGAAATTTTGGATAGTAATTGGGGCTAGGAGACACTTTTGGGCTTGTTTATTTATCTGTAGCACGGTGACCTGTACTTTGACCTGTGGAATGTGACCTGCAAAAGAAACCTGTCGCCTAGCTGCTCGTTGAACTCGTCGCTCCTTTCGATTGGAATGCCACTAAAATTTGTCAGTGGTATGGATTGTCCCCAATACTTGCGAAAACGCTTGGGAAAGTGTCTCGGTTGAGATAGTAAACACGGGCTGAGCAACCGGCACGGTTGTCGCAACTGAAGAAGAAATTGCCTCCCATTTAGTCCGTCCTTTCTCCAAACACTTCCCTGATAGCAGAGGTCTCTCACGGCGAGAAATAAACGAGAGAGAGACCTCTAACGGTGCCGAAGGAGTTCCTTTTATCTAACCACCAACCACATTTCAGGACGAAACCAGGCAGTGTTTGAAAACCGGTTTCCGTTAAACAAGATTGCGCATCCTCTGTTTTTATTCCCTGCTGAAAACGTCTGAACCCACTGTGTCACAATGGAAGCAAAACAAAGTTTCGATCACGCTATAATTAACATCGGCTATTTCTTCCCCTAACGATCACAATATCAGGGAAATAACACCAATGCAAAAGAAAGACATTATTGTGTTCTTGCAAAAACGCGATACATTTTTGTGCCTTCCGACAGACTACGGAAAATCCCTGAATTTCCAACTGGCCGTCCGCGTAGCCGCCGAAACATTTTTACTGTCCCAAGCCACTCGTTTAGGTTGTGTCTCCGTTGAATTGCCTCATAAAGAACTGGATATTATCGTGTAAAAGACCGGAAATTAAAGTTATCAAGATCTAAGGCGACTTGCCTTCCCTCGAAAGCATAGAAATAGCAAATTCGTGACTGGAGCATTTGCTTGTTGTCAACCGTCAAGTAATTTGAGTAACCAGTTTGCCGAGTCGTGTCCCATGTGACCAAAACGTCATTTGTTGTTGAGGACACGCTGGCACCTGCGCGACAGAGAACTCTTCGGGCACCGGCAGAGGTCTCTCTCTTCTCGTTTATTTCTCGCCATGAAAGACCTCTGCTAGCAGAGAATCTAAGCACTTATTTTGGCTTGGAGTTCCCTTGCGGTGGGAGGTTGCCATGGTTACTCCCCTTCATTTGTTTTTTGCCCACAATCATTTTTTTTTGCCTGCATTGCTCTCCGTTGGCACCTACCCTCCATTGAATGTTGCTTGTCGACAAGTTAAATGCAATTATCTATAATCATAGTTAACTGGGAAATTATCTGTTAGCCAGCGGGTGATCACCTAGCACATGTGCATTTCTGCCATTTCTGCAAAGCTTTGCCCTCGTGATTGCTTTGTGTAGTTTTTGCCGTTTTGCTGTCTGTTTGCCCCCTGCCACTCACCTTTTTTTGTTGTTCTCTATTCTCCTCTGAGAGATAAGTGTGACAGGTGCCAGGGGGAGGTGACCCCCTTTATTGCTTTTTTCCCACAATCATTTGCTTTTGTCTGCATTGCACCTACCCTCTATTGAATGTTCCTTATCGACAAGTTAAGTATAAATTCATATAAATTCATCAAGGGGAGGCCTCACTGTGTGCTCCTACTTGTGCTAGCATTGTGCTCTTTTAGTAAATGTGTAACGTTACTAAAAGAATAATAAAAAGTTTAACTTTTCTCCGACAAGTGGTAGTTTTCAAACGAGTGTTGTGAAACCAGACCAAAAGCAATTACTTCAGCCAATCACAACAAACCTAAACAGTGGGATGAGCCAATCAGAATACGAAGCAATTACATGTCACAAGAAACCGGCGTAAAGCGCGGGTAAATGCGTGCTTGCAGGTCGCGATTGATTTTGGTTCAGCTTTTCACTGGTTGAAAAAGTGGCGCAAGTTTTCCTGGCCAATCACATCTAGCGAAGCAAAGCAAAAACAAAGCAAACGCAACAGGTTTTTGCTATAGTTACTGAGTGACAGTGAAGTCCCTACTCAGAAACTCTGTGGTTTTGAACGGCTTTGAAAAAAAAACGGTTGATGCATGCATTAACAACTGGTAAAGCTAAAATTTCTTGAGAAAACAGATTTCATTTCAACAATATTGATTGCAATAACGTGCAATATATATGTAACGTTGCTCCAACCAAATATTCGCTTCAATTTCCCTGCTTCGTAGTAATAACTCAGGTTCTTTAGCTTCCTTCTTACATCCCAAATTTAATGTTTGAGGAAGTGTCATATCAAGTGCGAGGCGTGTGTGTGTGTGTGTGTGTGTGTGTGTGGGGGGGGGGGGGGGGGGAAGGGGGTTAATCAATAAGAACTCAAGTTGTCAAAACGGGCCAAAAAGTTATCACCAAACAAAATGCCTTCTGGTGATAATCAACCGTGCAAGACTTAAGAAACACACCGTCTGCCACATGATGCAAGTCGCAAGTCAATAAACAGCCTAGACAATTACCCTTTTATCTTAACTGTTATGTTTCGTTTATACTGTTTGTCTTCAATTTCAGCTGCAACTGTGAGGGTGACAAGTGAGTTAGCTTTGCCACGTTGTCAGTTGATTAAGCAAAAGGTTCTTACCACTTATGATGCATGAGCCACATGGCATGATAGCAATAGCATTGCAAGTCATGTTGGGCACAGTGATTCGTACGATCTCCTGGTTTGTATTGGTGCTCCATACTCGGATTTCACTCTTGCCACAAGTAAGAAACAAGTCCGAGCAGTCACTGAAATCAAACACACGCTCAAATCAGAAATGTTTACCCCAATTAGCGGTCAAACGGTTTGGAAATCAATACTTTATCAGGGAAAACCTTAAGAGAGTTTATCGCCAAGATAAGTTCAGCTGTATGATTTATCTAACTGGGTTAATAGCTCCGAGCTTTGCGTCAAATAACGTTAGAAACTCCACTGCATATAGAGGGGCTGTCCTCTGAAACGCCATAAGTCGTTTAAATGATTCTATCTTTGATAGCACAGACGTGAAATCTTTTATGAAAAAAGTCGTTAACAATTTTAATTTCAACATTTTAGCCCCACAAACAATCAATAACAGATCTGAGAATTTTCTATATTTCTAACTGTCTCCTTAAAATAAGCACTGTGCTTGTACAAGAACTTCAGATAATATAAATTGCTGAACAAACTTACTAAGGAAATATGATGTCATTTATGGGTGAGTAGTGGCAGGTCTTAATCCTGACATACATGCTTTCTTCAAAGGTGGTGTAATTGAACAAGTACATCTGAGAATTTTTAGTTCCAACAAAGAACTGCAAAGCAGTATGAAGAGCATTATTACAGTTACTGCAAAATGGACATGCTACAGCTTCCAAAACAGAAAATAAAAAAGTTCACAACTCTTTTTAAATGATTACAGTACAAAATAACAACAAACAAGGTCATAAGGAGGTATATCATATCATTAGGAGCAAAGCCCTGGGGTCTCATGGATTACAGCCCCCAGATCTGCATTTATCAGACTTCCCCACGTTTTTGGGATTAGGGATCACAAATTTGGGCCAAAAACAGGATCATAATGACAAAAATATACCTCGTCAGGACCCTGGCATAAAAGCTTTCAAAGTGTAAAGAGGTGTTCCATCAATTCAAAAGGACAACAACAAGAGTTCAACAATTACTTTTAAAATGGTCAATTTAGCTCAACCAGAATACCTTTTTTATCATCTTTTTTCACGTTCCAAGCAAGGAACGTTAACAGGTGTTTACCACTTTCAGATAAAACCAGTTGGGACCTCGACTGGTAATATCTAGAAACTTTGAAAGAGAACTAAGGGGAGCAGGGTTGGCGCAGTACTGGTAAGAGCGCTCGCCTTCCACCAATGTGTCCCGGGTGCGATTCCCGCACTTGGTGTCATAAGGTGGGCTGATTTTGTTGTTCTCTACTCTGATCCGAGAGGTTTTTCTCCGGGTACTCCGGTTTTCCTCTCTCCTCAAAAACCAACATTTGATTTGATTTGATTTGATTTAAAGTTTATTTGATTTTGAGGGCCACAGAGGCATCAGTGTCTTAGGACTTATACTGTTAAGTGTTTCACCCTCTTTAAATTAAGCCTGTTATTATTATCATTATTATAACTAGCCTATTTTGAGAGGCAAACCTTTTATTCTTAAAAATATATTGTTTCATGATGTCTCAGACTCTTGCATGGATTAATGGGCAACCTCGATCCATCCATCTCCACACAAACCTCTGTAAACTTTGCGGGCTTACAGTGCTCAGGACTATATTACTGGGAATCTAAAAACTGAGGAGGATTATATTGAGGCACCTAATTTACTATCCAAAATTAATTTATATTTTACATAACTTTTGTAACAAATCACTGTTAATCTCTTTGCCTGTTTAGTTTGTTTAGGTTTAATTTAGCTACCTTTTACCAATCAATTGTGTAACCATGTTTATCCCCGGATGCTAATGATTGTATTTTATTTATAATTTATTCCTGTGATGGTCCATAGTCTGTTATTTGAAGCTTACAAATTGGTTTATTTTCTTCTTTTCTTTTTTTTTTCCTGCACAACTCGCCTCGACTAGCTTAAGCTAAATGCGAGTTGTACATGTTCTTCTAAATTGTTAAATATTAATAAAGGTTATTTGTTGTTGTTGTTGTTGCTGCACAATGGGAAATGTCAAAATGAAATCAAAGTGTTCACGGTTTTTGGATTAACACAGCAAAAGATATGACTCCCAAATTGAAACAATTTGCCTATGAGTTTGCCTATGAGTTTGCCTATAAGTTATATAGGGATGTGCCGCCCCTCATGGTTATTGTTTTTTAGCCATTTTGGTCTAAAAACGGGTAAAGATTTTGACCATTATGGTCTTAAATCGGGTATCATTTTCAAGAGAATGACGAGAATGTACAAACGTATTTGTCTCTCCAAATGAATAATAGAGAAAGAGAAGTAACCAAAATATATCCCTCAAGCTGAATTTTACCAATTCTTGGCTTCAGCACTGATGCAAAGCCAGTAGGAAAATTTGTAACCGCAATCTCAGGTCTGAAAACAGGTATGGATTTAAGAGGCCAGGTCTGAAAACGGACCCGTGTGGAAAATGGAATTTATTTTGGTCTGAAATAGGGTCAGGATTTGGAGAACCAGGCAGCACACCCCTACCAAGAATTCCGGGGAGTACCCCCGCCCCCAGGACAATTTGCTAATTCTAAAGTGTTCTTTCAGGCAGTGTGAATAGATCTTTGTATCCTTGTCCATAGAAAAATTGAAAATATTCCTATGATAAGGCAGAATGATATGTTTCTAAGCTTATTGTTTTTTCCTCAATACAATTAAGTATTCTTCAGTCACACTCAAGTACACTTATATAACCACTGGTACATATAAATGATTACATACATGACTACTAGCAATCAGAACTCCCTGGACTGTCATGGCTTAGTAACATATGCTCACCTGATGTCCTTGGCCACGCAGTGCTATTGATGTTACTCCACTATCCAATTTGACAGTGCTGGTTAAAACAATCACACAGCAAGAAATCACTCTCAGATTGAGCCACTGCAAACCCTCAAATTGGAAGGTGCATTAATAGGTATTATATACAGAGGTTTAATTTCTATTGCCTAAGAAACATAGATGTAAACTTACTCATTCTTGTGAAAAAAGCTCTACGAAACCTGTGTTACATTCTTGGTTAAATGATCAAAGACAAACTCAAAACCATCCCTTGGAGGTACTAGCAAATATCACTAACCCATTTCCCAAGTAATGATACGACCATGTCAACCAACTGCAACTAACTGTAAATTCTGTAATCACTTATTAAAACCCTCCCCCTGGTTGAAAAAGTTCTCCTCGAAAAGCAGCCAGCAAGATTATCAAATCCTGTTATCTGCCAGACCATGTAAGCTCAGTAATAGCCCTTAAATTATCACGGTTTCCAACGCCATCTTGACAGGTAGGCAAATGCTTCCGAAATAACAGTGTTTATGTGGGAAACCGATGTCAAATAACTTGTAAAAGCCTTGAATGTAGAAACATTTATGAACTGGAAACTGAAGTTACTAAATCTAAGGTTCCTTAAACTGCTCTAAAATTTACCCGGTGGAATTTTCAATTTCCCATGCATTTGTCTGTAATTTTTTTCAGTACGTATGTGGGAAAAATTACAGACAAATGTACTTACGGAGATTTCTTGAATTTTCCTTTCATTATTCTGATGATGGCAACTGTTCCATCTCCAGCACCAACTAGCACATCACCAGTCATGAGAATACGGATTGCAAGCACTCCACAGCTGAGCCGTTCACTGTCTTTAGGGCCATAATCAGTCATCAAGTAATTCTTGACATTGACCTAAAAAAAATCGAGTTGATCATAAGACAATGCACAAGTCAGGGCTTTATTTTATATTTTGTATTCTGTAACGGTCTTCTTGATATTTCAAGGGACTGCATGGATAGGAGAGAGGGTTTTCAAAGTTCAAAGTCTTGAATTAAAAGGAAGTGCAATGAGGAAGGGGTAAGGAGGAAGGGAAAACCTCTGTGGTAGGGGTCACAGGTGCCACTGATGTTTTAAAACTGCACATATTACAACTTTTACCTCAAGAATGTCTCCAGTGGTGGTTCCACAATAAAAGTGGCTGTCATCATTACTCATCTACTCAGCACAATTGGAAAAGAATAGGAATTGATGTTAATTAATATAATAAAGCAACCCACAACAAAGTGCAGACCAATAGCATGTACAACAAAAAGGATAAAGCCTCATGAGGATTCAGCCAAATTAAGTAGCTAATTATACTGCAAAGGGAGATTTCAGCTGTCCTTTGGTTTGTCATTGATGTACGTGGTCAAAAACTTGGAAGTCCAGCAAGCAGTAGTTTCTTCTTTCAAACTTACCTGAATGCACTTGACTGTCCGTTTTAACTGACCCATACCAACTTCATGTGGGCGTATCTTGCGATTTTCTAAATCAAGGTCCCAAACTCTCAAGGTGTTACTAAAAAACATCATTTTACTTGTGACTATACTCAAACAACTGAAGGAAAGTAAAGGGCAAGGGGCACAAATTCAGTCACATTTTACCAAGAGGGTCAGGTGGTAACTTACTTTTGAGTGAATTGAAAGGTGCCTATTGAAATATGACATTAGCACATGAAAATGACAGTTTAGCATCAATGGGTCATATAAAAACAAATGCTGCATGGAGATTGTTCACTTTAAACACTCAGCCAACATTATGAATTTCTTCATTCCAACCACTTGCCTGATTGGCCCATCCTCCAGCTCTTACTTACAATTTGCTAACATTATACTTTGAATATGCATGATTAAATGTAATTTAACTTAGTTAACAACTGGGAGTTAGAAGCGTTTTCTTTGTTGTTGTTGTTGGCTTTAGTAGCATCTTGATGTTTTTTTTGGTTATGGTGTTAGTAGCATCTTGGTTTTTTTTATGGCGTTCTCTCAGTATGTGTTCCACTGTTGGCGGTCAGCAATCTCCTCTGCTGCTCATGTGTGCATTGCTTCATGCTTGTATTACAGTTTGTCTTCGCGCATGGCATTGTTCCAGTCGGGTGTTTGTTCAGTGGCTTGCAATTTTTCCCTTCCCACCCATCCCCCTTGGTTGAGTATATTTCTTTTGTCTATTGGTCCTCTTCCTATTTATTCCATAGTCTTTCCACTGAAATTCTTGTTTCAGTGTGACTGGCATCTGGGTTCTGTGGGTGCTGGGGGCTCATGGCTGGGTTGCGGGCAGTGCCTGCCATCTGGGTGGTCTTACATCCTGGGGCAGAGGTTGCTAGGCAAGGGGTGGGTTCGCTTGTCCCAGGCACCTGACCTCCATTTTTGCGATAATGTTGTTAAATCAACTTTTTGTTGCTTATTGCAAAGATGATTGCAAGCACACAAATACAAAGTCATGTATACAAATACTATCATTTAAACTAACACTGATTACTAACTACACTAACAAAAATAGGTTTTAAAAAAAGCGGCTAACATAATAGGGACCTTTAGATTTGGGTACGAGTACGAGATCGAGTACGAGTACGCATTTTTAATTTCAAACCCGTCACCTCCCCTGAACCCTCACTCTTCCTTGTTACTTACCAGGAGATCCTGAGATTGTAGAAACAAGATTTGTGTCGCTAGTGATCATCTAAAGCACGCAAACAGGATTTGAAAAGTCGTACTCGTATTCAATCTTGTACTCGTACTCAAATCTAAAGGTCCCTCAACACAGGGTGCAGAGGAGTTTTGTTCGAATGTATATGACAAAATCTCACTTTGTTAAATCCAAAATATGTTTACTTTGTACAATAAAGATTGCTGAAATGCAACCGTTCTGAATTGTGAATGTTTTTCTTCTGCGAAATTCTGCTATATTCTCTTGTCTTGTCTGTGTCGTATGGCTCCTCCTGGTATGATCTGCCATGTTTGATAGGGTTAAATGCAATTTAATTTAGTTAACGACTAACGACTAAGTTGCTCAGTTTGTTTGGCATGGCGTGGCATTAATTCAGTATATTTTTGGGGTGTGCCACCTGCATCTGGTGTGTGTGTGTGTGTGTTATTTGTGTGTTGGACTTCTCCTTGGTGTCTTCTGGCAATTCTAATGGACAGCGGTCCTTGTGTACTTTATGTGTGTGCCTTTGCTTGTGCTTGTGGTTTTGCTTAGCTCAGCGTATGGTGCGTTGTCACTCGTGTGCTTCCCAGTATTTCTTTTTCAAGTGTCTCCAATGTTTTTTATTGTCGTATAGGGATCATGTTGGTCGGCCATCGCTTTCCCCTGGACATGCAGTGCTTTAGTATCATCTCCCACCTGCCTCTCCAGTCTGTCACTACATCTTGCAGGCATGCACCCAGCTGTGCTCCAACCTCGGCCTCCCCCTTCCCCCCACGTAAGCTGGAGGGCCTCACTACATGCCTATCCATCCTAGGCATTGAGCTGAACTCAATGACACTACAGGCCTGGCTACCAGTGAAGAAGGGAGATAGGATCAAGTTGATGAAGTTTTTTTGGACTTTTCCAAAGCCTTCGACAAAGTGAACCATGCAGTTTTGTTGCAAAAGTTGTGCAACTTTGGAATCAATGGCTCACTATTGAATTGGTGTGAAAGCTATAATAAGCAATCACCAGTGCTGGATGGTATACCCTCTCGCTGGTCTGATGTCTCATCTGGAGTTCCTCAGAGATCTATATTAGGGCCTTTATTTTTTTATTATATTTATTAGTGACCTTCCCGAAGTAGTACTTCCTGGCAGTACTATTGCTCTTTATGCTGATGATTGTAAATGTTCTAGAGTCAATGACACGGCCGGTGATCTTGAACTGTTTCAACAGGAGCTGGATACTCTGCATCAGTGGAGTGTTTTGAATTTCATGTACTTCAATGTCAAGAAATGCAAAATTATGAAAATGACTAAGCAGTTTCAACCACTCACTTCCAGTTTTTTTTCTGGAAAACTCTGAGCTGGCTGAGGTTAAAGAGTTAAAAGACTTGGGGATTATTACAAATCATCATTTATCGTGGAACCCTCATATAGATTACGTAGTATCTAAGGCTAACAGAATGCTTGTAAAGGTATAGATGACCGCAAGACCTTGCGTACTCTTTACAGCTCATTGGTTCATTCAAATTTGGAATATTGTTCAGTGGTGTGGTCCCCATATACAAAGAGAAACATTGATAAGTTGGAAGGAGTACAGAGAAGAGCGACTAAACTTATCTTGAAAAGTGATGATCCCTAATAACGACATTCGCTTAAAGAAGTCAAACCTCATGTCACTGGAGAAGAGGCGATCACTGGCTGATGTGACTTTCATATATAAAGTACTTAATGAATAAAAATATAGGAAACCTTTTAGCTGTCTGCATGCAATCATCAATGCATCAATATTTCTGACAAGAAACTAATTTAACATGTCCATGAAATGGAAGAATAAAAAGAACACAAGCATTGCCTGGTTTGCAAGAGATTGACTTTCCGAAAATCACAGCCTGTGGTGGCTCTCACGAAGAGCAGCAACACCTTGCCAACTAATTTGTTTGTCTGTTTTTCTTACCAATCAGATGCTATCATCATCAATGTAGTCGCAACTTGTAGTCATGTAGTCAAAATTTGCCATTTACATTTTTTTGTAGCAGATCAATGTCAAGAATAAAACCATATTTAGTTTTGTGGTTCATTGATGGCTTTTGCTTGTGCTTTTTGTTGCATGCTTTTCTCAACCAACAATTTTGTTCATATTTTATTCATGTTGTTGTAAATTAAACATTTTAAACATTTAAGGTTTCATTATTGTAAAAAAGAAATTGAGATCAGTTTTATGCACCTGTCCTCTTACTGATAACATGCTTTGGCAGGCAGTATTAATATTCCACTCAACAGAATTGACATCAATTTGTTAATTGAAACAGTGCGCAACAGCTAAAGCTGATTGGAAATGGAATCTCTTGAGACCTTCGATGGAAAAATTCCACAAATTGATCCTTGTTTCCAGAAAACTTAATTTATTGCACATGTATTTCCATACCATTGTCAATCTTCTGTCAATTTGTCAATCGAAATGACTTCCAACCATGCGTAGATGCTGACACGACATCATTTCCATCACCAGTTATGGTGGTACACATTAAACGAAAGCGGTGTCATGAGGCCGCAAATCTTCCATGAATGCCAAGATTGATAGTTTTTTGAAAATTTCAACAGACTACTTGTTTAATTTGGTGGACATTTCCAAACTATTATATACGAAATATGAGGCCTTTCCATTTAATTTTATATCAGATAAAAGGAATAAAAAAATTGAGCCTAAATCAGTTTCCTCCCTTTCCTCGATCCTCTTTTACTGGAAGCCACCCTTCAATGTAATCCACAGTACTTTGGTCTTTGTAGCAGATCAATGTCAAGAATAAAACCATATTTAGTTTTGTGGTTCATTGATGGCTTTTGCTTGTGCTTTTTGTTGCATGCTTTTCTCAACCAACAATTTTGTTCATATTTTATTCATGTTGTTGTAAATTAAACATTTTAAACATTTAAGGTTTCATTATTGTAAAAAAGAAATTGAGATCAGTTTTATGCACCTGTCCTCTTACTGATAACATGCTTTGGCAGGCAGTATTAATATTCCACTCAACAGAATTGACATCAATTTGTTAATTGAAACAGTGCGCAACAGCTAAAGCTGATTGGAAATGGAATCTCTTGAGACCTTCGATGGAAAAATTCCACAAATTGATCCTTGTTTCCAGAAAACTTAATTTATTGCACATGTATTTCCATACCATTGTCAATCTTCTGTCAATTTGTCAATCGAAATGACTTCCAACCATGCGTAGATGCTGACACGACATCATTTCCATCACCAGTTATGGTGGTACACATTAAACGAAAGCGGTGTCATGAGGCCGCAAATCTTCCATGAATGCCAAGATTGATAGTTTTTTGAAAATTTCAACAGACTACTTGTTTAATTTGGTGGACATTTCCAAACTATTATATACGAAATATGAGGCCTTTCCATTTAATTTTATATCAGATAAAAGGAATAAAAAAATTGAGCCTAAATCAGTTTCCTCCCTTTCCTCGATCCTCTTTTACTGGAAGCCACCCTTCAATGTAATCCACAGTACTTTGGTCTGTGGTATATGCAAATAAACATGGTGGATCGTATCAGGACTGGGGCCATACAACAGAGACAAGATCAGGGGATAGCAGGATATGGAAGAAGAAAACGTCCACAATTCAGAACAGTTTCATTTCGAAAATCTTTATTGTACAAAGTAAACATATTTTGGAATTAACGAAGTGAGATTTTGTTGTGTATACGATCGAACAAAACTCCTCTGCATCCTGTGCACTGAACTTGGAAAATGAATCATTCGTATGAAGTATTAATGTGGGTATACTACATGGTTTTATTTCTTTCATAAGAAAGCAAAGCTGCAAAAAACTGTCAGAAATCCAAACAAGAAATGGCCCTCTGTCACTTTAAGACCTGCATGTTGTTTTTGGATTGCCAATATTATTCCTTATCAGTGAAACAAAATATAACATCAGTGAGATGGCTGCTTGGAGGATTCTAATAACAAGAAATTCGCCGGATTTTGAAGCAGCTGGACGTTTTTGCCATTTGGATCACCTTTTTGCTTGAAATGTTAGTTTACATCAATCATAATTTAAAATTTTGAGTAAAACTTCAGTCCAAGAGACGTTACCAGTGTGATGTGTAATTAATGATGATTAACTTGTTACGTCAGACCATGTGCCCAATATTCTAAAAAGTCCCCACCTTTTCTGGACCAGTGTCTGAGCAGAATGGTTATTTGTACTTAGTCATTTGTAATAAATAGCCAATTTTCACCTCATTATCTGTTCATATAGTGCTAATGGCCATAGGTATGTCTATCCCCTAATGACTGGAAAGCCTGGGTTCAAATCCAGACAACGGCAACCTTCCTTTGGTATTTATGTTTTCTTTTTCTTTTTGTTCTGCTTTTTTTAAAAGTTATTTTTACTAAACATTGAGCTTTACAGTGATTTTGCAATTTTACATGGAAATTCAAAGTGTATTTAGCCAAACAAACAGCCCAAACACCAAATGACCGGCCATTCGATTTGTTTGATAAGTCAGGAAAATCGACAATTTAATCACATCCGGGTTATGCTATTTTGATCAAGATGTGCAATTCTGTAGACCTTTATATAAATATTTTTTAATCAAGCTGGATTTTAGGCTAGCCATAGTATTATGAAGCAATCTGTGGCTGTTGGCACTATGGGTTTATAATATAATATGCATGACTATCAACTTGCTATGTGACACAAAATGATTTCAGCTGAGACAAATATTGCACCATCATTTCAGATCAATACTGTGCCAATCCGAAAACTGCGAACACTTTGATTTGATTTTGACATTATTTTCCCATTGTACGGCAACCAATCAGAAGCAACATGAAACCACAACCTAATTACTGTTACTGTTTGTGGTTTAGTTTTCTCACACATGATGAAACACAATTACAGTGTTCATGGTTTTTGGATTTTCACAGTAACAGTACTCGGTTTGGGTGTAATTTTTCTTTTTCTTACAAATCGACTACATCATAATCACTAACGCCTGATATAATCCATTTCCAGCCCGTGGATCAATTTGACAGATTTTTCTTTGATTTAATTTACGGGTGTATGAAAGAATTGCTTCGTGGTTCATTGTCTGCCCAGCCGTATCTCCAGTTCATACCTGGTCTTTAGGGAATTTCCCCACTTATCAGATTTGTATCATCATTTCAAGACTGCAGTTTTGAAGAGAATCTGGCTGTTGTGTTAAAGATCAACTACAGTCACAAAGGCCTGATATAAGTCCATGGATTTTTTAAATTTAATTTATGAAAGAGTTGCTTTGCGGTTCGGTGTTTGACCAGATGTATCTGCAGTTCATATCTGGTCTCCGGGGAATTGGCTCGCTGATCAGATTCTGAGAAAAAGATTGCATCATCATTTCAAGTCCGTGGTTTGCTTTGTGTACTTTGCCCAGCGTAAAACACAGTTGAATATTTTGAAAAGCAAAATAGGTCTTCTGAATTGCTTAAGGCATCTTAACGAAAACATCATAGTTTAGATGAAATCACTTCTTCGATTTTCTCAAATTTGTCAATGCTATTTCAAGTAAACACAAAGGGTCCCTTACAAAAACATCCCTATTTTATTTCTATTTTATAGCTATTTTAATGCTATCACACCTATTTTAACCCTATTTTAATTTTGCAGAGTTATATTTTATTACTATTTTCCACGATAAGGAAAATAGAGCATCTATTTTGTAGGTATTTTATTTCTATTTTAACCCTACTTTAAAAATACATGAAAAGCAGTGGTGTATTTTATCTCTATTTTCTCACAACAAACCAAAAAATAGCCCGTAAAATAGACTATTTTAATCCTATTATAAATTTAAAAACCATAGTATTGCTTTATAAAATAGTAATAAAATATACTGTTTTTCTGCTATTTTTCCATACAGTAAAGGGTTCAGGTCTGTTCCTTCACAAAATATACATAAAATAGGCTACTAAAATCCTTTTTGATGTGGATCAGTCAAACACTACATGCAAAACAGCTTTAAAATATACTATTCTATCACATGACCGGAGGCATAGAGATCCCATGAGATAGCACAGCGCACGCGCCAGGTCATTGCACAACGTGTAGTTCGCCGAGAAGGTTGTTTTTCATTGTGATTAACAAGAATCAGTAGAATTCTACAAGAATCTACGGAGAAAATATCTGGGAAGTTAACGTAGTTAACTCGCAGGAACCAGATCTACGCGCCAACGCAGTTGGCAAACAAAAAACGACAGCGTTTTGCTGCCCCAACGTAGTTGGGAAATTTTCCCGCCACGCAGACATGGCGGATCTCGATGGAGAGAACATCACAGAGCAGGAAACGCCTGCACTAACTGAAGCAATTTCAGCCATCCTTTCAGAGGTAAAAGCCCTGAAAGAACAAGTGACAACCCTCAAGGAGTCCGTGGAACTCGCAGAGATCGATCCCGAAATCGAAGAAAACCTCGTGGAAGACGAGAATAATGATGAAATCGAGTCTCTGAGCACTCGCGTCGCCAGGCTTGGCAGTACGCCAGCCGAACAAACTAAAGACGGCACGAAAAGCCTCTTGCAGGACATCGCGTCCGAACTTGACCTCAGCGAGAGAACAGATCGCCCTGTGGACGAGGGCCTCGCTAAAATTGTCTTGAGCTTGCTTAAAGACAAACTTCCCGAGGATGAATCACAGATGAGGATCGACAAATATTCCCGCCCGGAGAACGTGGAGGGACTTCGTACGCCGCGAGTAAATCCATTAATTTGGAACCAGCTGCCTGCGCCTGTTCGTACACAGGATTCGAAGTCACAGAAAACGCAGAATGCTTTGATCGCCTCGTTGGTGGCGACTATTAAAGCAACAGACCATGTTTTGCAACAGCAGCCATCTGGCAAAGCTCAAGACAAAGAGCTAATCACATATCTAACAGATGCCATCGCCTTGTCATTGCAGTGCTACCATGATATCAACAGCACTCGCCGCCAGGCGATGAAGAAAGATCTCCACAAGGATTATGCAGCCTTATGTAGTGCAGCTACAGTGCCTGCCACTTCCGAATATTTATTTGGTGACCTGTCGAAACTCACCAAAGACATCTCTGAAGCGAACAAGCTTACCAAGAAAGTTCGCCCCCCGCAACTTAACACTGCACGCAACGGAAATTCTGGCTCGAATGCCCGTCGCTACAATTGTACAAACCAGGGAACCCAAGGCAATCGACGGTTCCACCCATATCAACGGCCAAGGAATGATTTTTTGGCCAAAGGCCGCCCTCCAAGGACAAGATTGAAGAAGGAGGGAGAATCAAAGCAGGCCTAACGCAAACAAGTCCCTTAACCACAAAGGTATGCCAACTATTAAGCTGTAACCCTGCAATTAATGAAGTACATATGTTACTTGCTGGTCAGGGTTCATTTAGAGCAGGCCAAATTATGTGGTCTTTACCACATTGGCAAGAAATTACAAGTGATCCCACAATATTACAGTGTGTAAAAGGGGTCAAAATTGAGTTCAAACCAGGCATGATACCATTTCAAGCTAATATGCGACCAAGTACATTTAATCAGTCGCAGCATGACCTCGTCGCTGTGGAAATTGACAAATTACTTCTAAAAGGTGTACTGAAAGTTTCCTCACCAGAACCTGGTGAATTTGTCTCCCCTATATTCCTAAGACCTAAACCAGATGGGTCCCACCGTGTGATACTTAACCTCAAGCTTTTCAACGAGTTTGTACAATACCACCATTTTAAAATGGACACCCTTGAATCAGCCATTAGAATGATGAAGCCAGGGTGTTCTATGGCATCAATTGACCTCAAAGATGCGTACTACTCTGTACCAGTTGCTAAAGAACACCAAAAATATCTGAAATTTGTGTTTAATGGTATGCTTTACCAGTACACCTGTTTGCCAAATGGTTTGTCCAGTGCCCCACGTATTTTCACTAAACTTCTTAAACCAGTTTATGCTTCCCTACATACCCTGGGCCATCTCAGCCTCGGGTATATTGATGACTCCTACCTACAAGGGGACAGCGCTCGAGAATGTAGCAGCAACATTAAAGCCACGGCACTTTTGTTCAACCGCCTAGGCTTTCACTTACATCCCACAAAATCTGTCATTATACCTACTCAGACCCTCACATTTTTAGGGTTTAGGCTTGACTCTCTTAGCATGACTGTTTCGCCAACAAGGGAAAATTTTTTTTAAAACTGTTGAAGCCTGCAAAAGGTTACGTACTGTGACCAGGCCTCTAATCTCAGAGGTTGCCGAAGTTATTGGCCTCATGGTGTCTAACTTTCCAGGTGTCCAATTTGGGCCTTTACACTACCGGTCCCTGGAGAGGGACAAAACCTATGCCCTGACAACACATAAGGGGGATTACAAATCTCATATGACTTTGACACCCAGCTCAGTAGCAGAGCTGACGTGGTGGATTGACAACATGCCACATTCATCTCGTGACATTATCCATCCAACCCCTTTCATGATCGTTCAGACTGATGCCTCAACTTTAGGCTGGGGAGCAGTATATGGTGATCACGAAGTTGGAGGGAGATGGACATCCTTGGAAAGAACTAGACATATCAACATACTAGAATTACAGGCAGCTTTCTTTGCTCTCAAGTCATTTTGCAAAGAAACCATTAACGGCCACATCCAGCTCCAGATAGACAACACTACGGCAGTAGCTTATATTAATAACATGGGGGGTTCAAAATCCCCACAGTTAAATTCCCTCGCCCGAGAAATTTGGGACTGGTGTATTCAGAGGCAGCTGTGGGTTTCAGCTACACACATTGCAGGGAAATTAAATGTTAGTGCCGACTCAAAATCTCGTAAATTTCAGGACAAACATGAATGGATGCTGAACAAGGAAGCCTTTCAAGTTATTTTGTCCTCATACCCAGAGTTGAACATTGACCTATTTGCCACTAGGCTAAATAATCAACTCCCATTGTATTGTTCCTGGAAACCTGACCCTGGGTGTGCCTTCGTAGATGCACTCACTATTGACTGGAGAAAGTTTAACTTTTATGCTTTTCCCCCTTAAAGCCTAATCCCCAGATGTCTACAAAAAATTGCCCAGGACCAAGCCAAAGGAATTCTGATCATCCCAGTCTGGCCAACTCAAACCTGGTTTTCACAAGTGCTACAGCTGCTATGCCATCAACCCTGGATATTAAAACCCTCGAAGAGCCTACTGCAACATGCCACCCAACAAGTACACCCACTGCACAACAAGCTACACCTAATGGTCTGTCCGCTCTCCGGGAATCCTTCACACAATTCAATGTTTCTCCAGATGTTACCAAGATCCTCATGGCTTCCTGGAGAATGGGCACACAAAAACAATACAAAACATGCATTGAAAAATGGTTGGCATTTTGTCATCAAAGAGGCATTACTTACAGTTCACCAAAGATAAATGAGGGCTTGGACTTCCTCATGACCCTTTACAATCAGGGCCTGAGTTACTCCACTATAAATACGGCGCGGTCTGCACTTTCGTCCATTATTACTGTTGACAGTGGGAAACACTTTGGGTCACACCCCTTGGTACTACGCTTCTTTAAAGGAATTTATGAACTCAGAAAACCCCAACCCAAATACAACTGTATTTGGGATGTTTCTAAAGTTTTAACTTACCTCAGGACCTTACATCCACATGACGCCATTTCACTGAAGTCTTTAACATTAAAATTAGTGATGCTGCTTCTGCTTGTAACAGGACAGCGAGGACAGGCTATCTACCTACTCTCCTTGGATGGTATGACTGTGAACACCACTTCCTGTCAATTCCAACTACTGCAACACACAAAAACCAGCAAACCAGGCCAACAGTGTAAGCCTCTGGTAATCAATGAGTACACACCTGATCCCAAACTTTGCCCACTATCCACATTGAAAGAATACATCCAGAAAACAACTCCTCTCCGGACTGGTGAGAAACAGCTGTTTCTTAGCTTTGTACGACCACATAAGGCAGTGTCCCGTGACACCATTTCGAGGTGGACTAAGGAGGTTTTGAAACTCTCTGGTATAGATATAACCACCTTCACTGCACATAGTACCAGAGCTGCAACAGCCTCTAAGGCAAATGCCAAGGATGTGCCACTAGACGTGATCCTAAGTACCATTGGATGGGCATCTGCCCAGACCTTCAGCAAGTTTTATAACAAACCAGTAGCCAAAGAAAATAACATGGTTGATGCCATTTTGTCCTCGTAGACAAATAATTTCCTGTACTCTACTTGGTTCAGGGACTAAATTTTTGTTGACATTTTCGTATGCATGTTACTGTTTGTTTTGTTGGGAGAAATGTTGCTTTATTATTACTGATGGAGCCAACGCATTTGTACTTATGATGTATTTCAACAATTGCGTCTAAGCCGGGCAACAGGCCCTTCATTGGTACTCCCATTGTAATTTACTAATGACAATCTTGTTTGATTAAACAACACAATTTGATTCATTACTTTGTGGCCGTGTCAGAGCTTTAAAGTCTCATGGGATCTCTATGCCTCCGGTCATGTGATAGAATTGAGAAATTAAACGAGACTTACCTTTAAGTTGAAGTTTGATTGAGATTCTATCACATGACCAAGGGAGGCATAAGAGATCACATGCCCTCCCATGTACCCTCCCATATGGGAGCCTCAGCTGTTTGTTCTCAGCCAGTTATTTATCTGACACACCCACAATCTTTGAAGAATGACCTGGCGCGTGCGCTGTGCTATCTCATGTGATCTCTTATGCCTCCCTTGGTCATGTGATAGAATCTCAATCAAACTTCAACTTAAAGGTAAGTCTCGTTTAATTTCTCAATTTTATCCCTATTTTTGGAGTTAGATTTTCCATTGCAAACTAGGTTTAAAATAGTATATTTTAATACTATTTTCTGAACAAAATATTGTAAGTTGATTGAGATTTCAAAGTTATCTGACAAAATGCCATGTTCTCTTTTTCTTTCGAAAACTAGTCTTATGTTGTAAATGGTAAAATTCAACTTTCTTTTTTAATGCAAAGTAACCACAAGATGTTCTAGTGGAAGACAACTTGGAATTGAGCCCACTTTTTACACAAATGTTAGCAGTTAGAATATTGCTCATGGGTGTGCGTATTTATGCCTGCACTGTTCATCCTTTAGTCCCATTCAATTCTGTTTGCCAAATGGCAAACAAAAAGTCTGTTTGAAACAGAGACCAGCATACATGTACACTTTTCCACAATGCAGTCCAGGGGCACTGCAATAACTTTGGCTGTCTCTTCAACCCTATGGATGTGTCTGATTACAGCGATCCCCTTCAGACCTGGTAATTTATCTTGATGCAAACATAGTTTTAACTAAAGCAAAGTAGCTACATACTGTACATTCAAGCTGGCAGTCAGTGTGTAATGTTACAGATGGTGAAATTGTTTCTTGCAGTTACTGTTTTGTAGCTCTGACTGTGATAAACCACTCCATTAATGAGCAGAAGAAATAAATGCCAAACAGGGTAATGCGATAGTAGGGTCACCCTCCTAGGGGCTAACTTTTCTCCATATAAACACTTTGGCTCGCCTAACCAGGACAACTCCAAGTCAGAGCATGCACGAGCGTTATTGGCTCGGGCAAAGGGGTCAACTTTTTTCTCATATAAATGCTCGCTTAAGTTGACTCAGCTGGGAGGGTGACCCTTCTACCCAGGACAACTTTTCTCCATATAAACGGGGCCTTACCCTACCCAGCCTGTTGTAGAACAAAAAAAGCTATTTTCATCATCCAGGGGAAACAGCCTGAGACATACTTCGCAAATGTCATACACATGTAACTCGCATTGTCCGCATACTTCTTGAACTTTGCTGTAACTAAGTGACTTGAAAGTTACACTTTCGGTACAAGTAACTTTAACCAAATCGATTACATCTTTCACAGCTGCATTTGTCATACAGTCTCTTGAAACATAGGCCAAAACTGCCTGGCATGCTTTTTCATGGTCTGTCAACAACCTGCCATGACCGTTATCATCCTGTTCATCTTCTTCTGATGCATGTATAACACTGGGCTTCCAATTCACTCTCATCAGACTCAGACACTAAACAAGAGTCTTGGCTCGAAGAAATTTCACTGCACTCACTGTCCGACTCTCCACTAAGTCCACATGTTTCAATAACCGTTGTCTTCGTTTTCAACACCACTTTCTAAGCTTGGGAAGACTTCCGACTGTGTGTATCCATCTGTGGGCGAGAATTCCGAAGCGCCTCTGTAATCGCACATAGTCTCTTCTTGGTCTTGTACAAATGTTTGAGACGCACTTGACTCTGTTGACAACACTGCTACGTCTACGACAGATTGAGGAATCGAGATGGCTGCGTTCGCCGTGGAACGTGTTGCTGAACGCTTGTTCACGGTCAAACTTTGTTGATTTGGGTACCGGTACACTGGGATTATCAAGGTATCTCTTAAACTTCCTAATGTGGTATCCTTCTGTTAAAAAAAATGAGGGTAAAACACAATTTGAAACAGCATTCAAAATTTTGATTGGCTGCAGGAAAGCTAAGATTAATTGCGTGCAAGATGAATCTTGTGTTATTTCTCACCTTTGCCGTGAATTGAACTCAAGTGGGTTTCGAGCCTCTGTTTCCTCGACAAAATTCGGCCGCAAATCGTGCATTTATAGTACGTTCGATTCTTGTCGATTCCATCTACATAGAGAGAGTTCACATCATTATTTAGCTCATCGTCAGAACGTGACTCCAAAGACTCCATTTGTACTTCGGTCGTAAATTCTCTTGAGACTGCAAACGGGCAAACCAGCGGATTCTCTTTGCTAGCCAATGACAATTCCCAAAAGATCCACGTGATCATGCCCCGTGTTCCGTTGCTATTTGGCGCTCATCTTTGAATGTAGTTTTCATCGGTCGATCGCTCATGCGGAGAGTTATTTCTTTTCTTCTGCTCAATATAGCATTTCTAAAGATGGGTTTTATCGTTGTTTAATGGGAAAACGAGAACAGCGTGAGTGTTGTAAATGAAAAGCAAGTCGTCGGTGCCGTGGAATAACAGGAATAACAGTTGACATATCGGCTGGTACAAACAAGGGTCGAGAGGCCAGTTATAAAGCATCGATATTGAAAGTTTGAGGTGAGTACAAATTGCGATATTGAGTACGTGATCAAAGTCTTACCAAGGAATAGATATATACTTACCAAACAATAGATTTTAGCTTACATAACACATAAAGCCCAGTGCAACTGAAACTTGAATAATTCGGAGATTGAGCATCGAATCGGTCACTTGCATGCCGCAGTTTCTTAAAAAAAAGTTTCAAGACTATTTTAGTCACGTCTGGGAACATTTTGATCCTGCTTTGCTTTCAAAATTTCGACTTCTCTCATCGTTAATTTCAGCATAGTTCACAGTTCAGGAGGAGAAAGTGTAGTTGGCCTTCAGAGGCAAAAGCTTGACCTTATCTACTGTAAGTTTTAGATTCATAATAAAAATTGTGATTAAACTACCCTGAATGCATAGAGAAGCCCTCCTTGTAATGTAATGAAAACAAAATAATGTATTCAGCCCTTTTTAGTAAAATGTATGGAAAAGATGTTCTTAAACTCCAATATAAAAGTCATTCAATCTATCCGTGATTTCCCAATCCCCGTGTACTTGAATGCCCTTTTCCCTTTCCCTTTTCCTTTTGTCTGAGCTCACAATATATATTTTTTAATTTCAGATGTCAGGGAATCCAGATATAAAATGGACAGGCCCCCTATAGACAACCTAATTCGAGGCCAGTAGAGAAAGCTGCGAGCCCAGCAAAAGAAGACAAGAAGCAGCTAAGTCTGCAGTTTAGGAAAAGCTCATTCAAATTTATTGTTACACTTGCAACAAGATTTTATTCAAAAATGATTTATGTTACTGTAATTAACCCCTTCACTCCCACCAGTGCTAAGTCAAAATTGAATAGAAATCTCACAGTGAATTTCGATTTGCAGAATCAACAAAAACAAACAGTTTAACTTTGGCGACGCTAATAGAGAGGAACTAAAAATTTAAAATTAGACAAGAGGTTACTTACCTTGAAGTTTAATTAGGAATTCCAAGTCCTGTTGGATCTATGCTTGGAATTTCTGGGAATTTCTAGGCTTTTAGAACATGAGTTGTTACAGTTGGGAATTCCTAGGAATTCCTAGTCCAAATTTACCGTGAAGATTCACACCTGTTATTCCAAAATCTATTTTGCAAGGGAATTTATGGACCTCGACTTCGTCTTGGTCCAAAAAAATGCAAAAAGAGAACTTGGCCAATATCCAGCTATCTTATCCTCATTCTTGGTCAATAATGCATTACATGTATTTACTCTGCATGTTATATGACTGTATGTTATTTGCTGTTTTCACGTCTACATAGAGGTATTATAACCTACGGTATGTTACATCTATTTTGACAAAATGTTCTCTGCTTTATCGGGGAGAATGTTTGCATTGATGAAATTTTAAACCTCTCTGTTTCTGCATTCTTTAACACTATTTTAAAGCTATTTTTCAGCTGTTTTAAAGGGATTTTAAAGTATTCTATACCTATTTTAACAGTGTTTTATCACTATTTTATGCAGGGGAAGTTTAAGCATTGGTGCTATTTTGCTCCTATTTTTTGCATATAGTAACACTATTTTAAAGCTATTTTTACCTATTTTATATCTATTTAAACAGTATTTTCTCCCCTATTCTACAGCTATTCATCCCAGGGAGTTTTCATGTGAATGCTATTTTAAACCTATTTTATCACACTCAACACTATTTTAAAACTATTTTAAAGGTATTTTTTATCTATTTTATAGCTATTTTATCAGTATTTTCTCCCCTATTCTACAGCTATTTATCCCAGTGAATTTTTGCTCGAATGCTATTTTAAACCTATTTTCTTGCTCTCATTAACACTATTTTAAAGCTATTTTCAACCTGCTTGTGTCATATTTTCACTGCCACATTAGGCTATTTTTTTCCTATTTTTTGTTTCAAAATAACAGCTTTAAAATAGAGAAAAAATAGTTTTAAAATAGCATTAATCATTGAGGGAAAATAGGGATAAAATAATATAAAAATAGGGATAAAATAGGATGTAAAATAGGGAAAAAATAGATGAAAAATAGGCACTATTTTCGTAAGGGTCTTCACTTGCAACAAACCTGATGCCTTAAGTATTTTAAAATTGTCAGCTGAAGTCACTTGATGCCTGAGTGGCACCAGTGATAAATGCATGGAGTGAAGTAAGATATGAGATCCTGAGGTTGTGAGATCAAAATTAATTTTAGTGCAGGTGGGATGAAAAAAAATTCTTGCAGCTCTGGATCTGTGGGGCACAGGCCTCACAACAGACACAACAAATAAAAAAAAATGGATATTACTAAAAGTGGCACGTCACTACGCAACACCCGCTTAATTATGGCAAGCATTATGAACCGTACCGATGCAAGGGGATGGCGACAATGTATAACATAAATCAGAGGAGCGAGGGATCAAGCAAAGGAGTGAATCAGCCTCACCTGACTGTATAACTCTGAAATTGGCAATTATAATGCCAATATTTATTTTCCAAGCTAAAAATTACATTAACTTAAAGTAATTAGCTTTAGTATAATTGCACTTACTCTCCACCAGTAACAAACATCTTGTCACTCAAGCTTGCATAAGCCACTGCATATGTAGTTCCAGCACTTGGGGCACCTGCTGTGCTTCCACAAATTGGTTGGCCTGTTTTTACATCCCATACTACAATGCTATAAACAAAAACAAATAAAAGCTTCAATGCAGCATGTGAAGAACGCCATAATAGATTTTGTCTTTTTGTAAACATATGTTTATTATTGTGAAATTATTAATTTCATTTAATAATATTACACGTACAAAGCTTCATGATTGCGACGTTTCAAGCCACTAAAATAAACATCTCCCACTAAAAAGACAACACTTTCATTCATCATTCATCAATAAACACTATCTTTGAGGAAAATACAATGCAAATGGACAATGGTTTAAATATTGTAGCAAATCAGAATTTCATGTGATATGTTGACATGATTGACTGGTTGTGCAGTGCATATAATTTACAAGAAAGATTTCCCTAAAGCATGTGGCAGTATTTGTCAATATCTTTTATTCTTGTGATTGCATTTATTTTCACGTTTAAAGAGAACCTCCACACTTACGACAAATTGACACTAAATTGTTGGAAATGATTTGCTACTGAAGTATGTTTTTTATTTTTGAACAAGATTTTTCATTAAAAAATTGACAACCAAGAAGTGCAGTTTTTGGTGTTGCTCTTTGACCAAAAAGGTAGCCTTCTGGGATTAGTTGCTAAATGAATGGTTTATTGCAGCAGAAATATGGAGTCGTCATCCAGTTTTTGGGTTGTAATAGGTGTCAACCTAGCCAGTTGGCACTATGAACACATTTTAATAATGTCGTGACTTAAGTTAGGCAAGCAGCAAATATTAAAAGAAGTAACACTATTTTCAAAGCACGTATAGATACATACATACATAATAAACTTTATTTATCCTCAAATTTCAGAGTAGCTATAAGCTAATATCTTCAAGAAATTAAATTCAAAATTAAAAAGATGGAAATAAGCTAGGTAGAATAAGTAATAATACTATAAATGATGATAAATATTTACACTATTTACATATGTTATTGTATCAGCTTGATTCATGATATCATTTAATTACTCGAAGGAGTCATACTGAAGTATTTGGCACTGGAAGTCCAGAAAATTAGAAGTCCTTAAAGTGTTCGGGAGAGAGTTCCATAAGCTAGCAGCTAAGTTAAAGAGAGAAAGAGCGAAGGCCATATGTCGTAGTTTTAGGTTTCAGGAGAGACAGAATGTAATTACCACTTAAGTTATACGACGTAGACCTGAATGTAAACATATTATTTAAATATCCTGGATAATTAGTAAAAGATAGACTCTTGTACAATATGATTAGACAATTCTGGAGGCTGATCTGACTTGAAGAGATTTTAAGATGACCTTGTCCAGTAGGGTATCATACAAGGATTTAAACTCTTGCAAAAGGAAACTTAAAATTCGCTTGTTTAAGGCTTCCACTTTACTAGAATTGCGCGTGCCGCAAAAATGCCACACAGAGGAGTAGTAATAAAAATGCGGCAGAATGAAAGCTTTATACAGCTTTAATAGAGTGTCTATGGTGGAATCTCAGCATAACATAATAAATTGATTATTGATCTTTTTACACATGCACAGTGGATACATGATTGTTGAAAGAGAGCCCATTGTCAATATTCGTACCAAAAATGTCTAGAGAATCTATTGGGAAAGAGAAATTGTGTTCAGTTTCTTCCAAGATAAGCGCTTGATGTTTAGTTTCATTGACTTTCATAGCAATATTTTTGTACCATTGATTTGCCTTAGCTACCTCACTACAATTACACTTTCCCAGCTCAACTGGATCGGTGTTTGAGTAGTACACTAGGTGGTCATCTGCATATGCATTCAGCTTGGCTTGTGTAATGTGATAAAACAGATCATTAACGAACACACTAAAGAGCATTGGTCCTAGGACACTCCCCTGAGGAACTCCTCGGCCCACGCCCTCCCAGCTGGAGTATAGGTATCCCCAATAATTGAAGGGGTTGGAGAATAACCATATTTCTATGTCGAGTTTTCGTCTGTTTTTTTTTTGTCCAAATGAGCTGAATTTTTGCATGTGGTCTCTAATTTAATAGAAAACTACAGCCCTGCACTTTTTTCCACTGGTTTGCACTTTCTTTTCGAGTAAAAACTGATGGAAAAAACTCGGTGGTGCTTTTTGAGATCTTTAATTGTGTTCAACAAGAACAATGAAATTAGCGAAGCATTGCATTGCGTTGCCGCTACTCGTTCGTTACGATACAATCATTATAAATTTAAAGTTAACATAATTTGATACCCTTTCTTCGGTGGCACAAGTGGCAAAGCGCGGGCCGCACGATTTAGTGGTGCGCTTATGTAACTGAGATTTTTTGGTTTACCATTTCGTTGCTTCTTCTTTCCCTCCGCTTTTTTTTACTAAGGCCCCGGACACACTAATGCATTTTCATTTGAAAACGCATAAGTTCTGATACGTTTCACCTATCGTCCACACAAGTGCCTGAAAGTGCTGATTTTGAAAGTCAAGCCTTTTGAAAACGCTAGTGTGGACGGAAATATTTTTGCTCTGTTTTCACCAAAATGAAAACTGAATGTTTTGAAATCACATCAGTGTTATCAGTACCTTAAAACTACTTTGAAATGGCAACAAACTAACACTGACAAATCAGACAGTGACATGTAAGTGACAATAGCTAGTCTGGTTCCAATCCACATTCACTTTTCTCTTTCTTTCTTTTTTTCCTTTGACCTTGACTTTGAACTTATCTCTTACCTATTTTTGAATATTTATGCAAAATAGGCCACTTAAAAAGTGAAGAAAACACCTTATGTTTTCGTCGCCTGACCAACGTTGTGATTGTTTTATGTGGCCTTAAATGTATTTAGTTAATAATGCCTTGGCGTTTTTTTTCTCCGATTTGAGCTTCATTTTCATCCTTTATACAATTTGATGACAGAGATTAACCCATTGACTTCTGTGCTGGCCAAAACTGGCAGAAAAAGACTACCATGCTTCAAAACATTGCAGCTTTCTCAATCTCACATATATTGCCTTCATTGTAAGTTGTGAGCATGAAATGGAATGTCCTTTAAATTTGGATATCCAATAAACGCAAGAAATGCAGTGATTTTTTACCAAATATGGCCTTTTGAGTTTGGACAAGAATGAAAATGACCGTTTTTAACGTCAAAAAGAGAAACAATGAAAATGCCTCTTTTTGCCTTTATGTTTTTTAAAGAAAGCATTGTCAAAAAACAAAATTTCAATCATCATAACAAAATTCAGTCTTAGAAATGACTTTTTTTGTTCATTCATTCTTCTCCCGAGCGTAGATACAGCCTTGGGTTCCAGTGCATTCAGGCCTCCCCGTCATTTTCAATATTCCAACCGCATTGCAAGCTGGGAAATCACGAGAATTTTTGACAGCGCCCGTTCCTTCCCCCAATTCTTTCACATATAAACTCAGCCACTCTCTGCCACTCCGACCTACCGCCAAAAGTTCGTGCTTGTGGTGATATTCAGTGCTCACAAATTCCAAAATAATTATGTGGTGGTAGGTTGAGAAATTCATCAATAATCGAGTCCCAAAGCTACTAAGTGTCCGACTGGCCAAATTCCCAGTTCGCCGAGTAATGCACCTATCAGTGTCAAGCCCGAGAGGGGGGAGGCGGGTCGGGCATAGGGTGGGGATTTTGACATTTTCTGAAAAAAATAATTGTCAAAAAGAGTATCAAAATTCCCCCCCTTGGGCAAGGGAAGGCGGTAATAGACTCTTCAGTCCTTCTTGCACACAAGAGGAAAGCAATCCAATCAAAATCCCCGCCCTCCCCTTGGGGATAAACATAACAGTCAAATTCCCGTGGGTTACCCCACCCCCCCCCCCAGCTTGCATGACACTGATAGGTGCATAACAAGCTAAATTTGACAACAAAGTACATCACCTTGCTCGGTTCTTTGAGAAAGTGGACGCTTAGCTACTGTCACGCTTAATGATGCTCATCTGGCAGCCACTGCAGATGAAAAATGGCTGTAAACTTAGCAAAAATCACAAGCAAACCCAACTTGGGCTGTTCTTGAGCCTCCTGTGCCCTAGGACAGCACCACATGGTAGTTTCAAATAAAGAGTCACGAGATGCTGTGGATTGTTTATGGGTCGAAAATCACTCCGAAAACATAAAAACAGCTTGTATTCGATGGGTTAATTTCATAAAGCTTTCGCGTGCCTTTGAATGCAATATTCAAGTAACGGCTAAAACCAACTTAACGTGCAGCGTTTGTTTACATGTCTCAGCTTCCCAAATGAACTTCTTGTTTATAAACTAGAATGGCCAAACAAAATACTCAGAAATCAAACTTTAAAATGATTTTCAAGTTTGATTTCTGTATTATTTTGAATATCATCACTAAAGTTCTACACGCTCCACGACATACGTGCTCAACACGCAACAGGTGAAATCTGCGCTAAAAACATTTTGCGTAACGGTAAGCAAACTATCGTATGTGAAGATTTAGACCAGAAATTTCAAATTTTCATTCAGTTAAAAAACATTGGTCTCTACTTAAGCAGTTAGGTAAAAACTAGGAAAATAGTAGCAACTCTTGTTATCAAAAGGGAACCTTTCGCCAAAAAAAAGTGCTAATCATCAAGAAAATCACAATCCTATCAATCAAGAATTCAATTTTCTGAAGATATCTGAACAATCTCTAGCAAATTGGCACAATGCTTGTGACTCCATAGTCCAAGAAGAACCTTGGACTCTTTTAAGACTCCTAAAGATCTCTACACTGACAGTCTTTGTTGATGGCTTAATTAAGAATGAAAATAAGTTTTAAAAAAAATGAGGTACGTAGCCGATTTCAAACAGCACTGCCAAGTTTTTTCCATCCATTTTTACTCGAAAACGAAGTGCAAACCAGCGGAAAAAAGTGCAGGGCTGTAGTTTTCTATTAAATTAGAGACCACATGCAAAAATTCAGCTCATTTCAACGAAAAAAATAAAAACAGACAAAAATTCAACATAGGATGGTTATGCCCCGACACCTTCAATTACTTCAACTCTCTGCTGTCTTCCAGTTAGATAGTCCTTTAGATTTGTGTGCAGCATTTCTCTCCAATGCCGTACACCTTGAGTTTTGCCAACAATAGATCATGCTGTATGACATTGAACGCTTTGGAAAGATCCACAGACATCACAGCGACTAGTTCTCATCGCGCATGCTCCTCAAACCCTCTGTCAGACGTAACAGGGCTGTCTCACAACTATAGAACTTTCTATAAGAACTGATGAAATCAGACAGGATGGTGCGATAAAAGTCCTTCATTTGTACTGCCAACAGCCTTTCGTACATGTTGTTGAGAATGGTAAGGACTGTAACAGGCATATCATTGGTCCTGTTGAATTCATCATCTTTTTTGAACAAGGGTGTCACCTGTCCTTTTTTCCACTCGCTCAGATACACACCTTGTTCAATCAAGGAGTTCAAAATGCTTACAATAGGTTTAGCTAATGCAGCCACCAAAACCTTCACAAGCCTAGGTGTCATCATGTCATGGCCACAGATTTGTAACAATTGATTTCCAATAGCAGGTTTTCAATCTACATTTGATTAGTATGCTGGAACTCAAAACTCGTGTTGCTATTATGTTGTTTTATCGCTATAATGCTTGCATGGTTTGCAAAATTCCTTCTGTACTCCTCTTCACTCACCACCCAGCCACGCTCTCCGTGATCTTAATAAAATGCTGATTCAAAAGTTCGCAATTTCACGCTTTTCAATATTATGACCTGATTGCTCTCCTTGAGAATAATGCCATTAGCCTGTTTTGCTTTGGTATGAAGGAAAGGTCGATGAAATGTGTCCCAGAACTCCCTCGGCTCTGTTGATTTTTTTGCAAATTAAATGCTCTTTCATACATGTAGCTTTCCCTCTTAGGGATGTGACTTTATTTCGCTGAATTTTGTATTGATAATAGTTGGCGTCTGTGCAGCCCCTTCTAAACACTCTCTAGAGTTTGTTCCTATGCCTTATTGCCTTACACCATTGTTCTGTCATGTACAGAATGTGGTTACCCCTAACAACAGTTTATTTAAGAGGCGTGTGCTCATCTAAGATATTAGCATACAGTTGTTCAAAGGCATAAAGTTTATCGTCCACATCATCGAAAACATCTACTATTGAAAAAGGTGCCATTTGCAAATCCTGCATAAATTTGTCTTGATTGAAATTTTTGAGGCTCCGAAAAGATATTTTTTGACAGCGCGATCTTGGGGCCGAAGCCCATAATATGGTATAGACTAAGGAATGATTGCTAGTCTGCGTATAGACTACGTCTGATATTAAAGCCTTTTTCCTGTTGTTTGTCAAGATCAAATCAGACAGCGTTTCGGTTGTTTCTGTTTTTCAAGTAGCTTTTGCGATCAGACATTCAAGATCCAGCAAATCCAAAGACATCGCTCCTCTGGGAGGTTTGTCGGGATCTAACAGATCCGCGTTGAAGTCCCCAGCGTAGAACCACAGTATTGCTTAGTGCAAAAACGGTCTTCAAGAAAAGTGAAAGCTCCTCGATCCAGCAGAAGGAGGTCTATAAATACCAACAACAACAGGACAAGTTTTGCCCAGTTTAACCTTGAGTACAATTGATTTGGTCCTAAAACCAGACCAATGTTCCAAAGATAGACCCCTAAAATGTTTAACTCTCACAAAGTAGACATCACTTCTCACATGTATCATTAGCCCTCCTCTGCCGGCCTTTCTATCATTACAATACAGTGCTTTCATCAATCTTGGTCTCAGAAATCACAAGAATATCAAGCCTTCCAGAAAGGAGCCAGGCAGCACTGGGAGATAAAGGGTTAACAACATTCCTGTTTGATTAATTCGGTTTGGTTCAGTTTGGTCTGTTGTGATTGGCTAGAGTAATTGCTTTGGTTTTGGTTTTATGACACTCTTTTGAACAGCTCAGATCACTTATACACCTATCATTGGCCATCCCCTGGAAGGGGGGGGCAAGGAACCCAGGTTAGGGAGGGAATTTTGTACAGGGTCCAGCCAAAGTCAATATTTATCCCCTCACAGGTGGAACACAGGATTATAAAAGTTGAGAAATTGCCCCTCCTAGAGAGGCACCAGACTAAAAAGTGTGAACTTCATAGAGCATCGCACCAGAATCGCGGGGTCATGGGTTCATGAAGCCCGATTGAAGTCCTGAGTTTTTTCAGGCTTCTTTACAGAATTGTAAAACTTGCGATCACAACTTCGACGATCATTCTTCATTTGATTTCATATCTGCAGTTCACATACCGGTAATAATGATCATAATAATCATATGCATCATTCACTTACACATCTTTCACGGGAACATATGAACCCAAAACTGACCTGCTCCCAACGTCAGTGGCTTCATAGCTCAGTTGGTAGAGCATCGCACCAGAATCGCGAGGTCATGGGTTCAAGCCCCATTGAAGTCCTGAGTTTTTTCAGGCTTCTTTACACAATTGTAAAACTTGCAATCACAACTGCGACGATCATTCTTCATTTAATTTAATATCTGATGAGTCTGCCATTTCTGCCACAGGGAGACATTCCTGCATGAGCACAGTGGAGTTTTGCACCTCATTTAGGAGTAGCAAATGGTAAAATCCAAGACTCGCCGAGAAGCCAAGACCCTTGTTTAACAATCCGAGACCAAGACTAAACAATTTTCGAAAATCAGAGCCTGAGACCCTGTGCTGAAAAAAATCGAGCCCAAGACTTCATAATCAAGTGCTACTGTCACACGTTTAGTAATGGATTAACATTTGGTCTTTTTTACGACCAATCATGACCCGAGATTTGTAAATTAATATCAAGCACTCTCTGATTCTGCTTTTGTCATCAGTAGGATCAAAGTTCATCAAATCAGCCATGCACTTTGTCCAAAGATTGTTTCTAGTTTTAGTTTTGTTTTGCTAAGAAAGGATAACGCATGTTATGGATGAAGAGAGGATGGTGGAAAAGAAATGACGAAAGTGTAAATGTAAGTTTAAGTGCTATATCAGTTTTATCTCATTCCAAATATTCCAACATAGCCATACATAATTTATGAAAGTGCCTCCGGCTACACTCATCTTCCTCTAAACTTGTAAAAGAGTAATTGTAGCTTTTACCACACTTGACGGTGTTTCTTGATGGATATTCTGGAAGGGCTTTTAAATGCAGAATTTACTTTTAGTCACTCTTGTGGCACCCTCGAGACTCTTTGCAAATGCTGCTGAGATTTCAAGATCAAATGAAAATTTTGCAAGATCAGGCAATTCCAGAAAATATCCATACCCAACCACGGACAGCTTCCATGTTTTAACCCCCCCTTGCCTTTGGAAATTCCAGAATGCGTTACCCCCCCCCCATGTGCTCAGAATTCCATAATCATGAATTCTCCTACCCTTCGGAATTTCTGAGTTTTGTTTGGAGGTACATTTTCGACTTGGCAACGTTTATATGAACAAACGAACATGAATTTATGCCTCCCCAAGGCTGTGATCTAACGGCGCCAAGTGACAAGCTTTACTCTTCAGCGACAAGAAAACCTACCTACCTTTTTTTTTAAGTCTAAATTTGGCTATAAAAAAACACCACCAAATGGTAATTTTCCTCCTTTTTGTTTTCTTGTGTTGTTTGGACGTTCACAAAGCAAAATATCTCAAAAGACTGTTAAAAATCTTTCGGTCGATTGCCATGCGGCGGTCCGAATGCTTAATTATCTGACAGGCGTTCCTTGGAAGCGAGGGACAGGTACGAGTTTTTTGCCGTTTATCGGGCGGGAGTCGGGAGTCAAGAAATAAGTAAGGTACATTTTCAGATTTTATTCACTTGACAAGAAATTCATCAGGGTAAATGTGAAACCCAAGTTTTACTGTTCACTTATATAAGTTATGAGCGTAAATACGTGTCTGATCAATCGATGCTTGTCTTCTGCTTCCGCGATCATATGTTCGTGGTTTATTTATGAACTGCAAAAGTCGACAACAATAGCATTTTCAAGGAACTCACTCTACTCTTACTACTCTAGAAATCCCACCTGTGAAACCCCCCCCATGCCTTCGGATTTCCAATCGTAAATACCCAACCATTCCTTCAGAATTCCAGTTCAAAGAACCCCCCCTCCCCTTCGGAAATCGTAAAAGCCGTCCGTGGTATAGGTATGGATATTTTCTGGAATCGCCCATCCAAGATTTTGGAGGTACCATCTGCCACCCCTTCATGTAAAAGAACTTGAAATGACTTGTTTCTCTCAACAAAGTCCCCTGACTTCCTGCCAGAGCATGGCATTTCTCCCACTTACAATGAAAAATGTTCGTTCAAATCTCCCTATAAGTCCCCATAGAAAGTGTAATTTTTGCCTGCCTCCCCCCTCCTCCAACCAGGGGATTGCTGATGATAGCTGCATTAGTAGTCCAGCAAAGATAAGTTAAGCTCAATTAATAATGAGCACAATATCCTCTCAGCACCTTTTCCAGTAGTATGAAACAATCTACAACTCTTGGGGATTATATTTTTTTCACTTGACTTCATTCAACTTCAACCTTCTTTAGTCTAACTTTGATAACAGGAGTTAAATAAATTTACTGCTTTACTTTTAATACAAATTTTTTTTTTAATACAAACTGTCATTTCACAGTTTTGTCATCCCCAAGTGTGGATATCAAATTATCAAATTTTGAACTATTTTCCCATCTCAAAGGTTGGGAATTTGACAAAAGAATTCTAATGCCGCACCGCTGCCCATATCCTCCCCCCACCACCCCCGCTCCGTCTAGACATTGATACCTCCATTAGTATTTAAGCCATACTTACGATCTATCATCCTGACCTCCAAGAGACACCAAATATTTGTCATTTGGAGAAAAGGCCATTGCTTCCACTTTGACTTTATGAAGTGGGGCCAGTGTATGCATTATGGTACCTCGTTCAAAATCCCAAATAATAACATCAGCTTGGAATCCCATGTGGGTCTTCTCACCAGATGCAAGATATTTTCCACTCTTGGAAACGGCTAAACAAGAAACAGCACCTCTGTGTCCTGACAGAAGTTTCTGTCGTAACTTGGGATCTTCAGGTGAAGATTTGCCCTTCTTTATCACTCCTCTAGCCCCAGATCCTGCTTTTCTGTCTTCTTTGATTTCTTCAACAACAATTGTGTTACCCAAAGGATAGATGAGATGTTCTCTATCGCTGTTGACTAACAGGCCACCGGGCACTTCTCCTGAAAAACGACATAAACAAGGCAAGGTTCCAAAAGTATAAAACAAGACTTAATGAATAATTTTGACTGCAAAGGAAGATTCTGTACACTGATTGATAAACTCGAGTACACCTGATATACGACTTGAGGTAAATCAGTTCACTGCTGCCGAACGCAAAGGCAGTTTTATGACCTTCATGATGAACAAAAAGTACGCTAACTACACTTACCTGCAAACCCAATGATCGCATGAAGCTCGAGAGGTTTAATGGCACTCATGGTGACTACTTTCGGTATTAACAGCAACAACAAAACTGAAAAACCCTTTTCTTTCTTTCTTTACTTACTTCACTTTCCTCGAACAGTTACGTTTCAGGTCATTTTTGGTTGATCGCAACCGTGCGTTGTCATTGGAAACGACGCATGACCAAAAGCCTCTCCCGCTGTTTTAACGTACCGCGGGGACGAGCATTTTCGTCCTTAGAGGCCGCGATTCTTTCGGTCAGCACCTCTCTCCTACCTCCGCATTAACCAGTAACCATTAAGAGTTAAGGGAGATTAAGCAACGCGACGACGACGGCAACGAGAACGCCACAAAACAATAGGCTTAATGAGCAAACACAATACTCTGCACGTGCGTTTTACATTTTGGTACATTTCTTTGCCGTCCTCCGCAAAACAACAACGTGAAATGACCAAATTTCAGGTTTTCTCGAGAATGTGAGAGTATGACGACAAGTTTTTCTTTTCGTTTCTTTGTTTTAAAACCGTTCACAGTAATTTAGACCCTGGACAGCTCAGCCAGCATTTTTCTTGTTAAACAAATTGGAATAATCGCGAAAGAGTTACTAAAACGGGAAGTTATATTTTGAAATGACGGTTTCGTTGCCGTCGTCGTCGTCGTTGCTTAACCTCCCTTAAGATTCTATGACGGCGACGGCAACGAAAACCTCATTTCAAAATACAACTTCTCGTTTGTGTAGCTCTTTCGCGATTATTCGAATTTGTTTAACATGAAAAATGCTAGTGAGCTGTCCAGGGTCTACATTACTATGAACGATGTTAAAGCAAAGAAAGAGAAAGAAAAACTTGTCACCATACACTCACGTTCTCGAGAAAACCTGAAATTTGGTCATATCACGTTGTTTTGCAAAGGACGGCAAAGAAATGTACCAAAATGTTTTTTCTTTCTCTTTCTTTGCTTTAACATCGTTCATAGTAATTTAGGCCCTGGCCAGCTCGCCAGCATTTTTTATGTTAAACAAGTTGGAATAATCGCGAAAGAGTCACACAAACGAGTAGTTGTATTTTGAAATGACGTTTTCGTTGCCGTCGCCGTCGTAGAATCTTAAACTCCCTAATATTAATAAGCGCGCGGGCGACGATGGGAAGAGGTAAAAGGCGGGACTCCTCTCTGCCATATAATAATGTGCGGTTCTCTGCCAGAAATTGCGATTCTCTGGCAATGGCGAAACCAGAGAAAGAGTTAGAGGATTTTGAGTGTTCATTTAAAGATCTAAGTATAAAAGGTTAGTAAACGCAATTTGGGGCTGATCCATTAGCTGTTTGAGGTTTTTTTTTTAACCGTTTGTGGTTTACGTTTTCATGAGTGTCTGCAGAAATAACTGAATAAATGTTTACAACTTTCATTGTCTTTAGTCAGTGCTTAGGTTTCGTGTTCCTGTTAAGACGGTAAAAAGGGTTACCGAACCATTCAATGAACTTGCCGTGAAAATCCTCAAAAAGTGCATGCCTTGCATCTCACAAGATCAACACTCATCGAGGTGTTTCGATCAATGTTTCCAAAATGTTGATTTATTTCGTCTCTCTCGGCAAAAAACTTTACCAGGCTATGATTTTGCAAAAATTACAGCAAACCTCTCACATTTTGCCCCACAAGAAAGTGAGAACACTTGTTTTTCTTGTCGTACTGTATGTTCGGCCGTTTTGTTTACACATGCATTCAACTGAAATGATACCTACAATCATGGACAAAAGTGTTGAGACAAATCCCCAGAACTAACGCTTTCGAACTAACAATAGTATTTTGTTTTTTAATGAAAACACCTTTTTCATCTGTTGTCACCCCCCTCCCCCCCCCCCCCCCCAAACAATGTTGCAAAAGGCTTCGTGGATGTTTATTTGTTTCCAACATTGAAAAAGGGGGGATGGGAGGTTACACTGAATGAGGGGCGAGAGAAGAATTTACACCTAGGGTAAAAACGTTGTTAATTTTCATGTGTCTCAACAACTTTTGTCCATGATTGTAGGTCCATTCTTTCTCGGAAATCAGGCGCCATCTTGGCGCCATCGACCCACGCGCGCTTTCATTTTCCCTCTCCCCAGCCTCCCAACGACACAAAAAGAGACCTCTGCGGAGGAGAGAGGGTCAGCACCAGGAAAACGATAAAGAATATATTTAACAAATGGTAAACGCCATAGCGTGTACTATTGAGTTATGGATGCACGCGGGAGGTTGCTAAGCACGAAAGAAGCGTCAGAGTCGCACTCGGCAAACCTCCCAATTGCATCCATAACTCAATAGTACAAGCTATGGCGTTTACCATTTGTTTTATAACATACCATTGAGACATTGAAACAACAGAAGTCTTTTAGAGTCCATACCATGCTGCTTGTCAATGTGCCACGCAATGCCTTTTCAGCTCGCGTTCTGAAGAAAAACATTTTCTTTGACGTTGATATTGTGGTAAAAAACAAAGGAAATGTGGTTTATCATGGTCTGTACTCTTACCGACGAGTACATGTCATTACTCGTTTCCCAAACATTTTTTTCGTATTGTTTCTACATATTAAGCGAGTTTGTAAAAGTTTTTGAAAGGAAAGTCTGACGCGTACAAGCAGCTTATTTGCATAATGCAGCGCGTGCACTTTCAAGTCCGAGTCGGTGTTTTCAGTTGTCAAGACAAATATTTATTTCGCTATCTTTGATATTGTGGTAAAAAACAAATCGAATGTGGTTTAGCGTGGGCTGTACTCTTATCGACAACGAGACGCGTCATCACAGTGGTCAAAATGCCGAGTGAGTCCACCACAACAAATTGAGATACATCACAAAGCGAGTGCTTTGCTTTAGTTATGGCTGGCACTCGTTTCCATCTCTCAAACTGACATTTTGATATACCGCTGGGCAGTTACACCATGGTTTGGTATGGGTGCTAACTCCACCGTGGGCTCAAAATAAGTGCAAGCCTTTAGTTATTGAGTACGTCAGCAGCATACACCCATGGGCAAATAGTAGATGCTGAGTTAGCCAATCAGAGCGCGCGCTTTGCGTTAGTTATGTTATAAAGATAGATACCTTATAAAGCAAACACTGGAGGCGGCGTATTTCAGGTATTTCACCGTCTTACGTTCAAGAGAAACCAACTGCTCCGAGTTATTGTCAAGTATTTTTTAAGTTTACTTCAAGGTCTAGCTTGCGTTGATAGGTATGAAAACTAAGGAAATTAGATCTAGATGCGTTAAGAGATAATTTGTTTTAACTCAACCATTCACACAACTGTAATAATTCTGCATTGAAAACAACTTCCAGTTTGTTTAGATCTTTTTCTGCATATAGTAAGTTAGTATCATCAGCAAATAGATAAAAAACAAAATATTAGGGGAGCGATGCATGTCGTTGACATAAATTAAGGAAAGAAGCGGACCAAGTACAGAACTTTGAGGGACACCGCACACTGTTCTTTCTTTCAATAGAACCGTTTTGGGTTGATTGCATTTTGACGAACAAGTATGACGAGAACGGGTGTCTCGAAAACGCATACCTCGAAAACGCAGACCTTGAAAACATACAGATCTCTCCACAAATCCAACAATCAGACAAACCCAAGATCCATCTTTAATACAAGTAGTTACGTGATTCCGAAAACTGAGACCCCGAATCCAGTCTAATTTCTAACTATGAAGTCGAATTACGGCCGTTCGTTCCAAAATGAGTCCCTTCCCGTATTATCCGTGTGGGCGATCCGCGTAAATTAAAGTTAATTTTTAAAGTAGATTTAAGGAGTCGTAGTTTTGTAATTGCCATGAGATCCAGTAAATGTATTCCGTCCACGACACCTAAGTTAACATTCTTCTTTATTTCGCACAAGGCGGAGTTGCTTCACCAGTTTAATCAGAAAGATGTACATTTTTTACCAGTGAGAGTTTATTGCAATTAGAAGCCGTTTCCAAGCTTGAATACAAGTAGTGGTATTTGGGGTTCGGTAAGAGGTTATTTTTTATCCCTGCGATTGCATGACACGATTGCATGATCTGAATATTATCCGACCCCTCAACCGGAAACCACCCACAAATTATAGGAGTTAGGGGAGGGGGTGGGGGTGTGAATTCTCAAGCTGCGTAAAGAAGGACACCGGAGTTTGGGGGAGGGGCATCACTGGCTCAAAATTACACAAAAATGGGAACTTTCTGTCTTAGCTAAGCCCCACTCCAAACATTTCACGTTCTTAGAGCAAAGGCGTGAATGCTGGAATGTCAAAGGGTGCATGGGGAGTGTCGCGTGACGGAAAACGTGGGGACCCAGGGTCAACCACTGCTCGTAAAACATTTCGGCGGGAAATTAACCACGTGAGATCCTTCCAGTTGCGGACTGAAGAGAAAAGTGTAGAACTTTCGAAATAATGATCCTTTCCCTATGCAAAGCGTGTGTTTTCTCAATTTGAAATTTTACTTTGTTTCAATTTTTTATTTTATTGCCGTTCAGCTCGAATATCAATTGCGTTATTGTATCGTGACAGCTGATCATGCCGCCGCGTTTTAAATGTTAAGTTTGTATGGTTTCGAGGTCTGTGTTTTCGAGGTCTGCGTTTTCGAGACACCCTGACGAGAACCAGTCATTAATTATTCCTGTAATTCCATAATGGTGCAATTTATGTAATTTATGATCAACCGTGTCAAAGGCCTTTTTAAAATCAATAAAAATGTCACAAGAATATATATAACTGTTGAAGCATATTTTATAATATTTACATAATATATTTAAGTTCACTTTACGTGTATCATAAACGCTCTAAATGTACTAGGAGCTATTACAGGAAATTGGAACGTACAAGCTAAGCTAAGTTTCTGAAAACAATCAAACAATCAGCCTTGTAAACTTTATTTGGTAGATTTAAGGGGTAATGCCCGCTACCACTTGGCCATAGTGCCCAATGAGTGGCTTTCAGCTCACCTGAACACATTAATTTGTGTGGTATTCTTGTCACTCGAAGCCACATCCCACAAGGTTCACATCTTCATCACTTGTTTTTTCACTGTGTGGGTTCTTGAGCCAGGGTATTGGTTATGCCATGCTGGTGAGGCCTAATAAGGCCGAAACAGCTGTCCACGGCTGTTAATGCTCGGGCTCAAACTTTATTTGGAAGATTTAAGAGGGTCCCCTATACCACTTTGGAAAATGCATTCACGTAAAAATATTGAGACTGTTCACGCGTCACGGATAATTCCCAAAATTCGTTCACGTTCACGATAAAGCAAATATCGGCAATCACGAATCATGAATGAACAAATAAACATAAATCATGTTTCACGAGGAAAAGATAGTCCCAATCACGTTTCACGAAAAAAGTATCGGGGACCCTCATTTAAGGGGTAATGCCCGCTATCACGTGCCATGAACACGGTAATTTGTCCGGTGGTATTCTTGTTACTCGAAGCCACATCCCACAAGCTTCACACAATCAGCCTTGTTGTTTTAACTCACACAGGAGGGTCCAAAATAGGGCTTTGCAATCCCGCATCCCGCCACCCTTTTCGGCCTTATCCCGCCATCCCGCCATATCGACAGCCTCCATCCCGATCCCGCCATAAAACTCCGTAATTATTCATCGTTATAGTAAATGAGAAAGTCAATTTTATACCCATTTTAACTAATTGTGACTGATTAGCTCAATGGCAATTCAGATTTTAATAATTAATTTAATTTTAATACGTATTCATAGAATTACTTACGTGAGCTTCGGTTCATCTAGGGCCACTTAAGGTATACAGATATTAAAAAACAAATCGACTGTTAACCGTACTGGACGACCAAATCGGGATGTTACACCGACTAGAAAGTCTACATCTCGAGTAACTTGCTGGTTTCCCAAACTACTTTCCTCTCCTACAAAACCTTGGCATCACCTTCTTCCTTTTCTGCCTCCGATGAGCCCGAGGCTACTGGCGGTGTCGCCATCATGCCCAGAAACGACCTCGACCCGACCTCTATAATCCATAAAGTAAACTAGTCAAACCGTGGAGATAATTCTAAATAAAATATATATTGATGAAATAGCGTGCTCTTTGTCCTATCTCCTATCTGTTGTTTTATCATGACATGCGTTTCATATTGCCGATCTTTGAGCGATGGTCTAACAAACAGATAGTAATTATTTGGTCTATTTTCATGCTGTCTTGTTTTCACTAAGACAAACCAACCAGATTCTGTTCGCGCAGTACATTAAATACCCTACTTTCAACTTCAAACAACTGAAAGATTTTAAGAGTTAAAGTGACCTTTAAAAAAGTCAAAAAATGCATGCTGTTTTAAGAGTCTACAAACTCATTTTACTTTGTAAAACAAGGTATCAGTCAGATCAGTATCTGCGCGCCTTGGACGAATGGCCAACACGAACACCGATGTACACGCAAATTGATCCAACTTGGGGTCAAATTGGGTCCCAGCACCAACCAATCGCACTCCACGTAATGACAGACGCATCATAAAGTATTTATTTTAGTGTAAACAGATCGCCACTGAGCACCGTGTATCAAAATAAAACTTTCTTTATCAACAGAGATCATGCTGAAAGAGGTTTTATGGCCGTTTTTGAAGCTCTTTTTTCACGTGTTCCATCCCGCATCCCGCCATTAATTTTTTAAACATCCCACATCCCGCCTGCGAAAATACAAGCATCCCGGTCTCGCCAGGGAAGTTTCATCCCGTATCCCGCCCCTAAAATTTTTCGTATCCCGCATCCCGCCTTGATTTTAAGCCTCATCCCGCATCCCGCCAAACCTATTTTGGACCCTCACACAGGTAATTAAGGAAACTTTACCATGAGAAAATTGAATTAGGCTAGAACCGAATTTCCGGCCATGCTGTTAGAAGGACAAAGACATGTAACTGTTATATTTGATAAGATCGCAAGCTTGACCATGAGAGTGAGTTTTGACATGCTTATCTGTAGCGTTACCTTTCTCTTGGTTAAGCCGCAACTGTTTGTGTAAAGGACCGCGCAAACTTTGGTTTCCGTTGCTATTAGTTCATCGAACATTTTAAGGGGCCGACCATTTAACTTTTGAGGGGGGGGGATGGGTGATTTCTGGTCAGCAAGTTTTTTTTTTTCGAGCAACCTGGTGGGCAGGATATTTTTTTCCCTCCTAAATGCTCTGCAGGATATTTTTTTTTTCTCTCCTCATTTCTCTGCAGGATTTTTTTTTCCTCAAAAAGGTGTCGTGTTTACATTTACAGAATGTATTTACATTTAGATTGTGGTTATTGCAGTAATAGTTCTATTATGGAGCTGCAAAGCATTAAAATGTTGTAAGCTATACAAAATCATTCTTGTATAGCTACCTGCTATGTTTTCGGAATGTCATTCTTTAGAATCATTTAATATTACCTATAACAATATTCTCATGTTATAAAGTGATGCTCCAGAGGTAGATTTGAAAATGTTTAGCTTCTTAATTTAAAAAAAATAGCAAAAAGCAGTTCAGAAATGCTCGTAGCATCGTAATTACTGCTAGACTCATTACTTACAATTTAAAAGTGGACTGAAATCTCCAAAACAAATGTTTTATATATTGTCTTATATTATATGACATGGCAAAAACCTTATCGAGTTCAATAAAGTAATGACATGAAACTGCTTCAGTTGAAAATATTAAAAATGAACAAATTATTTTTCTTTGTCTAATAAAACTTGATTCTTCAAAAAGAAAAATTTACCTCCATTACTGCTTGTGATAAGCTAACGAGTTTGGATACAGTGCGAGCCAGCAAGCCAGAAATCGCTGATCCCGATAACCACAAGCTACCTAAGGAACTGTAGGCTAACTGCAGTGCTAACTAGGCTAGCAAATTTGTAATTTAGGCTAACCGTAATGGCTTGCATGACTCCTATGACTTGGAGCCATGTGAACCGAGCAAGCGAGAAATCCCTTATCCCATTATAAGGGCAATTCGCAAGCTACCTAAGCTAACTGTAGGCCAACCAGTGTGACATTTAGGCCAATCAATGTGCTATTTTAATAGGCTAACCAGAGTGGCTCGCTGGCTTGCAGATTATCCGGAATGGTTGCAGTTTTGCCGAGAATTGTAAAGCCCCCCAGGAATGATGAAATAGCTTTGCAACATTTTTTTTCTTGCTTGCAGCAGTGCAAGAATTTTTTTTCTATTTCATTTGTGCTGCATGCAATTTTTTTCTTCCACCAAGCGCTTGCAGGAAATTTTTTTTCAAAATCACCCACCCCCCCCCCCCCCCCCTCAAGAGTTAAATGGTCGGCCCCTAATTAACCCGAATTTAGCTAAGCCGAGACATTTACCGCAAGTGTTACCACAAGCTTTTCTATATTCCATTGCTGATAAAGTTAGGAACACGTTCTTATGACTTTACAAACTCTTTGACTAGCCATAGCTGTGCTCAGCACTAAACATTACTCTCGAAAGTACTTTACTCATTAATGAACCTTGTAAATTTGGTTATATTCGCTTATTCGACTAGTTCTAGCTCTATGCCAAGAACAACTGTTATCTTTTTGTCCTTTACTCTATAAGAAAATGTATCAGTCGATTAGCCAATCATAGCTCAGCGCAAGCGTACTTAAACAGTTTTGTGTAGTTTGGGAGAATTGGCTGCCGGCTACGGCAGAGCGCTGTAGTTCTCGTAGAGTCCCCAAGCCAGATTAAAGAAGAAATCCAGTGAAGTTTTGGCTTCTAAATCTCATCCCGCAACATAATTAGAATTTTGTTTAGAATGTCCAGAATTATATGTTGAGTTAAACAGTTCTCTCTAAATTCATATTGCGATGTAAAAAAATGTCCGATTCTTATTTATAAAAGATTTTAGACGTTCGAACATTAGTTTTTCGAATATTCCGCGATTAAAGACGGACAGTAACGATATTGGACGATAATAAGTCTACCAAGGATTATTATGGCCACCGTTATACATTATATGTGCGACGTTCTATCTTCACTCACTGAAAGCAGTTGGTGGCATTAGCACCTGGTTTAGAGAAACTAGCAACAAGTACCCTGGGTTCCAGAGGATATTTTTTTTCTTATCGATACTGATGGTTCGCGGCGAAGCCACGTTAACGGAAGGAGAAAAAAAACCTCTGGTCACACGAATAATGAACCTCATTTCCTTGCTGTGCTGTCGCCTGGGAAACCACGCTTTTACTAAGCCAATCGTAGCTCTTGTTTCATGTCGGCTGGGAAATACAGTTTTCGTAAGCCAATCACAATTGTTGTTTCCTTTGAAGAACCAATCAACGAACTAGTTCAAATTCTGAACTGATTTCTCGCATGGAAATGAGGTTGCGTACTCCTGTGACCAAAAGTTATTTTTTTCTCGCCGCGAACCATCAGTATCGATAAGAAAAAAATATCCTCTGGAACCCAGGGTAAGCAACAAGAGGAGGCAAACCAAAACCCTATAAGCTCAAGTCACATAATTGCACGTTATGGTTTCAAATTTCTCCGGGTTTCTCTTCTTTTCACATCAGATTCTTTGCTACACAAAAAAGATAATCATTTGGATCAGTAGTACCACAGAGTGAAGTTGTTTCCTAACTGTGAAAATTTATGCCCACCAAAAACTAACCAGCTCCGGCATCCTTGGTTTAAATTGTATTTCATTTGTTTTTGACCCGGCGTGGCAACCATGACAATGAGTTCGAAACAAAGGGAAAAACATTTAAACCAAGGATAAAATTGAACAAAAAACACATACGTGTCTGCTATAGTCTGATGATGTGGCTTTTTCACTAATTGTTTTGTTTTTCTTATTGACCCGCCAGACCTGTAAATTTGTGTCCTCTAAGATATAACGATTTATTGATCGATTTAGACAGACAGAGGATTCAGAAGAGATAACCGAAAAAGATAAACCATTTCCCCAGACTGTCCTGAACTGTGTATTCATTTGATGGCCTTAAATTCGGTTCAGCTATTATTGTCATACCCTCTGTAAATAAAGTTGCTTTCTTTACTAAATTGTCAGGAAGTTAGTGTTTGTATCTCTTGAGACTGTCAAACATAAATGGAATGTTACTGCTCCCTAAATTGAAGCGTATGTATATTTTGATGAATTAAAGTTGATTTGTTTGTTTTACTGAGTTTAAACGCTGGGGTGGAATAATTGACAAATGATTCAATATGAACAATTACACTCAAATCAATTTTTCCTGAGTTCGAAAGACAAATCCTGACACTAAAACTATGAATAAAAGATCATCATAAACTTCTTCTTTTTTATATTCTCGCTCTCTGTACATTAGGAAAAGAAGGAAAAAACGCAAAACAACATATTGAAAGCAGCTAGTTATACGAAACTCAATAGGTGAAATACCTTTTTTCTCGTACGTTTCGTGTTGACAGATCACCGAAATAGGTATACCATAATGACTTGTCTCAAAAAAGCGTACGCCTACATCTACTGATGAGTTAACCTAAAATTGGACGCCCATATTCGCAATTTGTACGAAAGACCAAGCCTAGAAAATGCTGACGCACAATTAAATGTGTTCAGTAGCTTTTTACTTAGCGTTTAGAAAGAACAAACACGATTCTCGAATGGTTTAGCTTCCACTCAGAGTCCTCTGTAGCTCAGTGGTAGAGCATGCAAACTAGCAATGGAAGGGAATATGTTTCGCTCCGGTTAGCAATCCGGTGTGGCAGTGTCACTTATGGCAATGTTCAACATGTAACGAAACTCAGAAACTGCCAGCCTCATTCGCGAAATCAGTTAACCTGAGACTCAGACGTGAATTTTTTTTCTACTTTGCCTTTTATTACCGAATCAAACGGTTGGGAGCACAAGGCGCTAGGAGTGTCGGATTATGACCCGAGTTCATGACAGTTTTGTGCAAAAGAGAAATTTAGCTGCAACAACAAATATAGTTATTTACAAGGTTAAACATGGCTGCACGAACTTGTCTGATCCGCCAGCAGTACAAAACAGGGTTCAATGACGAGTTGAAAAACAGCAGCGTGGACGCAAAATTTCCTACTGGAAGAAGAATGGCTATGAAAGAGGGATTCGGTTTGATATACAGCAGAGCTACGCAAGTTATTGGGATGTAACATAGCAACAGTGAAACATAGACATAACGCATAGCGCGCACAGATCTCTTGTACTGGTTGATAGAAAGGTAGCTTTCTTCCCGGTGTAAATAAAACTGGTTTGAGACCTGCCTCTCGTGTCGCCGTAAGATGCGTTGAATTTCAAAATGCGTTACAGTTGGCACTATCACAAACAGTGCAAACATTGCACAGGAAAGGAGCAGTGCTATTCTACCCGCCAAAAGACGAGCGATGGGGAAGATTAAACTCGTTATCCATATGGACAAAACTGTCAAGTTTGCTTTCAATACTGTTACTACGAAGCGATAGCGAGCACGAAGCCGCAGGGCCAAGTATCTATCGATGCTTATCGCCACCATAGTGAGAAACGATACTGCTACGAAGTAGTCGCTAAATAGAGGGTATATCATCCAAGAGAAGCAGCGAACTCCGTGGCTTTCCAGAAGACCCGATAAGCAATAAGCAATGTACATGGGCTGGACAAATAAGCCTATGAAGAGATCTGACAAAGCCAGGCTACGGAGCAGAGCTTTAGACGGTGAGTGGAGAGAACGAGTTCTAACAAGAGCTGTGAGGACCAGAGCATTCCCAACAAATGCTGTTATCGCGAATACTGCGTTGAATGCTATCGACACGATGTAGGTGTAATAAAGACCCTGCGGTACTTGAAGCGGAACCTTAGGATCGTATTTGCAGACAAAACCTGAAGGCTGGCAACTTGTCGTTTGATTTGGAGAACAGTTTACCGGCATCACGAATGACTTGGTAACTTTTTCTGGTACCTTTCTCGTTACTGTAAAGCTTTCTGTAAGGCTTTCTAGCTGATCCGTCAAGATTAGCTAGTGCTACTTGAGGATCAGTCATGTACTGTAAAATATTGGTTCAAAGTATTTAATAAAGTTGAAGTTTTGATAGTTTGATAAATCTTGAAAACACAGGAACGGGATATTTACGTAAATTGCAATGGCGTCACTTATTAAGTCATGATTACTTACGGACGAAATAGTGACACTAATTGTCAGAGATTAAATAAATAAAAGAAAGGAAGCAGCTTAGCATAAAAAGTATGAAAAAGTACCGATTTATGTTACAAGAAAGGCATGGTCAAACACTAAAAATGAACTAAGTCAAATTATGACGGATCAGACAACTAAAAGGAGAACATCGAATAAGAGTCCAATGAGCCACAAATTTAAAACAAAATTTATATCAGAGGCGGACTCGGAGAACTAGCTTAAGAACGATCTATAACATCGACAAGCATTTCACGGTGTAACACATTGATGAAGGTCAGTTTGAAAGCATCATCAAAAGTAACTTTGTCAGGCTCATTAAATCAATTCAAAGAGCTGACCGAGGGCAGACGTCTCGATAGGCTAAATAGAAAAAAATAATGAAAAGGCCATGTCAGAGTTGACGGGTTTTTTTTTTTTTCATTTCCTTACGTGAAACAATTTGCAAACATGTTCCATGAACTTCGGAAATTCTTTTTAAGGTTTGAAGAAAAAAAATTAAAAAGTATTGAGTAATCTTTTTACAAAGCAAAGGACGATCGTTCTATAATTGCTCGGTACAAACTTTCCATTCCAGTATAAAAGCATCGTGATCTTGATGAGTGCAAAGCGATTTATTTAGTATTTTATTTTCCACCTGCCTTTAAAGCAACGCCTTTCCAATAAGAAATACGCTTTAGCTGTAAAGGTAATGTCGTCAGAATTTCAGCTCTATTTGCTAAGTTTACCTAAACAAATGAGTTGTCCAATATTAATGGCCGAAATTCGTATATGTTGTATGACAGTTTGTCAGTAAGAGTTTGGGTTCTGCCTGTAACTAAATGAATCAAGATCTCCAAAAAATGCTATATGTTCCTGGACGAAGCTCTGGTCTACTTGATGTAAAAAGATCCTGGAAGGTGACAGGGCACCTCTCGCTCAGCCTAAAGGGCTCCTCAGTGTTGCACCCGGGAGAACTGGCTAGGTCCTCATAGAATTGACTGCAATCCAAAACATTCCCTCTCAGAGTAAGGGCTTTTTGTTGTTCCGTTTTCATATTATAATCCTTCGAAGTATATCTTCGTAAACTCATTGAAGAACGCTTGCCCTACCTGTTATCATTTTCGAACATAATTCTCAAGGGGCGTTTACACGACAGAGCAAAAATGGCACGGACCCGACAAAAACTGGAACGGTTCCAACAATTTTTGCAAAGAAACAGTGAACTTTTATCCGTTCCGCAACGGGTCCGTAGGCACCTATGGACCCGACGCGGAACGGATAAAAGTTCACTGTTTCTTTGCAAAAACTATTGGAACCGTTCCAGTTTTTATCGGATCCGTGCCATTTTTTCTCTGTCGTGTAAACGCCCCTTCAGTGAGTTCAGAAGAGCGATGAATTCTTGACCAACCTGACAGGTAATGGACTAATCAGTACAATCCGTCCTCGTTCTCTCCTCTTCTTTGCATAATTTACCCTTGAGTCTGAGGAGAATAGTACGACTTCTCGGATTTTAACATATTAACATATTTCATTCATTTATCAAATTCGCCATCTTAGTTCATTCTAAAAAAAAAAACAAGAGCAACAAGAGGTTCAATACTGTCATGTTTTAATTTCTGTTTTTCACATGTGATTGCACTGAACCTATGCAGCATGCTGTTTCTTCCAAAAGGCAAGTGGGCCATGATTGGACATGTACTTGGCATTCACTCCATCAGGAATTAATGTGCCATCAGCACGCCACTGCTCATAGGCTTCACGGTCAAACTTGGTGAAGCCCCACTTCTTGGACACATATATCTACAACAAAGTCAAATACTGACATCAAAATCACAAAATCCACCTCTGGGGTTACATGCAAGACGTTCAACACAGCATGAAAGTTCAAGTGAGCTGCCACCGCGTGAAGCCAAAAACGTTCTGGAGCTGATGCTTTTGCCAAGCAAACTAAGATGAATTTATTACAAATGCTCTCACTAATATGCCTATCAAGTAAAAGCTTTTCAAAGAAAAGACGATACCAATGACAATAATAATAATTACAATTTAGCCCTAAATCTATAAATACTTTAAAGCACTTTTAATATTTATAAAGACTTGCAGACCTGGCGCAATGTGGGGACTAATGTGGGGCTGTGTATGTCTTGAATACGATGTATTTATTGAAGCTGACAAGTCAAATGCTAATTAAAGAGGAAACACACACAAGTAAAGTAGCGGTTCTGGTGCAGCTGCAGACGAAGACAACGGCAGACGAAGACGCGGCGCCGCAACAACGGCCGCCTCGGCGACGCGCACCTCCGCCGCCGCCGCCACAAGGAGTTCAACCCGCAGCGGCGCCACTCCTTGCCCCTCCGCTTCCACCACCGCATGAAGACAGGTATGACGAATTCCGCGTATCGCAAACCAACTTCAACGAATGGCTTCGTGTTTGGAGAATGGGTGTCAACCCACGAAACGCGGACGTTAGAAACGTCCTTGGCTTCGCCCAAACCACAATGAAAAGGAACACCCAGAATGTCATACAAAGCGAAATCCGAAAACTGGGAAGCGCCAAAGCGAGCTTCGGGCTGGAAGTGCATTTACAACGCGAAAGGCAGGGCGAAAACGGAGAAATGGTAGAAGACAAGCAAAGGCACTATTTCAAAGAAAATGAACCGTACGTCTTTACTATAGCGTTTTGTTTTTTGTTTTTTTTGGGGGGGGGGCTACCAGATTTTCGGCAACCACTTTTTCCCAACGAAATCGCAAAATTCGTTTTCCACCATCTTCTTGTTTTTCGACAGCAATGATTTTGGAATACCGTTTTTGCTGGCAGAGCATGCGCTGGCAACCGAATCCAAAATGCAAAATCCGACCAACAACCAAATCCAAAACCCGCCATTTTTTGGGACAAAAATGTTTTCCCCAATTATACACTGGGCACCTCGGCCACTGGAATGTCTTTCGGCAACCAACCCGCAGCAGCAGCAGTAGCAACAAAACAAACCTTCGAAAGTATGGGACTCCGGACTGAAAAATCCGTCTCCCGCCATCTGCTTCTCGAGAACGCGTACGAGAACAACCTTTTTCCGACATTTCCAGGGTCGACTATTTGGCAGGGAACCTCGGTCGAACAAACTTGCGCCAGCTGGCAGGACTTCCGCCCTTCATCGACGACCTCTACGTGTTCGGCTATCTGTCTCGAGAGGAAGGTGTTTTCCGCAATGGCGGGTCCTCTTGCACAACCGGAGAGAACGGAACAGCAAAACCTGTGGTGGCGAATATTTCCAACGCTTTGGAGAACGCGATAGGGAAACGAGGCTGCAACACAACCATTCTGCACACGAACGGAGTCGGAGCAGAGGGAAGTAGCACAATCAGCGCCACAATCGCAAAAATCGAGAAAGACACCTCGCACAGAGCAAAAAGAAGCTGGCAAAGACTCTTCCCCGCAAGAGGTAGCTGGGTATTACGTGGCGAAGTGCGATGTTTCCGAACTTTCTCTGGAGGAGATGCACAAGAATCTTCCACCTTTTGAAAGGAGTTTGGAGGAAGGTTTCGGCTATGGAATCTAACGCATCGACTTTTCGGGAGTTCTGGTCGCAAGGCTCTTGTGCAAGCGCTCGTGGAGAAGTTCGAATTTCGGAAGGCGAGGGAGTTCTGCACAGCTGTTGGCGCGAAACAACCAACAATCCTGGAGAACACCGACAGTGTCGGGGAGCACGTCTGCACCTGGATCTCGACGACTGCCGAAGGGCGAACAGCACGAACAAAACTCTACAACAAAATTGTGTCCAACGTCGAGGCAGGAGAAGTCCACGAACCGGTTGGAAGCCATCTGGCAGACTACGCCTATTGCTCGAAACCAGCATCTCCGCCGAACTTTCCTGCTCCCAGACGTGCAAGCCAGAGGGTGCACAAGAATAGAAGTCTCTCTGTACGCCTGCCCAAGAAAAGAGCTTTCGGGCGAGAAAGCTGCCAGCTGTTGGAGAAAGTCTTCGTCGAAGGCGAGGAAAACGGACTCTTCGTGGTCCAGCCGCGAGCCAAACAGTGGCAAAACCTCGCCGCTTGCCTGGACAGGTGCCTCGTTCTCCCCTACAGACCGCAAGGGCACATCCTCGTCGCGTGGTACGCGCACACAACGACCAGCAGAATCTCGGGGGGTCCACGTGCGACCAACTCCGGCGAACGTGCGAGATCCCGTAAAGTGGGAAAAAGCTGTCCTGTGGGCAGCGGGGGATTCCGGGTTCCGAACTTGTCCGATTTTCCGGATCGACATCGTTACTGTAGACGAAGAAGGGGTAGAGCTAGGACAGCTCCATTGCTATACGAAAGACAAAAACGCTCGCACCATTCTCGCCAGCAAAAGCAAAAAACCGACACAGTTCCACCCAAACGGAGGAGATCCGGCGTTGCTTCTGCCGCTAACAGACAAAATCTTGTGGGAATGGCGGAACCAAGAGTGCCACGCAATCGGGCAAGATTCTTCGAAATACAAGCTCCACGAAGTGCCAGAAATCGCCAGTAATCGCAAAATATCTGCACTTTCGGCGAGAAACCGACAACAAAGACACACCGGGTCGGAGAAAAGCTATATTTTTTATATATCTTGTTTGTACAATTGGGTGCACTTCTGGCGCAGCAGCAAAACCAAAAACAAACAGACAGGCAGCAACAACAGCAGACATGCAGAAGCAAAAACAGACAGGCAGCAGCAGACACGCAGCAGTAGCAGACAGACAGCGGACAGGCAGCAGCAGCAGTAGACAGGCAGCGGACAGGCAGCAGCAGCAAAAGCAGACAGGGAACGCCAAAAACAGGCGGCAGCAGAAACAAAAACAGGCGGTAGCAGCAAAAACAGACAGGCAGCAGCAAAGTAAAATAGGCGGGGCAGCGCGCGGAAGCAGCTTTGCTTTGTGATGTTTTCCAATGCAATGTTTTTGCCATGCAATGCGATGTTTTTGGAATGTTTTTGCGATGGTTTTGCCATGCAATGCGATTGTTTTGCAATGCCGCGACAAAACAACCCTCCAGGCTATTGCACGAATTTTTCCATGCACAGGCTGCTGTGGCGGATTAGTCAACTGCTCCTTTTCGGGTGGTGCGGCACTCTGTTGTCTCTTCGTATTTTGGATACAATTTTGCCTGAAGAAACACGATAGTCGCAAAACCAATGGCAATCCCAACAACTTGCAAAACACCCGAAATAGCAGATGCCGCCGCACTGCTGGCGCCTACAATTCTGTCGTTTTTTTCTTGCAAAGCGTTGCTGCTTTTTTCAAAGCTCTCCAGGATTCATTCGCCCATTCTCCTATTTCCGCTTCCAGCTCTTGCAATTCTTCGGCCAATCTCTTCCACATCTTCGAAATTGCTTTCTTGGGTCTCTAACAAAAGATCCACATTTATTGCAAGTCGCGCACATTGGCCAAGATCTGGTGCAAAAGCACATTCGTGTGCTCCGTTTTTTGCGTTTCGGCGGCACCCCCTCCGCCGACAGAAGAAGAAGGGGCGGGTTGCCCTGGTTCGGCAGCGTTCGAAGCTGCCATTTTTGGCTCCGCTTGGGCTGGTTCGGCAGAAGGAGCAGACGCAGACGCAGCAGCTTCTTTCCAGATTCTGTAGAGCCTTGTTGTACCAATCCCAAAGCGCTTCCGGACCACCTCGGGGGCTCTTTTCCCTGCGCGGCGACGATTTCTCGAAGAAGAAAGGCAGAAGGCATGTTTGCCGGTATGTACCAGTGCACAAAACTCCAAATCGAAAAACTGGCACACACACTGGTATACCCCGGACAAATTTCCAACAATTGCGCAACAATTGCACAACAATGCCTAACAATACCAGTTTGTTGTTTTGTTGGATTTTGGATTCGGTTGCTAACGCATGCTCTGCCAGCAAAAACGATTTTCCAAAATCCTTGCTGTCGTAAAACAAGATGTTGGAATATGAATTTTGCGATTTCGTTGGAAAAAATGGTTGCCGAAAATCTGGTATCCCAAAAAAACAAAAGCGCTATAGCAAAAGGGGTGTTGCCCTGGCACGGCTGGAGGGCGGCAACTCCTCCGGCGTTTGGTCTTTGCTGGTTGCCGAAAAATTGGTTGTCGAAATTTTTTTGTCCGCTCCCATCCGTTCCCGTGCTTGTGTTGGTTGTCTGTTGGGGTGGTTTGGACCAGTTTGCCAGGGGAAGGGGAGGGGGAGGTGGGAGGGGCAGCTGCGCCAGAACCGCTACTTTAATTGTGTGTGAAACTGGTCCATTGCATTGTCTTTCCTTAGTAATGGTGAAAAGGTTCAACTTCACTACCCCATTACCTCCTAAGATACTCGAGACTCTGTATAGGGCACAAACACAGGTGGACAATGGATAGTGCAGTACACAGTAGATCGCGGCAGATGTTGTATCGTATCACTTGTGCTAGCACAATTTGTATAGGTAATCACATGATTTCGAGTGCAATTTGGAATAAATAAGCATGCGTAAATTTCTTCAAAGACCAACAAAATTGCACGAGCCCATAGGGCTCACGCAATTTGTGGTCTTTGACAAAATTTACATAAAATTGATATTTTTAAGTACAGGGTTTCGTACACTTTTTCAGGCCAAAGATTCAAGGACTTTTCAAGGACTTTCCAGGACCCTACTTAGAAATTTCAAGGACTTTTTGTAATGACAATTTTACCTCAAAACACGCAAACACCAGAAAATGAGTGCTTAAAAACACGTGCAAACCAAACATGCGCTGTGCACTTGTAGCTAAACGTACATGCGTGAGAGTAGCGAGAGAGAGCACTGGGAACGAAAACACAGGTTATCACATAATTCGCGAGCATTTCCAGAGCGTAATGCCTTGCTTTCCTGAACATTTGTTCTCACTGGATTTCACTTACTTTAAAGCCTTAAAAGCAGATATTTTTCGATCTTGTTCAATAAAAAATAAAGGACCCAAAACGAAATTCGAGTACTTTCAAGGCCTTGAAATCGGCCTCCTGAGATTCAAGGGTTTTCAAGTGTTCTCAAGACGCGTACGAACCCTGTAATTAGTAAACAGCATTGTTCTCGTGCGGACTACTTGTTTATGCTAAAAATTGGCTTAGATAGGAAAGATGCGATTATTGTCATACAGTGTAGTAGCACTTTAAGTACTGGTAGTTACCCTCTGAAATACAAAATTCTGAGGTTTCAGGTGTCTTCAGAATTATCTGCCCATTTCACAAACTGTGCTCAAGGTTGAACTACTTTGCCCTCATTCACACGATCAAAATACTGTGTACTGTAAATGAAAACCACTGATGTCATTTTGGCGACAAGAATATCAATCCAGCATGGCAGACAAGGCAATAGACAAGCGAAACTGTGGTCAACATTGCATTGCCAACAACCACAACACAGCGAGCTGTAAAAATAAAACATTCACAGAGCAAAAAACAATGCATCAGTTCCAGTCTGATCCTGTTGAACAGGCAATAAAGAGCCAGAGCATGAATACCAGCAGATGATTATATTAGAAAGGTCATCAAATGCCTTCGCTCAAAGGCTCAAAGAGAACACTTAGCCTTGATGAGATGCCACAATAATTACAGAATCGGGTTCTCCAGAAACAAAAACGAAACAAGTATAGTATGTTGAAGAGAAAAGACACTGGAAACAGGAAAATAGCTCTTGTGTGCTCAAAGCCTAGCAAAGCCTACATGTAACTGTAACAGCTGACAATATACCGGTACACAAGCCAGAGAAAATGATTGAGGAACTACAAGAACTTTTATCATTGTTTAATTGCAATAAAGAGGAGAGATTATACATGTATCAGTCCACTTTCTGGCTCCCAAGACTTGAAGAAAAGTTATTGAGTCAACCAATTACAAGGGCCACAAAAGAACACAAAAAACACCTTGGAACAAAACGTACGAGTGACCAGATCAATTTACTAGTAAGAGTTACATGTAAATTCATCTCCACACCGAAAAAAAAATACAAATTAGGCAACATCTTTGCTAGAAGAATGTGCCTTCAGCAAAGGTAAAAATAGTGAACCGGGTTAAATCTGACTGGATTCCTCTTTGCTCACTTCTTCTGTCATACTTTAAGTTTCTGATAAGCCAACTATTACTAAATTGCTAGGGGTCTTTCCTTTCCCTGATAGAATAGAATCCTTGCAACATGAGCCTGACTGAGAAATGAATACATTTGGCACCAATATGAGACCACAAAATAAATTTGGAAACACACTCGAACATTTTGAAAGGCAAAACAGCCCAACTTTGTGTGCTCACAAAGTTACCAAGTTTGACTGTAAACATCTTAAACTTCAGAATTACTTATTTCAGAGAGCAAAGTTTTTAACTACACAAAAAAAACGTTTGCTTTATAGGCACTTGCAGATATTACAGAAAAAGAAAATGCCACTCTTTATTTGGGAAAGCTTTTTGAATAAGTTACCAGTAAGTGTAATTCAAAGGCACTTTAATGGATTTAAAATTTCACCATGGCAGTAACCCACCTCACATAACAACTTCACAAAATCCTTACCAAATCTAGTTCAATAGCATTGGAAAGCTTTCTGATTTGTCATCTTGTGATTGTCATTTACAAATATAGCATACAAAAGGAGTGGAAGCATGCCGACATTACCTCCACAGCTTCTAAATAAACTCACAATTTGGAGCCAGAATTCTCCACAACCATTTATATACAAATTAGCCCTTACTATTACTTTTCCATTTCATTCTATTGTATGTACATGTAATGAAAGTTTATCACCTTTTGCCGCCCAGGAAACTTAAACTTTGCTCTTCTCAGGGCTTCAATAGCAGCAGCCTTATTTCCATCTTTAGTCCTCACAGACATGATAACCTGACCAATGTTGACACGTGCCACAGTGCCCTGGGGTTTGCCAAAAGCACCACGCATACCGGTCTGAAGCCTTGGAGAAAACATATTTATTATTTTGTGTGTATGAGGGCACATGCATAAGAATCCAACTGCAAAATTTTGTGATAGCTACTGAGACCTACCCAGAATAATTTCAGTAAAAAATAGACAGTCAAGGACTGCATGAGGCTACTGCTTAAGAATGTTTTCATACACGTGAAAAGGAAGGTGTAGACAAAACGTGGGGTCAGCTTTGGCCTAACCTGTGGCCTACCGGTTGTCAAATGTTTAAAACGTGGTGCAGGATTACTGTAAACCTTTCAGCATCTTCCCTCAGGCTGTCAAAGCTATGACTCTCTTTGCTTTCCTGGTGGTGTTTAGGTTAAATGTTATAAGCAGACTCATGGTAGATTGGAATCAGGAACAGCTCAAACTGAGCAAAAAAATGTCCTCTTCAAACCTCTTGTTCCTGTGAATGTTTGTATTGTGTTCGATTCTAAGAAGCATTTGTCACATCATTTGTACACAGTGTATCTGATGTCATGCAATGAGACAGGCTCAGTGGAAGGCAAGTTAAAATTTATAGTTTACATGCTTTTTACAGTTTACTGAATACCAAACAAATATTTAAATGATTGAAGCAAATATTTGCTGATCGAAAAGTCATACATTTTGGGATGATTTTGCTGGTTTTGGCTATATTTTAACCTGCTGTTCGTATTTTTTTTTTAAGTGAAATGGCAGTGAAGTGAAAGGTAACCCATCATTGCAAAGTTATCCCAAACCATGGATTGATAAACTGGGGTTAGTGTGGGTTAATGGTTTTATTTAAGAAAAAAAGAAAAAAAAAAGAAAAGAAATTTTAATCCATGTAGAATCTTATATGAAGCGGTCACTGGCTGTAGGTACATTGTAACATTCCACCTCACGTGATGCTTATAAGTATGTGTCTTGTCATTGCAAGCTTCCACCACTTGTGTTTATAGATAGGGAGTTGAATGTTTGCCAGAGTACTTCTACTACATTTTCTCTCCCTTATAATAGTTACAGCAAGATTTCCACACAGCCTCACATTAATTATACATGCATTTTGTGACTCAAATCTACTTGTTTTTGAAACAGGGTTAGTATGACAGTGATGCATGCTTAATTGGTGTATGGGGCTGTGAGTTACTCAAACATTGTGTTTATATGGTATTCTGCTGTGTCCAATTAATTTACCACAAGTCTGCTTAGAAAATTTGACAGAAATGCCACCAGTGTCTAGGTATAGCATGTTTATCGGTACCCTGAAAGGTTGAGAGTAATGCTTAACCAAGATTTAAAAATTGCATGTGGACTGCATGTGGGTACAGCTAAAACAGTGAATGAAGTTTATCCTTCATGCTCAAAGCAATGTAAATATTCAAATGTACTTGCAGTACTTTTTTGGCTGCCAGCCTCTAAGGAGTTAATGAAAGTGCACTAGGATCATGCTCTTTCCATGTAAATGGGGCCTGAATCTTGAGTCTCATGGCCAAATGGTTAATACAATTGAAATTCTGCTCCTCAAGATTTTGAGTTTTCAGTCTATCTGTAGTCTCTATTTTTTATAAAGCAGTCAATTACATGAAGTTAGGATCCTAGTGCTACCTTTCAGATAGGATTATTCTAGCAGTAGGCAGTGAAAATTGCTGAAATAGAAATTAGTGTATTTTAAACTTTGGGCATCTGAACATTCTTTTATATGTAGAGAATAAAGCGACTTCTCAGATATTACATTATAAATCAAAAGTAAGCTTGAAATTAAGCAAGATAAACAAACAAACAAGCAAACAAACAATCCTAATTCTCAGGGAAGAAAAATTAGGACCGAGGCAAGTTGGATGCCGTGGAGGACTGCGCGAAGGCATAAAAGGTCAAGAACCAAACAAGCGACTTTGAAAATGTATCAGAGAAATATCGCCAACTACATATCGACAACAAACCAATGGCAAAACAGAATTGTGACTACTTACTTACATTACATTACATTACATTTCCAACTGGACTGGGTGACATAGTGGCTACAGCTTCTCTAGAAGCAGTAGCCACAAAAATTAACATAACTGAGTAAGACTGAGCCAACCAGTTGGCTCTGTTGTTAGAACGCCAGACCATCGTGTGGGAGGTCCCGGGTTCAAAGCCTCGGCCGGACCAACACTCAGGGTCTTTAAATAACTGAAGAGAAAGTGCTTCCTTTGTAATGACATCTGCAAATGGTTAGATTTTCTAGTCTTCTCGGGTAAGGACGAATAAGCAGAGGTCCCGTCTCACAACTCTCCACAATTAATGTGGGATGTTAAAGAACAACTAGGGACATACCAAACCCTGGTGGTGACCACCCCTAGTGCTCACCTTGGGGCATCTATGACTTCTCTAAATGATTGTAAACTGCACTGTGCAGTCTGGCAAGAAGTCCCCAAAAAGTATTGTAAATTACTCTTGAAAAACCCCTTAAGGAAGGCCAATAAAATGTACTGTATTGTATTGTATTGTAAGACACGAATTCAAAAATGATAGTCAACAAGAATGGTGCAAGAACTTGCAAAAAAAAAAAGATGAAAAAGATGAAAGTTAAGAGCATAGTTCCTATATTTTCCATGCAAAGTGCAAAGTTGTATAGTAACATGTTTTCCGCATGTGCAGAAGATGTTTATCATGGAGATGATTTTGAATTGAAGTTTGTTCTTCTTTTAAGAGCACTTTTCAGATCAAGAAATCTATTAACCCATTGACTACCAGCCGTTTGAGTTGTCGGGAGTGATTTTCCACCTATAAATGATCGATAGCATTTCATGAGTAAAGTAAAGTAAAGTAGGTTTATTTCGCAAATACATGGCAGCCCTCTAAGGGGCTGAATTGTGTATTTACAATAATTGTCATAGAATATCTAATAATACGACAAATGTAAGAATAATAATAAGCCTAAAAGTGAAATTGAATACTGTAGAATGATAAAAACTATTATTAAAATTAATAAAACTATATTTATATAATATCATGCTCAATACAAGATTTCATTAAAAATGTATCCCTGAATCTATTTGTTTTCCACCTTGGTGTTTCAAAACGCCTGCATCGTCTTAGAGAATAAGACGACTTGTGGGCTGAAGGTAAAAGATTTCTTATTAATTAAACGTCTTCTTACAAATATTTTCATTGTAACGTTCAATACTTGGTAATTTAGTGCTGACTAAAGCATCGCTGTAGTCTATCCCCGGGAAAATAATAGCCAGTGCCCTTTTCTGGACACGATACAATGGCAGCGAGTAATAGAACACTGGTACCGCATAACTAAGTACAGATCGAATGCTTGTGCAATAGAATAATACAAATTCACTTGTCGGGAGTCTCGCCCTCTTAAGCTGCACCAAAAAATACAAACGCTTAAAGGCCTTTTTTACAACCTCTCTTACATGCTCATTCCATGACAGATCATCACTGATGGTAACCCCAAGGAGTTTTGCAGACTTTACAGGCTCTACACCTTTCCCATTAACTATAATTGGAGGAAACTCCTGCTTCTGTTTACTGAAAGTAATTCAAAGCTCTTTACATTTATCATTATTTAGTTGTACTTGATTTTCAGAGGACCATTCCATTACACGGTCAGCTATCGTTTGCGAAATACTTGCCTTCCCTTTGATGACAACCTCTGAGGTCGTAGTGTCATCTACATATTTCCACATTTTGGCATTTATGCCACTACTTGCTTCAAGATCATTAATAAGCACAAGAAATAACCACGGCCCTAACTTTGTTCCTTGTGGGACGCCCGATGGAACTGACTCCCACTCGGAAAAAAAACCCTTCGCAAGTTTAATTCGCAGGAAAATGACGACCCCATAAGAAATCTGTGATCCAATTAATTATCTGTTTGGGTATCTCCAAGACAGTCAGCTTCCTAACTAAAATGTCATGATCTATGAGATCAAAAGCCTTTCTATAGTCGTATAGTGTGGCTCTCACGGTGGTGCCGTTTCCGTCAGTCCCTTGTGCCCATCAGTGAATCATGTGAATCAGAGCTTGAGTTGTAGAGGAGTTCGGCACAGCCCCATACTGGTTAGGATCCAAAACTCTCAAGACGGCTCGCTTGACGTAATCACTTACGACACATTCCTCTGCAACCTTAGAGAGGCATGCAGTCATTGGTCTCAAGTCTTTCTTGAGATCTTCTACAGGTTTCCTCTTGGGTAGGGAGTCACATCAGCAAGTTTCCATATGTGCAGCAAACACTGCTCTTAAGTGACGCATTGATGAAAGCAAGAAAATCCACGTATTCCTTCCAGAGCTAATTTGGCACCTCGTCAGGGCCACTTGCCTTTGATGAGTTGAGCTTGGATAGAAAACGTAGAATCCGTAATTCCGATATTTCATGTAGTTCTGGCGTATCAATCTCAATGGGTAACTTGACCAGTGGTTGAAACAGGCGCTACTCTTCAAGAGGCTCCAAAAGAGCTTTGTTGTTCATGACTCTATTTGAAACTACCATGGAAAGTGGTGCTGTCCTAAGCACTGGAGGTTCAAGGTTTCTGAAAACGTCATTCTGACGTAGCTATTTTTCATCTGTGGAGCTACAAGAATGGACCAAGTTCGGTTTCCTTGTGATTTTTGCTAAGTTTACAGCCATTTCTCATCTGTAGTGGCTGCCTGATGAGCATCATTAAGCGTGATGGTAGCTAAGAGTACACTTTCTCAAAGAATCAAGCAAGGAGATGTATTTTGTTGTTGAATTTGGTTTGTTACTTGGCAAACTGGGAACTTGGCCAGTGAGACACTTAGTACCTTTGGGACTCGACTATTGATTAATTTCTCGACCTACCACCACATACCGTATTTACCCATGTATAAGTCGAACCTTTGTATAAGTCAACCCCTATTTTTGTAAGCTTGTATATCTTAGAATTATATTTAAGGTACTCTGGATACATGAAAAATCACAACAAGAAGTTTATTATTGAGCATTTTAGCAGACTTTTGCAGAACATATATACGTAAGCATTTTGTCCTTAGTTCTTGAAATTAGTGTATAAAATCAAACATACTAATTTCAAACCAACCTTTCTAATTGTTCAGGGGTGGAAAGACCATAAAAACATCACTGAAGCTTGAGAATCTATGAGAAACGACTTCATAAACACTATGAAATGAGCATGTGCCTTGAAAACTTGGTAACCAAGCTTAATTGAGTACTGGGGACTAATAACCACACCCACCATGCCAGATTACTAAGCAGCGGAGCGTGGAGAGCTCTTCAACCTTCTTCGGCTATATTTACGGCTTCCATGACAGGAAATTTCAGGTCTTTACATCAGAATTGTGTCAGTGAGAATCCACAACATTCAGGTTTACATAAAGTTCTGTTCATTTCAGCTGGAACTGGTTACATTTCAAGAGTTATGTTGCTAAATGAAAGAGCAATCTGTACTATTGTTGTTTCTTAGATTTGTGCTGACATGTAAAGACAATTATGGTGATTGTGAAGAACTTATTTAGCTGGCACTTGCTTCTCAATATTTTTTACCCATGCATTAGTCAAGTCATTTTTAGAGCATTTTTTAGGTTGTAAATGGTCGACTTATACACGGGTAAATACTGTATTTTGTAATTTGTGAGCACTGAAGATCACCACAAGCACAAATTTTGGGCAGTATTTCGGAGTGACTGTAGACATAGCTTATACAGTACCGCCTGAAACTATGGGACCATTTGCCGCGATTTTGCATCAGTCAAATCGCGGCTTTGATCTGCAGTTTCACCTCGGCAAAACCTAGTCTAACTGCATTAAAAACCCCGGTTTCACCAAGGTTTTTTCGGGTTGACTTAAGCCACAGTGAAAGGCAGGACGCGGTTGGGTTTGAATAAGCTATTGTTCGCTTTGTTTTAAAGTTCGTTAAGCGACAATATGCGAACTGTCGAGTTTAGGTGTGATAAAGTTCACATGTAAATATTTGAAAGAAGTCTGCATTGGAGGCTTTATCGCTCAGAAGGTAAATAAAAATCACAGTTATAGCATATACAGGATTATTGACCAAAAACTGTGGCGGAAAAACCTTTCAGTTTGCGTAGCTTAAAGACGGATCTTGAATGAAATACAGTAGTTCGAAATCAGCGCATTTCGGATTGATCCGTATCGCCGCGAACAAAACATACTTTTGTTTTCAAATAGCCTCAAGCCTCAGAATTCTGTGCTGAAATGAAGGAGGTAAAACAAAAATCCTTATTTTTAGCTTATTACTTTAGTGAAATAAATTTTAACTCTAGTTTATACCAGTGAATTCAAAGCGTGTGCGAAACAAACTTGAATGCCTTCCACGTGTTGAAACTAGCATCATGTTTCGTGGTCACATGCTAAGTACCGCTCGTTTACAAACTCTTTCACGATCTGTCACTTTGATCACAGCACGATGGTTAGAACATCAGAATACGTTCGGCTTAGGCTCTTCTCTTTCTTTCGAACACGGCGATTCAAGAGCTGTCTCACACTGTTGGTCTAAAAATCAGCCGCAAAGCTGTCGGAAAGTATTACAAGTGTTTGAGACAGAACGTTCCTATTGGCGATCTGCCTCGCAGCGGCCATCCACCGACAATTAAACATGAGCATTTTGACTTTATCGACCAGAAGTTGGAAGAAAACGACGAACTAAGCATGGAAACAGAAACAATTTCTATTGTTCCGCAATTATTGCCTGTAGCGTGACAAAAAAAATTGAACATCTTCCAAATGCGGAAAAAGAAACTTCCGTGAGTCTGCGAAACAAATTGTCATCGGTCGTTCAGTTTTCAATTTGGTGAGTCGTTACAAATTCTTTTGTAAAGAGCTTGTA
>OX419340.1:19543015-19560515 GCA_948470475.1 Galaxea fascicularis | reverse complement strand
TTTCAAAGAGCTTTCTCAACTGTCTTGCCAGCGCGTGCCGAGAGCAAGCTTTTCCCTGTCAAAAATTAAACGAATGTTAACGGCGCAACGTAAGAACTTCAATAAATCACTTTTTCTGTAAATTTGATTTTTTTTTTTCAGCGTTTGAATCATCCAATTGTGCCAAATAGAACCAGAGATATCGAATACTTTTCGAAGCTCGCCGGCATGCCGTGAAATTTCAAAGAGCTTTCTCAATGTGTCTTGTGAGCGCGCGCCGAGAGAAAACTTTTCCTTGTCAAAAATTGAATGAATGTTAACGGCGCATCGTAAGTACTTCGATAAAACACTCTTTCTGTAAATTTGGACAACGTTTGAATCATCCAATCGTGCCAAATAAAACCGGATATATCGAAATAATTTTCAAGCTCGAAAACGATTGCCGTGAAATGTCTTTTTTTTTTCTCGTCTCGTCCGTCGGTTTTATCACTTTGGTAGCGACCTCTTTTACGTCGGAACTGGCTTCTTACGAGTAATATATTCCATACCGAACGCCTCAGTGATTCTCGAGAGAAACGAGAATCTTCTCGCGAGAAACGAGACTCGTCTCTCAGGAAACGAGATTTTTTTCGCGAGAAACGAGACTCGTCTCGCGAGAAACGAGACAAGAGGTGGTAACTTACATTTGAGCGGTACTGTACGTATTAACGATCGTGATTTATATGTATCTGTTCTCTCTTTTGGATTGGAGATAATTGTTACATTTTAGTTTTCTACTTGCTAACAAAGTGATAGAATCAAACTGTAGAAATCAAAGCAATTCCCGGGTCAATTTGGTGGTAAACATTTTAATGCGTTATGAATCATTGTCGATCGTTGCAATGCATTGTAACGCGTTCAAAATGGGTTGAAATGCATTTCAACGCTATTTTCATTAGCCCGGTTTTCCCAAATAGGGTCACAATTGATACATTATATTAATATTAATAGCACTTTTGCTGGTTTTGAGCACTTGCTAATTACCGGGGCCCAGCAGAGGGCTGGCACCGGTCATAAAATGCAGTCCATTTCTGTCGTTTTTTCAACGTTACATTGTGAGGGATATATCGCTGACTTGAGATATCGCTGGCTCATTACTTCTTATCCGCCATTTTGAAAAGCATGAGGCATGCACAAGTTTATGAACGAAAATTTAAGAGTGAATATTTGGAGAGACAATTTTACGAGCGATTACTGAAGAGTGAACCTTCCATCAAGAAACTTCTCGAGAATAAGAGCGACTAACTGAAGTTATCAAAGTTAATATCTACACTCAAGTTGAGTGAACCTTCCATCGTAACACTTATCAAAGCTAACTTTATGTCATCTTAAAAAAAACGTGCTACAAGGTGATCTAGACGTGCTCATGAACCGAGCAGAATCCCACTGCTATTTTTCTAAGAGGTCTCAACAAGAAGAATAGCATGTTAAAGAAATTCGTAGAAGTCTTCAAAGCCCCATCGCTATGTTAATAAGGTGAGAAAACTTTATGATGCACGATAATGTAATAACAAACGCAATCCAAAGATAGTTAACTTAAATAAAATGGCTATACCCAAGAAAGCTTATTTGTTGTCTTTCTTTAGCATGCATTATCATAAGATAATGAAACTAAAATGTTTTCTTGCAATTATGTGAGTCATATGACCAATTATGTGAATTTCAAACTAAGTAAAGATGTTGAGAAGAATCCAGGACATACTCAATACAACAGTGATCATCATGAACTAATAATTAGACCTTTTATGCAAAATCACAGGTCAACAATGCAGTTGACCTCTTCTATTTCATGCAGTCAAGATTAGGTGAACTTGGTTTACGATCAATAGATGTTGGCGCCGGTGCAGGTGATTGTTTCTTTAGATCCGTCTCACATCAATTACATGGCAATAGCAACCATCCTATGTGTATACGTACTGCTGGGAGACAACCCAGAGATATTTATTGAGAGCAATACCAAAAATTCATGGCTAAGATATCTGAATAATATGTCTATTCAAGGTACATGGGCTGATGCACTTATCATTCAAACAGTTGCAGATGTATTAAAAGTTACTATAGAAATAGTAGAATCTAATCAAGGCTTTGCACCATTTGCCTTACCACTGTTTACCCAGTTCAGGAAAGAAATACTTCGTCTACAATTACTGTAGGTCATATTGATGAATGCCACTATGTGTCAACCACTCAATCAAATGCCTCCACTTCAATGAATTAACGGATGCTACTCAATCATCAAGAAATAAGCATTTTATTATGTCCATATATGCAGTTTGTTTCTCTGTCATCAAATCATGCACTTACCGGGATTCTTCAACACTACAGGCTCTCCATGAACATGCATGTTTGCTCTATGAGAAGTGTTATGTAGACCGTGTAGGCAAACTGCCAAGTAATATAACGGTCTGAAGCAACTTTAAGAGTTTTTTGTTTCTGATTGTGAATTACGTCAGTATTAGCCTCCACAGAAGAGGGGGGAGGAGTGCGAGAGTTTAACTATATTTATGCAATACCATGTCCCACTGGGCCCCGGTAAGTTCCACGTAGTGGTTCTAGTTCAGTTATATGCAGGAGAGTGGAATAAACGGTTTATTTATTTATGTATTTATTTATTTAAGGAAATAGTGTGTAACAGTTGCTAGTAATGACTATTACACTTACTGCTATTTCACGGCTTTAGTAAAATCACTTTAATGGCCAACTTTGTACAAACAGTGCAGGCCAGAATTAAGCGAACCAAAACATACGCGTAAAACTCATCTGCTGCGGATGCGTATACGCGTCTAAAAATCTGCAGATGCGCGTCTAGTCAGACGCATTAGTATGTATGAGCTAGCTTATTGTTTTCGTATTGTTGCTATTTCATTGTTCTTTTGAATAGCCGGAGAAAAGCTTTTCAGAAGGGTTTGACAAAGTATGACGGCACTTGCCGACTTCATCGTGGAACCGGCTCAGGGCAAGAGTAACAACTCCATGTTGCATTGTTCAGCGCATAAAGATCTGTATTTTGCGAAACGAGCACTGCGTAGACCTTGAAGAGATTCAACTTTGTTTGTTTATATTTCTAAACGTTTTTCTTATTTATTCCTTGCCGCAATGATGATTTCTGAGGATAAAAATAATAGTGAGCTAGGAGGTCCGAGTTCCTCAAAAACTCTGCAATGTCACCGCGCGGGCGACGGTATTTTACTTACTGTTTGTTTCTTCTTTGACAACGCCACACAGTTTTCAGTCGCAAAAAATATTCTTGCCATACTCGGTGCGTTGTGATAATTCAGATAATAAATTTTGCCTTCAAAGGTAGAGTGTAGCCCAAATAGAACCGATATTTCGATTCAGAGTGATTTACCTTTGAAAAGGCCCGGCTCAAAACCTATTTTGGTCTCCGTGATAAACATCTCTTGCACCTGCCGAGATCGTGTTACTATGCAAATTACTGTAGAGAAATCTACACGCTTAACATTCATCTTTTTAACAAGTTCTTGCACCATTATCGTTGACCATCGTTTTGAATGCGAGTCTTGTTCAGTTATTTTAATTTTAGGCTGAAAATGTTTCCAGGAAACAAGAAACAGAAATAAGATTCATGACTTCTTATCTGCACCATCTTGCGAAGTGAGCGACGGAGTTCTGAAATACGATAGCTTTCGCTGACGTTTTGATAACATGAAATTCTGTGACGACTGAGATACTAGGAGGTTTCAACTGCTATTCAAGTTAGAGACAGAGAAGTTCCTTTTTTCGGACGAGTTGTTTTCGATTAATTATCTTTATGTTTTCCACTACATGCGCGGAATATTCAATACCGGTTAGGAGCCAGTATTTACAAAGCGGATAAGATTCGAAATATGATTGCTGTCACTGGCTGGTTTCACAAAATGCAAATTTTGTGTTTGTCTGCAACCTGGTGAATTCTTTTGTTTTATTTGACATTACCACACAAAGAGAAATCACGACGATGAATAACAATGGCAAATACGCGCACATATAGACGAGTCTAAAAAGACGTGCATACGCATTTTTGCTGCGTATAGAACGCGTATGCGTAGTTCGCTTAATTCTGGCCTGCACTGAAACTTAAAAAAAAAGGCTCCTCTGCAGGAGTAACAAAAGTACAAGAGAACCAGAAAAATGCTTACTTCAAAAACCAGCTAAGAAGAACATAATGAACATGTGTGATTAAAGGGGAAGTAAAGCTATAGAAAGCAGCAAACACAGTTCAATGAAGAACACCCAAACCCAAATCCTCCTATTACTGTTAACTGTTGCTTGATGAAAATGATAACACATTACCACTGGATAATAGGCCATAAATTACACCAACTTTTAATCATTTGTGATAAGACAATGTAAGTGGGCACCTTAAGTAACATTTCCAGCATACCTATCAGCTCCAGCACATGACAACATCTTGTTGATCCGAATAACATGAAAAGGATGAAGCCTCATGCGGAGATGGAAGGAGTCTTTACCACAGTTCTTTACCATGTATTTGTTGCAACAGATACGAGCTGCCTCAAGGGCTTCACTTGACAGTTGTTCATACTCATCAGACACCATGTGTATACACAATGGCAGCTCATCCACACGTGCCTTCTTACGACCCAAATCATAAATCCTTATTTTGGGATCTACATAGTAGAAAAAGCAATTAGGTCCTCCTTCCTTTATTATCATGTTTATTAAATAATACTGACGATCCAAATGTTTGCATGTGCAAAACAAACAAGGCCCTTTGACACTCACCAGCTTAACTTTAAGTCGTTTACCAGGAAGAAAAGTCACAAACCCCATGCTACTTTTGTTGATGTCACAAAATGGAAGAAAAAGAAACTGGCCACAAATTATTCAACTTGGACATGCGCTTCTTTGATAATTGTTCCACACTTCAACAAGTGTTACATGAAAGACTGTCGCCTTTAGAGGCTCAGTCCTGCGGAATGCAGTGACCAACAACTGCAGCACCCTGACAGAAAACATTCTGTATTGTCACCTCAGATTAAAGCTGAAATCTCTAGCTAATTTTAATGAATTTAGTTTCAAGATAACGTCAGTATCCACTTGTAATTTTAGAAACGATGATTTTGTATATACTTAAATTTACATTCACATTCATATCTGTTAGCACTGCTAATTTAAGTTCAACATTTTTTTTCTGTTTATACTCCTAGTTAGTTTACTTAGTGATTAGTTAATTGTAATCGACCCCACAAGCTCATGTAGCTTTAATACTCATCTTAAAATAAAGGCCATCTATCTATCTATCTATGTATCTATCTATCTATCTATCTATCTATGAAGCATCAGTGCAAAAGTTGATAACTCAACATTCAAGTGAATAAAAACGAAGAACCAATGCATTATGAAACTTAATGACTACAATAATAACAAATTACCTGGAACACCACGGCAAAACCGTGACTTGGGATAGGGCTTGTTTTTACAGTAGCGGTAACTACAATACAAGAAAGGCACAACAAATCTGATTAACACAGCCAAAATGAAGTAAAATATGGGGAAGTAAACAAGCATCTAACAATTTAAATGGCTCAATGTTTGACTGAAAACTAGGACAATACAAAACCATTCCTAGGAACACAAAGGGCTGTGGTGTGGATGATAGATGACTGAATACAAATGAACTTAATTAGCTGATTTAATTTGCTATTCTCACTATCAGATGCAATAAATGTTAAGCTTCCACATTCAAGTACAACATAACATGCACTCACTTTAACAACACTGAGATTGCAAACAAATTTGGACATGGAAATCACAGAAATTAACCCACTGCAGAAAAAATGTTTATCTCCATATCGTTGGGAATATCTTGCTAATTTTCAGCCTTGATCTTCACTTTCACAACAAATTAATTTCAGATGTTAAGGGAAAAAGACAAAATTAAACATGTATTGTATTCTGGGCATGCATCAGAATTTCAAGAGGTTATCCCCTGCTTATCTTTGTGAGCAGGAGGAATTCAATAAAACCCTTTGCTTAACTGTCAACACTATTCTTTAGGTTGCATTCTATAACATTAATGTTCGTGCCTACAGCTTAGGGCAAACAGAATCCACTTCTACAGTGTTAAGAGCTTTACTTCTACTATAATAACTTTTTTCATTTTTTAAGGATTAATTTGACATGTTTTAAGAAGAGTCTTGCAACAAAAGAAAACACCAGTTCTTCCATTCTGACAGGGGAACGAGTCAATCAATCTTCATACGCACACAACACTCAACTCCATGCGCAATAGAAAATACCCAAGTGCTGTCCAGTTAGGAATAAATTTTCATATTTATTTCTTGCGTAAAAAGTTGAAACTTACCAACGGGCTGGTCTGCGCCCCATATCGACAAACCTGGAAATCAAAATGATGATGCAAACCGATTAAAAAATTAAATAAATCTTTGGCATGGTCACAGGGAGTAAGCTTCCTCACTTCCAGTGCGGTGACTGTGTTCAAAAAAGACATTTCAAGAATTAAGGACATACGGTAATTTGTGAGAGATGTATATGAAATGAATCACATTCAGGCTTCCTTGCGCAATTGCATATAATTGCGTTTACAATTGCGAGGATAAATCTTCATTTAAATAATTAAAGATCGCAAGGTATCAAAGTACTAACAACGATTTGAAACATCCACTAACAGCGACTGGACATTTTCATTTCATATATAAACGACAGGGTCTGGATACGGAGTATATGGAACAAATTAAACAGGATGAATTTAACTTCTGGAGGTAGATATTGGCAAAACAATACGATAAAAGAGGCAAACAATCTTTCTTCTTGTTCAATATTTCAGAATAGCTACAAAGAAATGAAGGATGTCCAAGGATTTCACAAGATATCTTCACAGATTTTCTCGCAACCCTCACTTACCTAACGATGAAAAAGAGAGGAACAAATGATGCAAAAACCCGGATGAGAGATGTAAGAAATAAATCCGCTGTCCAAAATGTATTTTGTTGGAGGCTCAATTGCCGGTTTTCACTGTCACACCGTCAACAAAACCATTTAACAAATAAAGTCAAGAATCAAAGAGACAAGAGAAGATGAATATTCAAACAGTCTCGCAAAGATTCAGGTTTGTGCGATGTTTCGTGTGGGAGATATTCGAAGAAATGTTCTACTTAAATTTTAAGGCTTTTGTATGGAGACGCCATGTTTGTGTCCCTCTGAGGGGCACAAATATGGCGGCCGGAAGCTAACAAAAACATATGTCATCGAGTTTTGCTACAAAAAGCCCATAGTCGTCCTCTGAGGGCTCATAAACATCTACATGAGTACTTATTCTCATTCAAGGACTGTTCAGTTTGCGAAATCTCAGCGGCACTTTTTTTAACCTACGTGACAGCATTCTCGGCCGCCAGTTTAATATCGTGTCACGCAAAAGCTTAGAAATTCAACCTTGCTCTATCACAAGACGAAAAAACGAATCAAACTGAAAATTTGTGAAAAGATAAGTCTTCAGCTGTTCTAATTACTAGCTAAACTAAAATCTCAAAAGGATAATTCCCTATTTTTTTTATTTTGATGACGTCATGTGAAAACCGAGAATAGGGGAACTATGGGCTGCGGTAGCAGCTTATTACCGTGAAGTAGGGAAATTTTGCGAGTTTTAATTTCAGTTAATTTTGCGGATTGTCCTCGATCCGCGAAAATAAGATCCCGCTGAAAAAAACGCAAAATAAAACGCCGCAGAAATTTACCTCTTTCACTCCGATTAAAAAACTCTACCCTTAATAAACTTGTGTTACTGAGGCGATATTTTTCGGACGTAAACAAAAACATTAACATTGATTTTATTTTTAAAAAGTAGGCAGAGCTTAGATAACCAGTCTGTATTGCAAACAAAACTACGCGATTCTGTTGTTGTGTCAGTCCTTTTGGGCAGTAAGGTATTACCGATGGGATAGGATAAGGATAAGGATTCAACTTGATGTACAAGATACAGACTAAAAATTAGCATAAAGGGGGTAGTTTCAAATGAAACTGTGGTGCTGCGTCGGTGGAGAATTATTAAACAAATTTGGTTTTATCAACGGAGTTGATAATTGAGACCTCAAGCAACAGGACGAGAGAGACGAGGACGGCGTACCGGAAGTTTTTTTTCAGGTTTACTCATGCGCAGAACGTAAAAGACGTCAGCAGTCTCCCCATTCTCGTCCCCAGAGCTCACGATCCTTCTGGCCTGCGGTAGAAATAGAGAGCTCTGGCTGGTTCCAAAAGACGAGGTCCCAATCTCGTTCCCAGAGCCTGCGTTACCCTTATCCAGCGGAACGGGCCCCTGGTGCTGACCAAAGGGATTGCAGCCTCTGGGAACGAGATTGACGAGGTCCGTGAATCACGGAATTCCGGTTCTTCTCCGCAAACTCAGAAGTTTGAAACAATAGTGGTTGCTAACGGCTACAAAAATGCACCTTCACTGCGACTGCGCATATTTCGGAACTGGACAGAGCTAAGCCAGAGCTCTCACTAGCTACGTGGTGTCTTTAATGAAAGTTCTGATAGGTAGAGCACTGCAACCTCGCCATCTAAAACCTCTAAATGATAATTATATTACGTGAAACACCACGTACCTACCGAACTCTCGATTTTTGCCGCAGGCCAGAAGGTATGGCGCGTTTTTAGTGTCAAAATTCAAAACAAAAGTATCATAATTGGAGTATTAGATGAGAAATCTGATTTGCTTAACTATCTCATTATCCTAGGTAAATTGTACTTATGAAACTGCCGGGAAAATAGTTGTGACCCTTTCAAAGTAAATATAACACTGAAAAACTTATAGCGGTTAAAGGCAAATCGAATGTAAAACGATTTCAGGCTAAATGGAAACCCTTTATTAAATGAGCTATAGGATAAGTGCTGAGGTATGAAATTGTGTACATGTAACAGTGGTGTGAGCAAACGTTCCTAGGTGGTCTAATTTGAGACAATGAGTTTCAATGACACTTCTGTTTTCTTTCAAGGCAAAATCAATTGAAGTGTTTTATAAGTAGTATTGTATTGTATCGAGTGGTATTGTGTTGTATTGTGTTGTATTGTATTGTATCGCATTACACTGTATCAGATAGGAAGTATTCCGCATTGTTCTATAAGTGTTGTAAGCAAAATAATGTTTGATTGGCGGTTACTTAGTGTAATTTCGATATCGGACTATGGTGTTGTCAGGCACAAGTGCAAATGTAAGTAGCTCTATTGTAAGTAGTGTAACGCGCGTAATGTTTTTTTTTTTGTGAATAAAAAAAAGTACCAAAAAAAAAAACAACTACCGCGCCACCTTTGTCGGCCGATTTGACAACTATGTCATTGCGTTTACTAAGATTTTTAAGCACCGCCCACTCTTCCGAGGAAAGGTTGGAAAATTTAGTGTTACGATTGAATTTATGTTTGTGAAAGTCGTGACGGCATTTTTGGGTGAAAAAATCTAAAGAGGCAAATTGCCCCTCAATTTAGATTTGCGAACAGTGAAGTGTTTCAAAAATATCTTTGACCGGAGTGTCCGAATCATCCTCTTTGTACTGGAAAATGGCTTTTAACTGAGCGCAGAGAAGGAATTTTTCAACATCTTGCTTAATAGAAAATTCATTGGTGCGTTTGGCAATAGGGATAAAATTTAGGCCCTTACTGAGAACAGATTTATCCGAGTCAGTAAGCGGAAGATTTTCTGGAATTGTAACTAGAGGGTCTCAATGGGGTGGTGGCTTTTACGGTTATCGGCTAGAATTTTGGCTCTTTTACGGCTATCGGTTAATTTTTTTCAGTTACGGTTAACAAAAAAGTTAAAAATTAATTTCTTTTGTTGCAAATTGTTAAATATTAATAAACCTGTGTTTTTTTAATCTTTAAAGCAAAGAAAAAGTCTTATGATCATCTCGGGCTTAAATAAGTTATTCTTTTGAAACATTTTAATGTTTGATAGATTATACCACTTCTAATATTATTTTACGTATAGAATTGTGAACTACGAAAAAGGATTCAACGCAAGGGCATACACAACTTAACTTATGTCATACATTCTTACATTTACTTGTAGGAGTGGTGTTCTGTTTGTCCTTATATGGTGTTATATGCGTGTTAAATTGTCTCAAAATATAGCCATGCTTGATGCCTCAAAATCCTTCAATGTACAGTCTAGCTTGCCTCTGCTACCTTTTTTTGCCTATACATCAAACCGTGCCCACACCTTGACTTGCCTTCCGGACCTTGTTACTACTGGCTTACAATTGATAAGATCCTCTGAGTCACTATCCGTATCAACCTCGCTGATTTCAGAAGATCTTTGAATATGAGATTTTTCGATCTCATTTTCTTTAACTGACATGTGCTCTTTGTTTAAAACAGAAAAAAAGGTTTAAGCTATTGCCAGTGAACTAAGATCAACTAACATTTCTTTTTGTGAGGGATGAAACTGATCATTCCTGATAACAGTTCATTATGAAAATAAATCAACTTCCTGTGAATGTCAGAGGCGTATTTTGCAGCTTCTAGTATCTGTTGTCCACGTGAATCAATAATGCATCTGCAAGTAGGCATCCAGTTATAAAAAAAACAAAAACAAAACAAAATTTCAGGGTCCAGTGTTTTTTTACGATAGCGAAGGACTGTACAGAACGACTGTCTGCAGCAGCGTCGGAGAAAAACAGGGAATTGTTACAAATTGACAATGTTTACCGGCAACGTGTTTTACAAACAGTGACATCTCTGCTAGTCGCTTTACTGGTATTTCGAGCGCACGACCTCCTGAAAATCACAAATATTAATCCCCAGCAAGAAAACCAGACTTTCGATATCGAAACAATTAGCTCCCCAAACATTTTGGGAGTTAATTTAGTTTCAGTGCAATCCGCAAGATAAAAGTCCCGCAAAAATTTCGTGCCACGCGGCACCTTAGTACAAAATTCATAACTTTAAGAGTACTTACTGTTCAGCTCGCTTTCACTATCTGAGTCAAGCAACAGGGGTAGTTCCAGATCTAGCTGCTGCTGGGTCGATAAAGAATAATTTTCAATTTTGCCGCTGATTTTGGCGAGGCGGTAAAGTTTAAGGTCAAATGACCCAAGACCGAACTTCCTCGCTTGCTCGTTAAGACCAAGAAAGTCAATAACGTTTTTCTTGAACGTTGAAAGTGTCCGATGCGCTTCTTGGACTTTGAGTCTTGCCTTGTACCTTTCGATTGGCCTTTCCTCACCCGTTCGATAAAAACTAACAACAGCTTTCAATACCGACATCGCTCAACTCACATGTACACTGGGTGAAGAATTTGGAGATCTAAAAACAAAAAACTGTCAACTTGTCCTACAAAACGCAGGCCAAGTGAGGTCAAGTGAGACTACCGAAGGTTCTGAAAACGAGCTTGGCCTATAAAAACGTATGAACCACATGTACGAAGTCAAAAGTAGCAACGAAATAAGAAACGCAACAGGTCATAAGTGAGTTTAGCACCTTCCTTAAAATTCACAAATCTAGGGAACAATTTTTTTTACGGTTAATTCTTTTTACCCCATTTACGGCTAACGGTTAAAATTTTTCAATTTTTACGGCTATCGACTAAATTTTTGGCCGTTTTACGCCTATCGGTTAACCCCATTGAGACCCTCTTCACAGAGGAGTTCGCGGTCACACCAGTAATTGGAAGCCGAAAACTGGTTGTTGTTTTGATGACGCTGCTCGATGATGAAGTTAATGTGATGCTGGAACGACAAGTCTGGTGAAATGAGAAATAAGCATAAGAGTCTGGCTTATATTCCACAAGGTCTGGCCGGTATAATCGGCAGAATCACCCAACTCGAGGGCCGCCATCTTCTTTCCACATAGAAGTGACCAATGTATTGTGGTCTTTATTTCTGAAACGGTACCGTTGTTTCACACGAGAGGGCATGTCCTTGCAACATTTACCAGGGAGATGTTCCAGGTACGTTTGCGTGTGTGTGTGCAAGTCCTAATCCCTTCCCTGACTCACCTCCAAGCTACACGTCCCAGTTACATGACCGCTAATGTGTACAGTTCATAAATATGTCGCTGCTACATGTTGCCGCATCATGTTCCTGCAACATTTCCCCTCGTGTACGCCCACCTATAGTGCGTGGAACGGAAAGAATACAGATGATAATGAGTTCTGGAGCGGGGGAACTTCTCAGCTTAGTGAGTTTAGATGTAGGGCTCCTGCTGAGCATAGGCTCCATACTCTCCAAACCATCTACGGCAACAAGTCTGTTGGGGATTTTGAACATCAAACAAAGTTTTAGTGCCTTCCTCTCGTGCTCTAATGATTTCCAGGGATTTGTATTTTGATTATAATTTTTGACTTATTTGAGGCACAGCCACAGCCACCGATTCAGTCAAGTGCATATTCCAAATACACTTTCTTGCTCGCGGACTACGTGATTACGAGCAAACCGATGAACAAACTTTTGCCCCACTGACAGTTTTATTACATTTCAAAATAAATGGCCCTTAAGGCTGCGGGGCACAGGATGCTCACCACTGTTTATTTATGTAAGGAATGATTAACACAAACAGCCTTGATAAAAGTCGTTGATGAGTGGTTGTCCAACATTGACATTGAACAAGTTACAGCAGTTATATTCCTTGACCTCGCAAAGGCCTTCGATACAGTAAAGCACAGCATCCTGGTGAGAAAACTCCACTGAAGCCCCTTGGGTCACTGGACTTGATTTAGACTGGTCTATATTTCATGTCTCGACAATCGACAATAGCAAGTATTTTTCAACGGTGTGCTCTCGTCGACCGAACACAATCTATAAGGGGTTCCCAGAGGCTCGGCCCTCCTACCCTCCTGCCTTTACTTTTCTTGGTCTACATACACTGTAAATGACCTCTCTTCTTGTATCTCTCACTCCAATGTATACTCGTCCAACTGAAAGGACTTGATACGAACTACTTAAGTCACTTAGAAATACATAGTTATAATACTAGAAACAAGGATAAGTTTATTTTACCTAAACCAAGAAATGAATACCTAAAATGCACTTGAAAAAGAACTCGAAAAAGCTGTGGAAACACTCGCCTGCGGCTCGTGTTCCCATATCATTTCTCGTTCTCCCAAACTTCCACTCGTGTTTCTATAACTCGGTAGAAACACGGTACATGTTTTCTATTTATTAAATGGAACACATTATCTAAAACATTCAACTCTGATTCTGTATCAAGCTTCAAAAGACAAAATCGGTGAAATAGTATTGTAATCATTTAATCATCTATCTTATTTTATTCTATAATTTCAATGTGTTCATATCATTTTGTGTTCATATTTATATTTATTTCAGTATTGTATTTACTTATGTCAGGGACACCTTGCTGAAGGTGCTCCCTGGTTAAATTGTTGTGATGCAAGGAGACAATTGGCTAAACGTACAAAACAAGAAAACATCGCAGCTCAGTGTAACAAGCCTTCTGACGGGTTATACCACTGACTAGAATCATGGGCTCGTAGGCACAGGCAACCCAAAACTAACAACGTAAAAACCGAGCAGTTTATAATGTCCATGTGCGCAATGTTTTTGTCTCAGTTCTTGATATGGAGTGCAATAATTATTTTACATAAATAAAGCTCATTATTATTATGTAAAGAATATCCACAAAGTGCGATAATACGATAATACGATAATACGCAAAGTATTTAAGAAAAGGTGACATAAAATGTTCGGTTTCTGCCTCCAAAACAGCACGTGATTAAAAATTCCTGTCGCACGAAGTTCTTGTGTAAAACCAATAAAAACCAATAAAAAGCGTGCAATGGCAATGAATTAAAATTACCAAAATTACCATAATTATAGTTCTTGCATTTTGCAGATTGCAGTTTATTGATACAAAAGTTTGACAAGATAAACATACATACCAACTTCCTCTGCTCGCATATAGCTTAGCAAGAGAGGATGAAAAGGTAATTCGATAGTAAGAGATTAACAAAAGGAAAGTAGGAAAGGAAAAGGCAAGATAGTTTTACGTAAACGATACAGAAATGAACTAAAGTTATTACAATGCAACATTACAAAATTACAAGCCTATTTTCCATTCCATGTTATCTTGCTTAATTTATTAATTATAGTAGGTGTGTCAACATAAGTATCTTCCAATTCTAAAATATGTAAAAGGAGCTGATGTAAAGAAGCCTTAAATTACTCGGATACTGTGAGGAATACTGTTCCAAATTCTCACACCAAATCTAGGAAATGAGTGTTTTAACTGATTTGTTCTGGACTATTTAATGTTAAGACTACCAGTCTCTGAAAACCTAGTATTATAACTATGGACCTGTGTAGGATGAAGAAATAGGTTACAAAAGTTTACCGGCAACATATTGCCAGGAACGTCATGCATAGTAGTGCAAACTGACTTGCAATATTGAAAATTCAGCGGGAGGATATTATATTGGTTGCTGAATAGCGGGATCGCATGAGATCTGTGTGGAGCAAAATGAATTAAACGAAGAGCACGTTTTTGCAAGATCAGCAGTTTGTCTCAATTTGTTTGAGCAGCTTGGCCCCATACACCAATGCCATAAATTATGTAGGGCTGAATCAGAGATCGATATATGCTTAGTAAAGTATCAGTGGGAACAAAGTTTCCCGATCTTGAAAGAATTCCAAGAGATCTGCCGATCTTTCAGGATATAAATAATATATGTTGCTTCCAGGTGTGGTTTGAATCGATGAGAATACCAAGGTATTTAACATAGTCCTTCCTTGCTAGAGATGTTAAGGAATTTTTAGCGTGGTCGAAAAGTTATGGTTACGTCGAAGTCCAATAGTTGCTGATGTAGCCGGAAAATTACAAAATTTGATCTCTTTGTGTTGAGAGATAATTATTTGCCATTAGCCAATTATATACACTGGAGAGTTCCTCGTTGACCATAGCTTCTAACGAGCGCAGATTCTTATCAGTATAGAGAAGGTTCGTGTCATCCTCAAAGAGAAAGAAATTCAGTTGATTAGACGAATAAGAGATATCATTGATGTATAACAAGAACAACAGAGGACCCAACACAAAACCTTGTGGAGCACCACACGATCTAACCTCGGTTTTAGAAACATATGGGCCGACTTGTGTTGTGTGGCGTCTATTTTTAAGGTATGAGCAAAACCAGCTATTATTTATACCTCTTATGCCATAGTGTTCCAGTTTGTGGAATAGAATATCATGGTCCATGGTATCAAAGGCTTTTTTAAAGATCTATAAATATTCTGCATGTGTATAGTCTTTTATCGAAATTAAGTTGTATTTTATTAACAATATCAATAAGGGCTTACTCAACTATTTTATACAATGTCATAGAAAATACGTGGCATTACATAATCGATACGGTGCATAAGGGAAGGTTCGTTGGAATTCCGACGAATATACAATGGTTTTCTTGCATTCTGATTGGCTGTATTTTCTATGGCATGGTATAACACGGCTATACAGGGCTATAGAAAGCTGTGCATTGCTTTTTACCATGCCATAGAACATTCAGGCAATCAGAATTGAAGAAAGCAGTTATATATCCATCAGTATCTCGTCGAACCTTCCCATCGCGTACCGTATGGATTTTATAGGGCCATGTATTTTCTATGACAATTAGCATAATTTGGTTATAGTATATACACGTCGATACACAGCTACACATGCTACAAATGGCTACAAACGACTTCACAGGGTTGTACAGGTATATACAATGCTATACACGTCTCTACAGTGACAAATAAAGCTATACACCTCTATACAGTGCTTTACAAAGCTATACGCCACTTTTACACCACACAAATTGTGTTTAGGTAAGCTGAAAGCCACTCATTGGGCTCCACGTGGTAACGGGCATTACCCTTCAAATCTACCGAATAAAGTTTCAGCTCGAACATTAGCAGCCATGGACAACTGTTTTGGCTTTACTAGGCCTTATCAGCATCGCACAGCTAATAACCAGGCTCAAGAACCCACTTGAATAAATGTGAAGCTTGTGGGATGTGGCTTCGAGTGACAAAAAATACCACACAAATTAATGTGTTTAGGTAAGGTGAAAGCCACCCATTGGGTACTATGGCCACGTGGCAGCGGGCATTACCCCTTAAACCTGCTAAACAAAGTTTGAACCCGAGCACTAGCAGCCGTGGACAGCTGTTTCAGCCTTGTTAGACCTCATCAGCATGGCATAGCTAATACGTCAAGTTTGCCCAATCTCATTTCAAAAGGCCTCGACTATATGTGAATGTTAATTTGTTGGAATATTGGAATATATACTGGTATATATTCGGTATTTTTATACTCATACTAATTTTTCTTGGAATTCTGTCCAAGGGGGAAAGGTGCAATGAGGTTATGAGTTGTGAGACGGGACCTCCGGTTTATTGTCCTTATCCTAGAAGACTAGAAAGTCTAACCATTTGCAGATGTCATTGCAAAGGAAGCACTTTCTTCTCAGTTATTTAAAGACCCTGAGTGTTGGTCCGGCCGGGGCTTTGAACCCACGACCTCCCGCACGGTAGTCCGGCGCTCTACCAACTGAGCCAACCGGTCGGCGGTTATTATAGCTGACCCTACCTGTAATCGTACACAAAATAACAATTCATACAGCAATGCATCCAACGGAAACGCCTGTAGGCGTCTTGTTTAGAAATAGGAAAACACAGCCTTCTTAACAGGGGATCGGTCCCCTGGAACAAATTCCCTGTAGAGGCAAGAGAGCAGATCTCTTCTCAAGTACATCGTGATACATGCTAATAGATGGCTATAGGTGGTTTGCAGCCAATCTCTAGAGACATAGATAACAATGGCGAAATATACAAATGCTGGTGGACGAACAAAACGAGCTAATGAGAGATCTATTGTTTTCCGTCCACCAGCATGGCGGCGATGACGTAACGTGAAAACCACCTATACATTGTAATATGGTGATACATTGCTATTCATGGTAGGCCTGTAGAGATTGTGCTACAATCTTGGACAAAACTGTTGAGAAAACTGAATAGTTGCAGAACGACCTACGTCCACTCACAAACTAGACAGTCCTCAACAACGTTTTCTCTGTGGGTGGAATTTGTTCAATGTGATAGCAGGTTATCAGATATTAACACTGAAATGGGGGAGGGGGTTAAGTAAACGCTATTACATAGTTTCTTCTCCATATCTAATTGAATAGGTTTTTTGGTGATGAACTGCGCCATTTCCTCAACCAGTATTTCCCAAGATTGTGCGAGATCGCCACGTTGCCAAACGAAAAGCTATAAAGGCTAACGATCCTCAAGACTGGGCTGTGTACAAAAGGCTACGTAATAAGATCAATGTGCCAAGTCATCCTATTATGCTAATGCATTTATTCAGTCTAACTGCAACTTACGTAAAACCAACAGAAAATGAGGGACAGAGAGGGAGACGCCCAGTTCGGCCCTTGGGATATGTGAATTTCAGTAAAGTTATTTTGAGATTATTAATAAACTCGCGTCCCGTCAAAAAACAATGCGTCTGTGAAAGA
>OX419340.1:19515515-19533015 GCA_948470475.1 Galaxea fascicularis | reverse complement strand
TAAGCGGTCATCCTATTCAACGCGCGTATTAAGGCATCAAAAGCAAAAATGGTGGGCGAGCAATGTATTATTAAGCGTATTTAAGGATTTAGCCATCAGCATCTTCGCAATATCTCTTTTATTTCGATCATGATACTTAATCAAGTTTGTTGTAAAGACACGGGTACCTGATCCATTCCGCGATTAACAGGGAGATCTCTCTTTCATCAAAGGATTGCGCCCTTGCCTTCGTCTTCTTCTTGACGTTCGCCATTAGTGTTTTCTCGCACGCCCTTTCAAAACATTTTGATTGACGCGGCGGCTTCTTTTAGAGTGTCGGCCTGACATCCAAAAATCTGTTGCAGTGCAACAGATTTTTGGAATCTGGCCGATTTTCATTTTCACGAATCGGCGGAGAATCGGGCGTCAAAATAGACGTACGATTCTCGCACCGACACTGTCGGGCCGACAAATCGGCCCGACAAATTATACCGTGTAAACCGGCCGTATAATTTAAGGTGGTTCAAAACAGTTTCCAGCACTTTCCAAGACGTAGATTTTGATGGGTCATTATTACCACTCTTTATCAGTTGATGCTATAATCATGGTATCAAAAAACTGCCCAATCATTTGTGAATACGTTGGTATTATTTTTGTGACACTATAGGTTACCATAGCAACACTATGATCTGCTAAAAACACCCTTAATTTCAGCTTTAAGCGCTTATACTTAAAAAACGGCACGGTGAAATTTTTTCTTATTATAGAATTTTGATAAGCAGCATGAGATGCAACTTTTCGCAAAGTTAAAATAAATTCCCTACATGGAGTTCAGAGCCACCTTAAATTTTCGAAAGAAAATGTCAGAGAAAGAAAGAAAGAAAGTGTCAGAGTTACAGTCTGCAATGTTAGTTAAGCCAATCGCAGACACGTCACAATCCATCTTCAAGAGCACACGGCTAACAGCAGAAAGTAAATGCTACAAAGATAATGAAGGAATCGCTAAACATCCATGTACGAAGGATATCGGAAAAAATCTTGCATGTTGTCTGAGGTGATGTAATCCACGGCTGCTTTTACTGCTGCAAGTTCAATGTTTTCGTTTGTGAGTTCCCAAAGCTCATAACGCATAACTGATCTCATTTTATTAAAAACAAATTCGACTGGATTGAAATCTAGAGAGTAAGTAGGCGTATAAACCAATTCAATGTTACGATCACCTAAACATTTCTGTAGCGCTTCACCACCCGCGAAATGGTGAGTGGGGTAGTTGTCCATAACAACAATGTCTCCAAGATCAAGGGCAGGTCTCCCTGTTTCAATGTTTGCTGCATTCCCTGCTTCACCAAAGAACTGAAGAAAGTTGATGGTGTCAGATGCACCCTGTACAATGTTCATGTATTCCACGCCATTTAGCCGGGCAAGAAGATCTACTGTTATGTTAGGCGATTCATGGTAACGCATGAACTCTACACACCTTTCGCCAACCGGAGCGTGTCCATACAACCGCTTTCCGTGAAATGGCAGTTTCAGTCCACATTCATCAAAGAACTTCAGCTTGTGTGGGTTCTGCGCATGAAGGTAGTCAATAAACATTTGTGTATACGCCATGTTTTCCACTGTAAATCTTTCCTGGGCGAATGTGCTTATTTTTTTTCCTCGAGTATTTCAATCCGGATAACATGCTGTAATTCAAAGCACGCGAAATCGCGGAAATGGAAGTTCCATTCGGAATGTCTCCGAATTCGTTCAAATCATCATAGATCTCCCTCAAAGATGAAGTAGGCCTTGCCTTTTTCCACGTTTCGATCAGTTGTAAATCACCATCTGTTAATCTAACGGGGTTTCCTCCTCCATGTCGCTTGGGTTCAATGGTACGGTCTTTGTGTAGACGCCGCCACAAATTTTCAACACAACTTCTACTAACTCTAAAATGGTTTGCTACATCAGAAAACCGACCTGGGAAATACCCTGTGTGAATATCTCCTCCATTCCTGATTATTTCATCAACTATTGATGTACGGAGATCGTAAGAAAGTGTCCGACCTTTTAGATAGGTTCTGCCTTTGCCACTAAGTATTTCCATATTTACGAACTGTTTGGCGCGCTTTTCTGTATGACGTGACGTGCTCATTTCATGCAGTCTCCCATGGAAACGGAGCAAGTTGCCCTTGACAACATGGTCACTTAAACGTCAAAACTCTATGATCAAACTTGCCTCCTGCCTTACTCAACTGGAAACTGTAGTAATACGTGTCAGTCGTCGTCCTGGTATCGTAATCAAATTTTGGCGCCAAATTGTGCGCGACGCCGACCCAAGACATGACGTCACTAAAAGTCGTCGTCGCGAATGATTCGTAAGCTCCCTACTGTCACTATCGACAGATTCATTTATTCGCAGCCACAATGGACAAAGCATTTCAAATTGTAAGGGCTGATCAAAATTCCAAAGTCATACAGTCGACAATAGGCAGCGAGTCTCATTTGTAAACATCATGAACTCATGTAATGCTTTTAGTCGTAAGAAACGCTGAAAACGATTTCCGTTTGAATACCCCACGTATGAATCACCATAATTCATTGACGGCTATCTTTAAAACGAGGAACGGGGAATTGGGGAATGGGAATGGGAATGGAGAACGGGGAACGGGGAACGGGGAATCTTTAAAACAGGGAATCTTTAAAAGCGGGAATCTTTAAAATGGGGAATCTTTAAAAGCAGGAATCTTTAAAACGGGGAATCTTTAAAAAGGGGAATCTTTAAAAGCGGGAATCTTTAAAGAATATAGAGGCAGAAACCGACACAACGTAGAATGTTTTTTACAAAGGTGTACTATATTTCGGCTGGCCAAACCAGCCTTCTTCAGGTACAGTGTGAATTTTACATCGGACGTGTTTATTAAAGATAAACATACGGTGAAATAAAATAATAAATTGACATGATAAAGGTAAACAATTACAAGGTTTCTTCGCGGATGCTCAGACCATCGGGATTAATTGTTTTGCCTTTTTGAATTAAAAAAGCCTCCCTGGCCTTTCGAATGGAGTCTCGGTATTAATTGCATGTCGTTAGCAGTGTGGTGAGGAGAGCACAGGAAATGTTTTGCGGCTGTAGTAGGTTCAGATTTGGCGTTAGGGTTATCTATGGTACGGCGGTGTTCATTGAATCGGTCTTTTAAACGTCGTTTAGTCTCTCCTATGTATTGTAAGTTACAGCGGTTACATTGAATCATGTAGATGAGGTTTAAAACGAGCAAGCCATAAAATCTTTTAGTGAGCTGACCTGGCCTTCTCCTCCTAAAACGCTAAGGTCAAAATAAACATATTCCAGCATAAGGGCCACTGGATCGTGGCATACAGCTTTGAATCCAACTATGTTGTCGTGCTTGAGGTCGTACAACAACCTAGCCTCTTTGGCGAACGCATCGATGAAGTCGAGTGAAGACCCGAGCACTTTCTTAACAACAACTGTTTCACCTTTTCTGGCCGAATCTCCGTCCTTCCTCCTCGTGTATTCGGTGACAAAAACGGCTCCAAACGATCCTTGCCCGATAACATCTTGTCCGCCGAGATCAGTCCACTTAAATTGTGGAAGACCTTCGAAGCGATCGATTCTTTTTTTCTTGGAAGTAAATGCAATGGGTATTTTGAAGATGTCTTCGCAAGACCGCATTGCGAAGAAAGAGGTATCGTGAAGCACACAATGACGGATTAGGCGCGAAATTCCCGCCAAAATATCTAACAACCGATCGATGAGAGTTTCTGTGTCAGATAACCAAAAAATCCGTCAAATTCCTGTCATCAGTTGACCACGCCAAGTGCGACCTACTTGTCTCGACGCAGACAAAAACTTGTCTACGGAGACAAATCTTGAAAAGTGCCGTCGCCTGTCTCAGAGCACGACTTTTTGCGAACAACAAACAAAAATTGTTTTTCTTGCAGTAAACCTGTCAGTCAATTCAGTGAACTTTAAAATGTTTTCCGCTTCACATTTCACTTTTTGTTGTGACTTTCGTATCGTTCCCGGCTAATAATGAATTCAGGATTTCGAAACAATTTTCCCGGTTTTTGGGACATCCATTCTGATCAAATGATGAACCCAAATGGAGTGCAAGACCGCTATAGGCCAGGGGCCGGTTCCTGAAAGGTGTGATACCTCTATTCCAGGGATAAATGTGCCTTATTCAACGGATAAATAACTAAATAAGGCACATTTATCACTGGAATAGAGTTATTACACTTGTCAGGAACCGGCCCCAGAGCAATTGTTCTTGAGGCAGCAAATTCCGCAGAACACCTTTCCACCAGAGACGGCATCTATGGAACGCCAAGGGTGACAAAAGGTTCAAAAATAAAATATAGGTTGTGCCACTGAATATGTGCCGTAATACGTTATATATGGGTTGAAAATTGCACAAATATGGTTCATAATAAGCAAAATATGGGCTTCTTGAAACTCGATATATATGTTGTTGCAGCGTCAAATATATAGGTTGAAATTATCGATTTCTTCGATCTTCGGAAAATCTTTGTAACACGTGGACGCGCGCGTGACGTGGGACAGGTCGAGGGAGCTTTCGCCATTTTGGAATTGATCATGGACAATGCTTATCGATGGGATTCCGGCTATTATTTCCAGGCTCGTCGGCATATACACGACGCTGATTTTGAGGTCATCCAGCGAATTCATCGAAGGCTCGGAGATGCTCTTTATTTGCTAAATTATCTTGTTAGTCGAGCGTGTTGTGCAACAAGTCCCCTTGACTATCTCGATAGACAGAACGATTTCTACTCTCTTATTACAGCCTTGCGATCACTCTACGAGACATACACACGTAATATTTCAGCCAATGATTCAAGAGAGGATCAACGAGAAGCTTTCTGCTATCGACTGGAGACTCTGCGGGGTCGTGGGAGGCCGAGATTCATGCTGACAAAATATACTAAAATCGTCACTAAAACGTATATTTCTATACTCTTGGATTTAATTGCGTGACACAACTTGACACGTTGTACCGACTGAGATAAAGTAACTATCAAGTTTGTTGTGGGCTCAGATGACATTTCAATTTATGCGCTACAGAAATGAGAGCAATTCAGCTTGCTGTATACTCTTTCCCTGAAAAAAAAACGGTGGGTCTTAGTTTTAGACCAGTGGGTCTTCGTTTTTGACACTCTCAATATTCTCGACATTGCTCTCCAGCTGTAATTCCTTCTCTCTAATGTGTCAATCTGATCGTCGCTGATTAAAAAGCTCGCGGCATCGGCCTCCCAGGACCCCGAAGAGTCTCCAGTCGATAGCAGAAAGCTTCTCGTTGATCCTCTCTTGAATCATTGGCTGAAATATTACGTGTGTATGTCTCGTAGAGTGATCGCAAGGCTGTAATAAGAGAGTAAAAATCGTTCTGTCTATCGAGATAGTCAAGGGGACTTGTTGCACAACACGCTCGACTATATGCACTAGTCATTTGTTTCCCCCGCCCCCCCACCCGCGCGACATGCGGGGACTTTGTCGGGCAGTAGCGGTGGAATTACTGGAGGTTTGCGATGATTTTATGCCCAGACCCCCAGGGACTTTACCTCAAATTTGCTCGACCTTAAATTTCCCCGGGGAACCCCGGGGTAAATGACGGGGAAGCGCTCACGAGGAGACTGCGTGCAAAGGATTCTGGATGCATTCCTTAGAAGCAGTGATCCAACATGGCGAACAGAGCGGAAAGCGTGACGAAGTAAGTGTAGACAATCCTTGTCAATTCTTATGTAAATGAATGCATCCATTGATATGTATGATGGCAATTGAAAGAAAACACTTTGACCTTTTATCCAGACACTATATTTAGGCTTTGTTGTTGCGCGTATTCCGTTTAATAAGTGATTTCACTTTCATCATTCTAGATGGAAGGTTTTTTTTTCAAAGGCTGGCCTCGAGGACAGAGCTGAGGACTATGCTAAGCTTTTCGATATTCTGCCCTGGTGGGTGGTGGAATTACCATAAATTAGCGTCGCTTGTTTGCAAATTCCCCCGCTATGTCGCGGGGGTGGGGGGGTGGGGGAAACAAATGACTAGTGCAAATAACAAGATAATTTAGCAAATAAAGAGCATCTCCGAGCCCTCGATGAATTCGCTGGATGACCTCAAAATCAGCGTCGTGTATATGCCGACGAGCCTGGAAATAATAGCCGGAATCCCATCGATAAGCATTGTCCATGATCAATTCCAAAATGGCGAAAGCTCCCTCGACCTGTCCCACGTCACGCGCGCGTCCACGTGTTACAAAGATTTTCCGAAGATCGAAGAAATCGATAATTTCAACCTATATATTTGACGCTGCAACAACATATATATCGAGTTTCAAGAAGCCCATATTTTGCTTATTATGAACCATATTTGTGCAATTTTCAACCCATATATAACGTATTACGGCACATATTCAGTGGTACAACCTATATTTTATTTTTGAACCTTTTGTCACCCTTGGCGTTCCATAGTCGTGTATATGCCGACGAGCCTGGAAAATAATAGCCGGAATCGCATCGAAAAAGTCTCCGAGATAAGCATTGTCCATGATCAATTCCAAAATGGCGAAAGCTCCCTCGACCTGTCCCACGTCACGCGCGCGTCCACGTGTTACGAAGATTTTCCGAAGATCGAAGAAATCGATAATTTCAACCTATATATTTGACGCTGCAACAACATATATATCGAGTTTCAAGAATCCCATATTTTGCTTATTATGAACCATATTTGTGTAATTTTCAACCCATATATAACGCATTACGGCACATATTCAGTGGTACAACCTATATTTTATTTTTGAACCTTTTGTCACCCTTAGCGTTCCATAGATGTCTCTGATGTTTGTCTCTACAGTGCGACCGCCACTCAAAATAGATCAAAATGAACTAATAAATCAAAATCAAAACCGTTCAATAAATAGAGTCCAGAATCTGGGAAAAGAAAGAAAGGAAATATGCAAAGACTTCCCCCGAGATTCAGGTCACTGCAATTTTCTTGTGCTAGGTATACGGAAATATTTCTTACCACATTTAAAGCTGAGATTTGCTTGGAGACGCCATGCTGGCCGGAAATCAACAGAAACATCTGTCCCTGAGTTTGCCACACAAGCGTGGGAAACTCAACAAAAATTACAATATTACTTTTTCTAATACTGATAGCCAAATTCCATGAAATACATCACTTTTTAGCAAACAGTACAGCTCTCTCGGCCGCCGTGTAAATGTCGCGTCACGCAAAGCTTAAAAATTCCAACGTAGTCTATCCCACTGTGTGTGCCATATATTTGTCGTTGAGTAGTACGTCTTTCCATTAGTACTTGATAACGGTAGGACAAATATCTATCGCTGCCAAACTCAATTTAAAAACGTGACAGTACGGAGTTAAGATGAATTGAAGCGGTTCGATTTTTCTGTCGGTGTAGCGGATCTCAAAGAGTAAGAGTCGAGATTTGAACCGCTCCACTAGCCCGCTAAACGAGTATCCTTTAGCGTGCGGTTCAAATAGAATGAATAAATTGATTTTAGTTGATTCAATAATTCCCAAAGCTTCCCGATTTAAAGATTCCCCGTTTTAAAGATTCCCCATTTTAAAGATTCCTGCTTTCAAAGATTCCCCATTTTAAAGATTCCCGCTTTTAAAGATTCCTCATTTTAAAGATTCCCTGTTTTAAAGATTCCCGCTTTTAAAGATTCCCCGTTTTAAAGATTCCCGCTTTTAAAGATTCCCCATTTTAAAGATTCCTGCTTTTAAAGATTCCCCATTTTAAAGATTCCTGCTTTTAAAGATTCCCCATTTTAAAGATTCCCCGTTTTAAAGATTCCCGCTTTTAAAGATTCCCCGTTTTAAAGATTCCCCATTTTAAAGATTCCCGCTTTTAAAGATTCCCACTTTTAAAGATTCCCCGTTTTAAAGATTCCCGCTTTTAAAGATTCCCCATTTTAAAGATTCCCGCTTTTAAAGATTCCCCGTTCCCCGTTCTCCATTCCCATTCCCCGATTCCCCGTTCCTCGTTTTAAAGATAGCCATTCATTGACCACTGTTGTAAATCAGCTCAGTCGTAACAGATATGTTGACGCTGCTATTCGATGAGATAATCCCCCTAAAAGAGGAAAAAAAGTACCCAGACGTCTTTCTCCGTACGTAATTCCGCTTGAAAGACAAGCATATAAATCACCATTATACTTTACTGACAACTGTTGTGAATCAGCTCGCAACAGCAATGTTGACGCTGCTTTTCCGTGAGACAATCCACGTAAACCTTATCCTCTATGTTCACTGAGCGGAGTATGTCAGGATATGTCTTAAGGGACTCATGCCTACAAACAAATTAAATGTCCCTTTACCCAGAACCAACTACCTGAAAGGGAGCTTTAGCTATAGAGGTGCAACTCTCTGGAACAGTCTACCCTGCAATCTAAGACAAGTGAAATCTCTGGATTTTTTTTACTTGTTAAACCTTCATTGTAGTCAATTTTAAAGTTATATACACTGCATTCATGAAAAAGAAGTCCAGTTTAGAGTAGTGTTGTTACCGAAGGGACTTTTTAGGTGTGTATTTATTGTTATTATGAATTATTATGTAGTTAGTATTTGATATTGTAATCACCTGATGAATTATTACCGTGTTAAAATAAAGATTTTGAGACTTGTTTTTTTTTTAGAAAGACATTCTAGAAAGTATGTCGGAGACTTAATGACTTCGTGTCCGTGCGTGACAGTTATTTGTAATAAGTCTAGACATCAAGAGACAATGAACATTTCAGTAACAGACACCGATTGACCTTTTTTGAGTATCACCTAGCAACGACCAATCATATTTTAATGTACCAGTGTAAAAGCAAGCGCTTCGTTTGTGTGTGCCAGAGTAGCTCTTACACGCCTGTTGTAAAAGTGAATACTGAAACGTGAACCGGAAGAGATTAAAAAGGGAGTGGTACAATCGACTCTACTGATTGTTTTAGTTCTAAGTTCGGGAAGAAACCCTAGTTCTCAAAAAGTATATCTTTAATGGACTCAGATTAGGTTGTGATTCAATTACGTTGTTCCAATAAAGGTGACAATATATTAGAAATTAGAATTAATGACAAGGAAAATTAAGCATTCTACCGTAACATTAAGGCCATTTTATGATTTATGGACTTCTTACACAATTAGCTGCGAATATCGACACGGTGCACTCGGGTCTGATAGATGCGATTAGAAGGGCTTACATTGCATTTTTGAAGCGTGGTAAGGGAGTTGCACCATTAGTGATAAAAGAAGATGCAGTGTATCACTGGTTACCATATACAGGATTCGCAGTGAAAGAATTTTCGAAAAAAGAAACGACACGTCCGAAACACGGCGGAGGACGACCATGGAAGTTGTCTGCCCGTGATGAGAGAAACACTGTTCATCATCTTAACGAGGGACGATAATTGTACCCGGGTAATTGTACAGCACGAGAATTAAAGCAGGAATTACAACTAGAATGTTGGTACCTTTCAGGCAGCAGCCGAGTGGCCGCTTGCAGCAACCTTCAACGTGCGATCAGCGATTAATTTAGATGCAATTTTATAGCCGCAGATGAGGAACGTAAATGGCCTTCAGTTCTTTAGGAGATTAGCAGGTTGTCTTCTTGGGTACGAGGGTGATTAGACTGCTCTCACTGATCTGTGTAACAGATAAACAGTCCTTTTCGTAAACTCGACCAAAGGCATTCAGTAACACGTTTTCAATGTCTTTTAAGAACGCCTAGTAGAATCGCTTCCGGAACTTTCATTTGATGTCTTACCTGACATACACTGCTGATGCCAAGTTAAACCATTTCTGGCGTCATTAACTTTTAAGCAAAAACTCGAATATCTCGGGAATGAAAGAAGATCTTTCAAGAAATACAAGAAAGAAAGTGTCATTGTTACTCACTTTGAAAGGCGTTTCAAATAAACACAATTCTGCGGAAGTCAATAGACCTTCGCAGTCTTACGTGCCTGCTAAAACTTACCGATGATAACAAAATTCGTGTTGGAACATAAAAATCTATAAGGACTTTGTAGGGAAACCCTTTTTTCCTCAGTTGTCGTGATAAATTTTGCAGATAATTGGTTTTTACATAATCATGACACCACATACCACAGCAGCCAAAGTTTATTATTTGCAAGAATTCAAATATCAACAATCTTAAAGCCGGCTCTAACTCAGAGGAAACAGTCGTGTTTGCATTGGCCAGGATAATTCTGTCGAAAGAGAAAATAATAAGAACAGTTAATAATATTGAGGCCACAGTACGTCTTGGAACGGGGGAGGGGGGTGGGCTGACAAGCAAATACATAGGCGTGAGCTAACTAGAGGGGTTCGGGGGCATGCTACCCCGAAAAATTATTTCAATTCCTCTGAGATGCCTGGAAATGCGTTTAAAATTATCAAAGAGTAATGCTTCCAAACGGACAGAGCTTAAAGAGCGATGCTTTTGCTGTTAAATATTTATTACCCGACTCATTACTATCATAGAATGAAATCACCTCCACTGAAGATGGTACTCGGCTGACCGGTGTTCACCTTAAGAAAATTGGTTTACCTCAATCGCATTCAACTCAAGAAGTAAAAAATGTATAAAAAACAATGTATCAAACTGATATTAATTGTAGATATCATATTATTTAAATGGACGAAAATTTCTCTTTGTTGTTACGATCGGTAAATTCGTAAGCAGCGTCGATAAATCAGAGAAAGTCTGTCTGTTTTTTGGTTATGACTGTTTAATAAATATTATCAGGTTACTAAATTGCTCAGCGCGGCCATGTTTTCAATCTTTGTCTTCCTGAGAGTTCCGAAGATATAAATCTACAGTAGCATTAGGTTATTTAATATTAAAAATGCGTGTCTTATTTACTATTGTTAATTCTAACTCTTTTCCTTTACGAAATAATTAAATGTCCTACTTTTTTTCATTTGCATTATCTTTATTTATTACTTTCCCCTCCCCCTGCGCGGTCCCCGTCTCCCGACGCGGTCTCCCGACTTCCACTGAAAATGACCGCTTATTCTCCAATAAAAACAAAAATGTTTGCGCTGAACTGCTTTAGACAACACCAAAACATATGCATTTTTGTCTTTCAGTTTCAAATACAAAATAGCCCCCTAGGAACCGAAGTCTGTATTTCAAGCAAAAATCGGTTGAAGGTCTTTGTTTCTCTTCCCCATTTACCTCCTTACTCTTTTAGCACACCAAGCAAAAGCTATTTAACTACAGCTATTGCCACTCGTCCAAAATTTCCGTGTTGACGCCCGAAAAGAATTCTGGATAACTTCTTGGTAAGTCCACAAATTCCTATTTCCGTGGAATGCCTTGGCACCCACAGTGAAAATTCGGATGTTTCTTTTCTTTTCCTTCGTATCCACAAATTGCAATGTTTTTTTTTAAGTTTCCCGTACCCCGTTTCCCGCGGGAAGTTTTATGACAATAAAAGACATCTCTCTCCAATTGTCCTGTTCAGAGGTTTGAACCCGCACCCATAGGGCGTTTTCACACGACGTCACGGCGGCCATGTTGGTGTACCAGGCTAACCTTCTGGGAATTGAAATCTATTTTTATGCAAAAACTTTCTTTTGTTTCATTGAACCAATATGGCCGCTGGTCACGTGAATGAAAACGCTCTGTTGGGTTGAAGCGCGTTCGTACTGCCTTTGCGTCACCAGTGCATCTGGCTTTGCTGCGGGTCAAATTTGACTTTTTAGCCCTCGGGCGATTTCCAAGATGGCGCCCACGTTTACAGAGGTAAGAGTTGGCACCAGGAATCAAATTTCCGCTCTTTTAGCTCGTACATGCGCGAAATGGATGAAGTAAACTTTGTTCTTATAAGCTGTACAAAACATTCAACAGGACTGAGACAATAAGATTCGCAGATTCCACCAAATCGAGAAGCAACACAAAAAGTTGAGATTGACCGATCGTACACAAAATAACAATTTATAGAGCAATGCATCCCACGGAAACGCCTTTAGGCGTCTTGTTCAACTATTGTTTTACAAATCTGTCCCCCACTGCCTATCATGGCATAGCCCGATATTTAATCGGGTAGTGAAGCACCGGGCTCGACTGATATAAGCGATCCCCTGGGCCGAAATCTCGGGGATCATCGTCAAGGTACGACGCTCCAGCGACGTGTCTGGAGGTACTTAGGCTTTTGTACATTATGCTTTTGTTTCCCCACTAAAATGCTTCACCTTAATGCTCCATTTTTCCCACTAAAATGCTTGGTCTCCCAAAAAAAAGCCACTAAAATGCTCAGATAATGCTCATTATACAAACGGTTTTTTAAAATGAATTTCAAAGTTTACACTCACAAAAACGTACAAGTGTTGCAAGTAACAACAACAACGTATACAAGTTCATAAATACAGCCAAAAACACCCATAATCCTCAAAATCATCTATGAGGCCAATTACAGTGTATTGGTTTGTCAATTTTGAGTTTTGGTCTTCATTTTCTCTAAAAGTTTAATTTCTATTATATTTTCTTGAAAAAATATTTTTTTAGGAAAATGCCACTATGCTCAAATAATGCTCAATGCTTTGGTCTCCGGCTAAAATGCTAGTATAATGCTAGTATAATGTACAAAAGCCTAGAGGTACTGCTTCTGGCTGGTTTTTTTTTTCTTAGTTGTTTTTGTTTTCTCATAGAACCCGCGCGAGGCCGTTTTTATACCTTAACAGTAAAACCCTAGGAGTGATCAGCACCGAATCTCTCTTTGAAATATTAACAGAGTGGTCACAAGAATTAAGGACAGGATCACACAAGCCATACATTTATAGGAATTCTGTAAGGGGCAAAAAATGATAATTTAATTTTGATCTACCGGTTTAAAGGGTAATAAATATTGTCAGGTTACTAAGTCACTATTGCGTCACCGTTGAGCGCGGCCATGTTTTCAATCGATATTTTCCTGAGAGTTCCGCTCGCCGAATAAAGCCAGTTAGAATAAGAGGACATAAACCTGCAGTAGCATTAGGTGAAAAAAGGAAAATTTACTTAATATTTACCGCTACGTAAATGTTACTCTTTATGCCTGGTTGTTAAACGCGCGCCCACTGATATGATCCGAGATCACAAATCCTTTTTTAGATTCTCCCAAAAAAACGCACCCTATGTCACGAGTTTTAAATGTTCCTCTGTCAAGCTGAAGAAGATATTGGAATCAATTTTGTTTTAAATTACTTTATCAGCTTTACAAACTATAAACAAGCCCCTTTTGGCTCAGGAGCCAAGGATTTAAATGGATTGCATTTTAGATTTTTCACGTTTCGTTCTTGTTCTGTGGAAAAAATAGCCAAATACAGATCACTTTCGTTTGTTTACCCCTTTAAGAAAAGTCTGACTTTTAGAGTTGTAGGGATATTTTCTTGTGAGCACGGGTACTTAAGGATACTGGTTTATTTCGACCCCCAAAGCGCACAATTTACCATGACATAGCCCCTTAGGTAAAATGACTACTGGAATATTACACGTCCTTTGAAATGCCAACTAGTGGCAGACGTACACAAAAATTGGGTTTTATCAACAGAGTTGATGACGTAAATTGACCACCGTACAGGGATTCTAAGAGATGACGTTTCAAGCGTTAGCCCTTCGACAGAGTGATGGTGATTCGCTCTGACAAATGGCTGAATGCTCAAAACATCGGGTTTTAGGATCCCTGTTCGGGGCGATAAAACCAAATTTTTGTGTACATCTTCCCCACCGACACAGCACCACAGTTCTTTTAGAAACTAACGCCTTTATTCTTTCCCTGTTTGGTTACGGCAAATGACCAATAAACAAACCGAGGGAGTTGAATAAAGGAATATACAGTACAAATGCCATGTTTCTTAAAAGATATCTCAAAGTCAAAGACAAATCAACAGCAATCGCTTTACAAACTCTCCGGTAAACACGATAAGCACTTGACCTAGTGACGTCACATTTATCTGCCACAGATCCGTGGTTTCTTAAGACCCATGAATGCAAAACTAATAAAGAGACTCTCCCGCATTGTTTGGACACAGCTAGTAATCCTTCCAACAACTCGACTCTTCATTTAGAGAAACGAAGTGGTTGGGGAAAGTACACTCCACGTAATTTTCAGTTCTTACGCGCTTTTGCTTGCGCGATTCTATGCAAGTAACACCAGGGCACCATGGTCGCTACCGCGTGGCACGAAATATTTGCGGGAGTTAAATTTTGCGGATCGGCAATTTTTTGTATTTTGCAAGAACCAATTTTTGCGACTGTAAAATACTGTTTTTATCTTGCTGGGTATCAATTTTTACTGGAATTACAAAATTTACGTTTTTTTCATTAAACTACATGCAACCAACAAGGGAAACAACATGCAAATATGTAAAGCACGGTAATCAGTGTCACAATTATATCTTGTTCTTGTGTAGCTGATTGATCCGGCAATGGATCAGCAATAACTACGGTACCACTTGATGCTTTATGCTCGACTTATCAATGGCACTTTCTTTTCCACATCGTTGTTCTACTTCATCTTCATCTTCGGAACTTTTTGTTGCTTAGTACATTGTTGTTTCTGAACGAAAGAAATGCATGGGACCAACAAGATTCTACATTATATGTGAAAGGTGATGTTTGTAAAGTTTCGAAAGTGGAGTCAATTTTTTCGGGAAAAAATGTTGCGGGAATTTTTTTTGGAAGGAACTTTGTTTTGTGGATTGTGAAAAAAACCCGCACAATTTCCGTGCGACACGGCAAATCAGTCACATGTTATGGTTACTTATGGTTATTTTGGGCGGACTGTACTCTTTTTATATTCTTGTTTGTAATTACAAGTACAAGTCTTGGAACATTTCAGTGGCATTATTTGTAAATAATATCGTATCATGATGTAAATAGTTTTTTTTTTTAAATTTAGTTTAATTTAATTTTAATTTAAGTTAATTCTTTTTTGTTAGTATTATACTCGAATCATTAGCTACTTAAGCTAGGAGCCTAATAAGCTCCAGGCCCTCGAGTATAAATAAAGTTTTCAGTTTTCAGTTGGAACGGGTAGACTCTCCCGAACAGATATATTTCATCGACTTTTCTGGTTGGGTGCCCCTGAGAAATGAAAATAACTTTAAAAATATTACAAATGAATGAGAAATCTTATCGTTACCACTGTCCAGTACAATGTCCACTGGTGTTGTGTATCTCTTGAGGTAAGCTGACGGTGTGTTCAGGTCTTGAGAATTCAAAATGTATTCGATTAGATCTGGGTGAAACAAACACAAAAAATCCTCTGTGAAATTTTACTCGAGTCCAACCAAATGTTTCTAAGCTAAACTAAAAGTCACTGTCTTCATTTAATTCATTGTCATTGTGGCAGACTGGAGATTACGAAAACAGGTGACTTCGTTTGATTTGTGTACGAAACTTTTTCTATTTAAGAAACAAGGAACGTGGATACAGAGAGAAGACGGTTCACCAACTGTGTAACGGTGAAGTTAGCAAGTAGCCAGACAAAACCTTGGCCTGTATAACGAGACCTAATCTGCAATGGGCATAGGGCCATCGCTACAGAAATTCAGGTAATAGAGCGATAATCTGTTGAGGGAATCATGTTACGGTTGGGCTTTCAAACCGGTGGTAAAGTTATTTTTAAATACTACAACAGTTTCCATGTTTAATTAAAGAATGATCCTCGCAGTTGTGAACGCAATTTATGCAATTGCGTAAAGAAGCCTGAAAAAAAAAAATCAGGACTTCAAAGGGGTTTAAACCCGTGACCTGGAGGGGCAGTTGCTGGCAAGGATGATAAGATGTTTTAGAAAACAGTCCTAAGAAATTAAAAAAAATACGCGCGCTGATTGGTTAGAAATCGTGTTTCAATAACTCGATAGAAACACAGAACGAGCACGAGATGCTGACGTAATGATGACGCGAGCAAAGAGAATTTACATTTTGATAATCAAAGTTAACAAGTTGTTTTCCTTTTTTTCGTCGCGGTGTTTTCTAAAATAAATAGGAAACATGTTCTCCCTGTTTCTATCGAGTTGTAGAAACACTCGTGAAAGTTTGGGAGAACTCTCGTTCTTCCACATGGTTATTGCCTCAGCGAGTTACAAGTGGCTATACTTAATAGGAAATAACACTTGACTGCGGAATACAAAAACAGAAAAAAACAAAACTCAAGACATGCCCCCGTAAGACATGCCACAATCCCAAACCGAGTAGACCATCAGTTAGATACACGTTAATTATTTTGCATTATAGTAACATTATAGTAACTATGTATTACGTTTTGACCACTGTGATGACGCATATCGTTGTCGATAAGAGTACAGACAACGCTAAACCACGTTCGATTTGTTTTTTACCACAATATCAACGTCTAAGAAAATGTTGTTTTCAGAGCGTGGTCAAGATCGTGACACAAAGAAAGAGCAAGCGTTGTCTATAACTTTCTCGCAATCTGATTGGTTTATTCCCCAAAATGAGCGTTACTGATTGGCTATTAGAACAATAAAAAGCTACCACAAGATCTGAATCCAGCGAAGCGACCATATAAAAGTTTAACCACAGGCAGCCCAATCGTAGTGTGTGTCATCAAAAGTTGATACATAAAAATTGACCGTTAAAAACCTAGCATTCCAACGAACCGAGTAGCGGTGGAAATATTTATATTCTAGTCAAATAAAGCCTTCCTACCTTCACTCTACTGTTTCTTGTCCCTTTCTGGGACGTCTAAATGCAATATCAACGCATTTTTTAAATCCCAGGTCTAAATAAAGGGAAGGCCCGTGACTCGAGATGGAACCAGTCACCGCTCGAAGGCCAATAAATTCCAAAAACAGCGGAGTATCCGCTTCAAATTGCCAGCAGCAGCCGCGTAGGTAAATTTCCTTTCTTTTTTCGCCAACTTGCCCGAAAATTTGACCAACACGTACGGGGAATCGCTCAATTCACCGCTCAAATTTGACCAATTCGGCGACTACATGATGCGTGATGCACGGTGTCCGTATACGAGATTCAAATACTCTGGCTTAGTGACCGCGGCTGCTCAGCAAAAGGGGCACTTACTCGGGGGAGGGATGGTCATTTTGTCCACATGCACTCCGCTGCGCTGGGGGAGTGCGATTCGTTAGATTTGACCGGAAATAAAAAACATGTTTAATGGCCCGCGTGCTACGAAGCCCGCGAAAACATTCCACTCGCGATGCTGTGAAAGGTCGCGAAATGGCGAGTTTGTGAATTCAGCAGATTCAACGGATTTTGCTATCTTTAGCAAGTCCGCACGGTGTGTCTTCAGTGTGACTTCACAGTATTTTTGCCTTATTTTTTAAGGCCATATCGTGGCAAGCTATCAACAGTTCTTTTCAAAGCTATATTCCACTCGAACAAATTAGATCTACCTGCAATCCTTGTTTGCGGTCGTTTCTGACGGCGTTTATTACAGTGGATTTGCCAGTTCCTGCCTGCCCGGTTATTAGGATGTTGTGCCCATTCCTGGCAAATTCATAAACCTCAGCTTGTTCATCGGTAAA